>OV277348.1:17399860-17754860 GCA_922984085.1 Sicus ferrugineus
CCTAATGTGTTATATATTACCTAACTTATTTTTCTATCAAACTTTTAACTGGAGCCGTCATCGTTTCTTTATTTTAGTGAAATTATTGGTTTTTTTACCTTGCCATTTACAATTGTATGTAATATTGCTTAAGTATTTAAATCAATTTCATATCTTATAGTATAGTAATCACAGTTAACGGAGCTAAAATTCTTCAATCGGTATATGTTGTTAGTTCTAGTTGGTTGGATCAAAAACTTCTTTATTTTTACTCCTTTAATTTGTTGGAGTTCAATATATTGGCCATTCTATTAGCTGTATATTGGCCATTCTATAAGCTGTGTCATGGTGTACTTCCTTCGAATAAAGCGCGAAATTCTCCACTCTTAGGTCTCGGGAGGCCCTTGCGTATCGTTTGAACATGCTCACAAATGCTTGATTGGGAGCCAAGTAGTAAGTTCTCTCTTAGATCGTTTTCGCTGAAAAATAGATAGATTAATTGTAATACCAATTTAAATTTCAATTTAAATATTACTTCTATTCCTAAAATCAACCAAAATCTGCTATTATTACAAGAGATCTTTGGTTGGATTGAGTCTTGATAATATGGGTACAAAAATTTGTTATTACTTTTAATTAAAATTATTGCCGCTTTTATGATCGTTATCACTTTATCTGAAATATTTTTATACCCTACACCCGAAGGGAGTAGGTATATTCACTTTGTTCTTCCGTTTGTAACGCAGAGAAGGAGACGAGATAGATATAGAAAAGTATATATATTCTTGCTCAGCGTCACCTCCTGAATCGATTTAGCCCTGTCCGTCCGCCTGTCTGTCTGTCTGTTGAAATCACGATCACGGGAGAACGAAAAGAGATATCGCGATGAAACTTGGCACAAATATTCTTTGTTATATAGGGCTGTTTGGGATTGAAAATGGGCGAGATCGGTAAACAGCCACGTCTACTTTACATACGGAATGTAAAGGCACCTCGTTTAAAAAAATGATAAAATCTGAATAATTCATAAACCGTGTGAGATATTAAGGTATAATTTTATTCCGGAACATATAGCGTCATTACTAAAATGTTTGAAAAAATGGGCGTGCCACGCACACTGATAACGAAGTTGGCAATATATAATGAACGGCATAAGATTTGATACGTAATTTTATCAGGATATATAGGGAAGCATTACCAATAAGCTCGCCAAAAATGGGCATGCCACGCCCACTCATACAAAAGTTGTCAATATCTTTTAAACGGTATAAGATATTAATACGAAATTTTATCACGAGGTATCTACGCTTATTACAAATTTGTATATCAAGAGAAAAAGTTTAATAGTTGATATATTTTTCTGTAGGAAACTGTTACTTAGATGCAATTTTCTTTTCATAAATGTTAAAGAAATAAAGGCCACTTAGAAGTTACTAATGAAATTAAAAGCATTTATATGTTTTCTGGTCCTGTTTGACTCCTTTGTCATTAAAGGGAGTTAAGAATATGTAAATGAAGTATGGAACAGTAGTAAATTTCTAAAAGATCCCGATAAACCCCAATAAGTTTCTAAAAGATCCTGATAAATACAAGGCATTTTCAGGAAAAGGGTTATAATTTCTTGTAACTTTTTTAAGCAAGTTTTCGTGAATAAAAAACTCAAAGCTTTAATGAAACAACAATTGAAATGCTATCTTAAATAACTTTTACTTGTATAATGCAAACATTTTATCGTTTGAAGGACAAATTGTATATTTTCGTTAGTGATGAGGTGATTTTGGGTTTGCCTCTCATAGTCAATATACATATATATACTATAGATATCCGCCCACATATACAAAATTTGTCAATATCCCATAAACGGTTCAAAATATTAATACCTTCGTAATATTATCTAGCAGTACCTAGAGACATTACAAAAACATTTTCCCGAAATGGGTGTGGTCCGCCTATTTATACAAAAGTTGTTAAGTGGCGAAATTATAATTTTTTCAGTTACTCGGGTGTAGGGTATTTAGATTTCGGCCAGGCCCTTCGGCCTTCACAACACTCTTACTTGTTTTAAGTACAGGTACAAACTCAAGCTCTGATTACTCTGAGTCTCGTAGATTTTATTGATCTCGAGCTTTCCCCATAAAAATTAAGATCTCTTGAGCACATCCTTAATTAAGACTAGTTGATCTATAGTATATTGGATTGACTATGAGAGGCAAACCCAAAATCACCTCATCACTAACGAAAATATACAATTTGTCCTTCAAACGATAAAATGTTTGCATTATACAAGTAAAAGTTATTTAAGATAGCATTTCAATTGTTGTTTCATTAAAGCTTTGAGTTTTCTATTCAGGAAAACCTGCTTCAAAAAGTTACAAGAAATTATAACCCTTTTCCTGAAAATGCCTTGTATTTATCGGGATCTTTTAGAAACTTATCGGGATTTTAGAAACTTATCGGGGTTTATCAGGATCTTTTAGAAATTTACTATTGTTCCATACTTCATTTACATATTCTTAACTTTAATGACAAAGGAGTCAAACAGGACCAGAAAGCATATAAACGCTTTTAATTTCATTAGTAACTTCTAAGTGGCCTTTATTTCTTTAACAGTTATGAAAAGAAAATTGCATCTAAGTAACAGTTTCCTACAGAAAAATATATCAACTATTAAACTTTTTCTCTTGAGCAAATGTAAACTAATTTTGTTGTTGAATACCCGGGCACAGAAAGGCTGAGCGGACTTGAGGTGAATGCAATCTAACAATTTTTGACGGCATATTCCTAATACAACAGAAAATAGAAATTTTCGTAGTTTCGCATTTCATTCTCTCTGAACCAAACTTCATATGCTAATCTCCTTGGAAACTAGCTAATCTAGTATCAGATCGGAATTTGACACTAGATGGCAACTGTAGCGCTGTAGCAAATCATTGACATACACGTCGATTTTTAAGCTCTATTCATATATTCACTGACATATCCAAATCAGTCAACAGTGTTTGATTTGCTTGCGCGCATCAAATTTTTTTTGAATCATGGAAAATTTTCAAAATTGGCGAAATAAACAGCATTTACGGGAAGTTTTGCTGAGTCACTTTTTTGCAAAGAAACCTGCAGCCGAAAGTCATCGTTTGTCCGTGGGTTTGTATGGCGAACATGCTCTTGCGAAAACACAGTGATTTGAGTGGTTTCAACGCTTTAAAAGTAGGGATTTTGACACTATATACAAAGAGCCGCCTGGACAGCCGAAAAAGCTTAAAGATGAAGAATTGGAAGCGTTAAGCCTTAAACACAATCAGGGACGCAAGACGCAGATTCAAGTTAGGGACGCAAGAAATGGCTCAGATTTAAACCAAATAGCAGAGAAGCGTTTTCGGGAAGCAAAAGTATGAAAGGTCAGAAATTTGACAGTAGAGATTCAATAAATACAATTCAATACAATACCAAATTCTCGAAGTTTATTCTGTCTTGAAATTCTCTTAGTTTAGCTGTTTACAGTAATTTAATAAAATATTAAATATTATTTTATTTTTTTATTTTTAATAATGATAAATAAATAATAATAATAATAAAAAAAAAGCAACAGAAAAATACAAAAAGAATGAAATTTCAAAAACACAAACAACGAAGAAGAACGAAAACGCTTTTGCATCCCAAAATTAGAATTAGCTCGGATGCGGGATGCAAAGTGCGGCAGCAAAATAGGGAAGCAAAATGGAAAGCAAATTTTTTTCTCGATCTCCATAAGAGCCCGTGTTATTTTGACAGTTAAAAAATGAATCTGCGTCTTGCGTCCGTGATTGTGTTTAAGGCATTACTCGATCAAGATTCGTGTCGACCACAAGAAGAGCTTGAGGAATCATTGGGTGTGACTCAAGCAGCCATTTCCAAGTGACTAAAAGCATTGGGATTCATCCAGAAGCAAGGAAATTGGGTGCCATACGAGTTGAAGCCGAGAGATGTGGAAAGGCGATTTGGCATATTTGAAATGCTGCTCCAGCGTCATAAAAAGAAGTCATTTTTGCATCGAATTGTTACTGGCGACGAAAAATGGATTCACTACGACAATCCAAAGCGCAACAAATCGGATGTGAAGCCCAGCCAACCAGCCAAGTCGTCACCGAAGAAGAATATCACGCTTCCAAGATAATGCTCTGTATTTGGTGGGACCAGAAGGGAGTTGTGTGTTAGGAGCTTCTAAAACCGGGTGAAACAATTACTGGAGAGCTGTACCGAAAACAACTGATTCGTTTAAAGAGAGCATTGAAGGAAAAACGGCAAGAATGGAAGACCAGACACGAGGCATTGAGTCAAGGTCAAATTCAGCCTTTAGTGCAAGCCAAGCATTTTGTTTTGGGAAGCTCGAAAGCCAAGCTAGCAACCAGCACTTTGCATGGTAGCAAGTGGGGAAGCTAATTGTAAGCTCCGGGTAAAGCTCTGGAAAGCCAAGATAGTAACACTAACCACATAACATATAGACCGCTAAAAGTGTCTTTTTTCTGGTCCGCAGAGCTTTCAGTAGCCTGGGTCCCACAAAATTTCTTACTCTCGTTTTCTCTTTACACGAGCAATTGTTTTTGCTTAACGGCTGCTAGGCATCGTCGGTTTTCTCGTTCTCTCACATGTTTAAAATGTGTTCCTACTCATTTCCACAGCTACTGAGATCTAGATTATGCTCGTTATTTCCGTTCGTCATTGCATACTCATATTTTGTGTATTTGTTTTTTTCGGTAAGCAGAACATTTCTGTTTGCATTTTTCTTAAGATTTAAGATTTTAGAATTTGTATTTTTCTTTTTTTTTTTTTTTGGTTTTCACTTTTACTGCACAATTTCTCGGATAACCAGGAAGTGTTCTTTCTAATTAAAACAAATAGAAAATAGTAATATTAAGGCAATTATCTGCGATCAAGGATCCGACAATAGAGACGCATTTCATAAATTTGGTGTAACCATTCAGTCACCTTATTTAAGTATAAATGGAGATAAATTATATGCAATTTACGATGTACCGCATTTGATAAAGTCTTTAAGAAATATTTTAATAAAAAAATTATATCGATTTCGATTTCTTCAATATTATCATTGGCAGATGATATTTGGAAAACGTCCGAATAATTTTTTTCTTCTTTTATCTCGACTTAACCAAGATGCCCTCGAAAATATATTTTATCTTATAAAATCTAGAGGCGTTACTATAATAATCCAAGGCTTTTTGAATTTAATTTAATAATGGCTAAAATGTTATCGATGAAGGTTGTAACACTCAAATCGTGTGTTAATTGCGAACCTGATAATGATATACTTTTAAATGTTGCTAATGAAAATGAAATATTAGTTAGTAATGACGTGATAAACCAACAGACAGGCATTTTCGAAGATGCTGCAGATGTATCTGAAAATTATTTTAATAAGACGGAAGTAAAAGTTCTCTTGACAATTCACTTCGCTATTTCGGTGGCTTTGTAATGCTTACGTTTTTGAAGAAGTTTGAATGCAATAACTGCAAAAATCTTACTAAAGATGAGCTCATGAATCTGAAGGATTCTGAAGTTTTCATATTTAACAAAAACTTCAATTATTTTAACAGTGAATTGAAATTAAGAGCTCCATGCGATGAATTTTATAGAATAATAAAATTTCATAATGAAATATTTTTCACTTTTTTTAATAAAAATGCCCACTCTCTAAACATAAAAAAAAACATTTTTGATTTGTGTATCCAGGAAACCAATAATTCAGAAAATTTCAAAAATTGGTTTTCTGAAACAAACAGTTGCTATGAGCACAGAAAATACATTTTAAACTATTTTCTATTTTTTTTTAATTAGAAAGAACACTTCCTGGTTATCCGAGAAATTGTGCAGTAAAAGTGAAAACCAAAAAAAAAAAAAAAAATAAGAAAAATACAAATTTTAAAACCTTAATTCTTAAGGAAAATGCAAACAGAAATGTTCTGCTTACCGAAAAAAACAAATACACAAAATATGAGTATGCAATGACGAACGCAAATAACGAGCATAATCTAGATCTCAGTAGCTATGGAAATGAGTAGGAACACATTTTAAACATGTGAGAGAACGAGAAAACCGACGATGCCTAGCAGCCGTTAAGCAAAAACAATGGGCCTTATTTTGTATCTGCGAACGGTATGGCTCTTCTACGTTCCTCTTTGTTATATTCGTAAAGCAGCTGATCAAAATGTGTGCACAAAATACACACCGCTGACGCTACTGTTGGCGCTACTGTACAGCTGGGTTTACAACAACAATTGCATACTTCTTACGTGCTTACGTTCGAAAATGGTATTTTGTAACAACAGAAGCGCTCGTGGTGGCCATTGTAGAGAAGCGGAAGCTAAAATGCTGCCGTTCGCACAGTTCTTTTGTTCAGTTATTTTTTATTTGTTTTTATTTTTTCATTTCATTTTTATTTAACGTATTTTTTTTAATAAAAAAAATTAAATAAAATAATTTAAATAATTATTATAAAATAATATAATGGATATTTCGAAGAAAGTGTAACTGCAATTTTCTTTGAAGTGATCTCTAAAATCCATGCATTGCTTTTCAATGCTGGGTTGCGTACCCTGGCTGGAATGTTTGTTTCCTCGTAATTTTCCTGGTCTGAGCCACTTCATAACAAATCGAATAACATTTTTATTTTTACTTTATAAAAGTACAGCACAAAATAAAAATTTTGCATTATTATTCAAAAAATGCTCTAAGCATCGATTTGCGATTTGTTCCCCGTTTTCAAACACACTGCCTGCCAGCTGGCTTTGATAAACAAAAGTTGATCGAGGCAAAAGAAAACAGGTATAAGAACAAATTCATTGCATGCATCTAATCATAAGAAGGAAAGAGACGTGTGAATGTCGCCTTTGTGTACACCAAATACACAACATTTCCATACCAGCTGACTGGAACGCAAAAGACGCCCCAGTGCGCTCAACGGGGCTCAACGTAAGAGTTACAAAATACGGTTTTAACAGCAACGGGAACAGAAGCAGAAGCTTAGCCGTCGCTACCGTTCCGCAAATACAAAATAAGGCCCAATTGCTCGTGTAAAGAGAAAACGAGAGTAAGAAATTTCGTGGGACCCAGGCTACTGAAAGCTCTGCGGACCAGAAAAAATGCACTTTTAGCGGTCTATATGTTATGCGGTTAGTGATAGTAACCAGCACCGTCTGCATGGTAGCAAGTGTGGAAGCTAATTGCCACCAAATGGCTTTTCTCGAGCTCAAACTAAGCAGCTTTCCGAATAAATAAAAGTAGCTAAAATAAAAAGCAAAGAGCAAACGCGGAAGAATTAAATCGTTCCCAATTTAATTCTGCCGACGTTAATATTGGCAAATATGAATATTAAGAATTTAATATTGCAAAATAGTGGAATTGCGACATACCGGTCCACTTTAGTTTAGACGTAGCCGTCAGCGAGCTTAAGTAAAAATGATTTAATGTTTAAAAGTAGAGTTCTGTTTGTGAGACCACAGCTCGCAGACCGGCGCTGCATTGAAATAAATAAAAAGGAACGTTAGAAGAGGAACAAGACTTTTCATTAAGAGGACCCGCATTCTTTTCAGAAGGACACTACAACATTTTTGGCGCAGCCGGATTTTCGAGCTGAGGATCGCTCGAAGAAAATTAAGGGTAAGTGAGTGAAAATTTTGGTGAAATTTGTGGAATAAATAAAAGGAGTGCCAGCGTCAAGCCAGGCACCCTTGTCTGTCCAATGGCGTTCCACGCCGGACGAAACCTTTGCTGAGGTCGACCCTTTCACTCTGGGAAGTTGTTTGAAAGGTAAAATAGTTTTAAAAATTTTGAATAGTTTTAAAGTGAAATTTGAAAGTGAATTGTTGGAGGATAAATGAATTTTTGAGGAAAATTAAATTAATTCTTAATATGATAATGGTAGTATTGGGAATAATAAGAAAGATATCATTTTGGAATAATTTTTTTTTTTTGGTTTTTTTAAAAACCAAAATTAAAAGTTTAATCGTTACAGTAAATCGCTTAGAGACTTCATATCGTTTGGAGAATCAAAGCCACTTTAGTGTCATCCTTTTTCAATAACAAGCAATTACAATTGCTTGCTTATAAAAACAATTAAAAAAAGCAGGCAATTAGCAAAGAAATAACGCAAGGCATAGCTCACTCATTTAATTGTTTGAGTTCTAAATTGCAAACGTTGCAGTTTTGTGTGCTGCTACGAAAAAGAAGAAATTCGTTCGTTCATTTTGAGGTTTTAAATTACCTCAGCGAAGGCGACAAAATAATTGACAATTCGTCTCCGATTGAAACAAAGAAATAGCGAGCTGCAAAAGGAAAAGGAAAATAATAACAAAAGTAAAACAAGCGTACGTACTGGAAACCATTTGTACGGCGAATGTTTACACCATGCTCGGTAAACGAAGCATGCAGGAAACCTAAACCGTTTAAGGAAATTAAAACTTGATAAGCAAAATTTAATTGTTTCGTTAATTGTCTCTCGTTTTAAGGTACTACGAGTAGTAATAAAAATTGGACGTTTAATAAAACGATGGAACGTTAATTGGCGGCGCTAAGTAGTCGTTTTACAATATTCTGAATCCAACACTTCAAAATAAATTTAACTTCTCATGGGACTACTAAGGGAATTATTAAAGGAAAAGGGGCTAACCGAAGAAACGTTAAATAAAACACTAGAACAGGGGTTTGCACAGAAATCAAGAGAAGACTGTAGTTCTTTAGAAGAAGCGAACAGAAGAATCCAAGAATTAAAAGAGGAAAACAGACGGCTGAAACAAGAAATAGAATTAGCTAACGATCAGACACTATACCATAAAGAGCTACCGCTGCTATAGTCAGTCCGAAGGAATATAACTCAATTTCATTTCCTTTTAATTTTCATTTATTCATTTTCCATTTAAGCAATCAGGGGCAGATCAAACCAAGATGGGTATAGCAGAAATTGCGAAGATAACAAGCAGTCTTGTTCCACTGTTTTCAGGGACACAGTCACCAGACTTAAGAGGTGAGGTGTATAAGTTTATACAGGCGTGTGAGTTAGCTACAAGGGAAGCGACTACAGGAAATATACAAGAGTACATGGATTGTATCAAACAAAGATTGTATGGAGACGCTTATGATCTAGTAGGCTCACAACGTTCCAGCAGCCTAGAAGAATTATACCTAGTGTTAAGAAGAGCCTACCTACCAACGATTTCGTTAGACTCAACGTTAACAGAACTACAGAATTGCAGTCAATTGCACAATGAGGACATTCGGCAGTACGCAAGACGCCTAAATACCAAAAAAGCACAGGCGCTACAAGTAATAAAAGATACTTATAATGGACAGGGCGACAGCGCACTTGTATCTATGGTAGAGACGTCAGCAAATAAGGCGTTTAGAACAGGGTTAAAAGATGCAACTTTACGAATTCACATGCTAAGTGTTACAGGGAAAAGTATGGAGGAAATTATAGAAATAGCAGTGAACACGCTGATTGAGATACAAAGAAGTAATTCCCTCCATCAACCAACGGTTACACCCATAATTAATATGAATTCGGTAGAACCCTACAAAGGACCGCCTGTACATAATCTAGTGGCTTATAAAAGACTAGAAGAAAGGCAGAACGTTTCCAGAGCACCACAGGAGAAAATAGTTTGTTCATTTTGTAATAAACGTGGGCATACGCGAGAAAAGTGTTTAATTAGGGAAAACACACCGTATTGCCAAAAGTGTTTAAAATATGGACACGAGACAAACTGGAGGTGTAATAACAATTAAAACAACAGAAGTGGGTCGAACAACAAAAATCAAGGGCCTAATAACTGGAACCAGGGGAGTCAACAATGGAACCAACACCAACGAAGTTGGCAACCAAAGCAACCCCAGCAAAATTGGCAACAAAAACAAGTCCAAACGAAATGGAATCAAAAGCAAAATAACCTAGTGAACCCAAATTCGACTACCTTCAAGGGGGCGCAGTGAATCGGAGTCCCGTGAACATGCCAAACGAAACGAAAGAAACAATATGTCATTGGTGTAACGGACCAGGACACATAGTAGCAAACTGTGGAGCTAAAAGAAGTTGGGAAAATCTCCAGAATCAGCAGAGAAACCGGCAGGGGCCCAGACACGGCCAATAATCTGGGAACCCAACAAGAATAGGAATTTAAGGCCAAATAAAGCAGTAACCGTACGCCCAACATCGGAAACGATTGTGGATGCACTACCAACTTCACCAAGCGAAACAGTAACTGTAAGTCCGACGTCGGAAACGATTGTGGATACGTTACCAATTTCGTCGAGTGAAGGAGTAACTGTAAATCCGACATCGGAAGCGATTGTGGATACGTTACAAGCCTCAATAACTGAAGTAGTAACAGTAAGTCCTACGTCTGAAGAGATTGTGGATACGTTGCCAACTTCAGCAAAATTGAAGAAAGGACAGCTGATAAGAACATAGAATACAAAAATAATATTCGGAGAAAATCAGACGAATCGGTAGTTCAGGCTGTAAAGATAATTGAAGTTGGAGTACAGTGTTTAATGACAATACTTCTAATAGCACAATTGGTTGCTGTATTTATTATAAGAAAAATCTTCCGCAATTTACAGCATTGTAAAGCAAGGAGCATTAGTCTTAGAACAACGGAATATGTTACCTGTATAAAAGCACTTGCAAGTAATATAAAATCAAAAGTATTAACGAAATTTAGAATTTTCATTTCAAATTTACAGAAACAGGACATGAAAACAATATGTTCATGGTTAACGTATAATTTAAATAATGATGATAAAAATACTATAAAGGAAGTATCTAACTGGAATTCAGCCACGTTAAGTGATGTGTTCATTGAAATGCCTTGCGTAGAGGCGAGAAATGGAAAACTCATTTTACTGGTGGATACAGGAGCAGATACAAGCCTAGTAAAAGAATGCGCATTAAAGGAAGATGCCATTATAAATAAAACGGTTAAAAAGGAATTAAGTGGAGCAGTTGGAGGCTGTATAACCACAATAGGGTCCACTAACATATGCCATGATGAGGTACAGCTTTTACGTTTAACGCTACACGTTGTGTCACTTAAACAAGGAGTACCGGCGGACGGCATACTGGGCAGAGACAACATGTGGAACAGATCCATTATAAACACGCTCAGTAAAAACTTAACACTATTTAATGAAAATAAAGAATTTCTAATTAAATTGCCATTACTAGGCATCAAAAATACAGTAGATCAAAGAAACAAAAGTAATATAACAATTGAAGCAAGAACAGTTAGAATAACGCCGTTAAAAATCAAAACTAAAGTTATGACTGTGGTAGTTCATAAACAAGAGATTGCACCAGGAGTCGACCTGGGGGAAACACTAGCAAATGTGGAAAATAAAGAGGTCAAGGTACCCATCCTAAATTCAACGGTAAAAGATTTCATTCTTAGTGACAACTTTGTACCGAAATTTAGTGATTTCCACAAATACAGGCTAAGTGATGTTTCATACAATCAATGGACTACCGTCAACAGTATAAGTAATGCGGACATAGCGCAACGAATAAATACTTTAATGAAAGATTTAGATTTGGATATTTCCTTAAACCAAGAGGAAAGAGAATCCATAATAAAACTATGTGCGAAAAATAATGATATTTTTCTTTTGGAGGGTGACCAATTGACATACACCCCAGTACTAACACATAAAATTCCAATAAAGGTGGATCAACCACTAATTAACCAAAAGCAGTACCGAATTCCTCAAACACATAGAGAAGAAATGAATAGGCAAATTCATAAATTGCTAAAGGAGGATATAATATCCCCAAGTGTATCTCCATGGAACTCTCCACTGCTTCTGGTTCCAAAGAAGAGTGGAAAAGACGGAGAAAAGAAATGGCGTCTAGTAGTAGTTTATAGAAAAGTAAATGAAGCAACAATAAAACAAGTTTTTCCACTTCCTAGGATAGATGAGATATTGGATCAGTTAGGAAGTAGTAGATATTTTTCGACGGTAGACTTGGCAAGTGGGTACCACCAAGTCCTAATGGATAAGGCGGACAAAGAGAAGACCGCATTTAGTTCAGCTTTAGGACATTTTGAGTTCAACCGAATGCCTTTCGGCTTGACCGGCGCCCCAGCGACGTTTCAACGTCTAATGAACCATATTTTGACAAGACTTCAGGGTATGGATTGTTTCGTTTATTTAGACGACATAGTCGTATATGCAACCAATTTGGGCCAACATGAAGAAAGGCTAGGCAAAATCTTCGAGGTCATGAGGGAAAATAACTTAAAGTTAAACATTAGCAATTGCCAATTTCTACGACGAGATGTCGTATATTTAGGTCACAAGTGTTCAGAACATGGAGCACTTCCAGACCCCAGCAAGGTGGAGTGCGTCAAAAACATTCCACCTCCTAAAAATAGGAAGGAAGTTTGAACAGTTAAAGGAATCAGTCATGTCACCACCAGTGTTAGTATACCCAGATTTTTCAAAAGAATTTCTTTTAACTACCGACGCAAGTAATGAAGCGTTAGGCGCGGTCCTTTCTCAAGGAAACGTAGGCGAAGATAAACCAATAGCTTTCGCTAGCCGAGCGCTGAGCGACACAGAACAAAGATATTCAACAATAGAAAAGGAATTCTTAGCAATAGTTTGGGCCACAAAAAACTTCAAAGCATATCTCCTAGGCAGACATTTTAAAATTTTTACTGATCACCAGCCATTAAAAGGAATAGCCAATTTAAAAGACCAAACTTCAAGACTGGCAAGATTCAGACACAAGTTGTCAGAGTATGATTTCGAAATCATATATAAGCCAGGCAAGAAAAATTTAAGCGCAGACGCGTTGAGTAGAATTCCTCAAAATCGTAATGTAGTGACAGCAGTCCAGACCCGGTCTGGAACAAGGGAAATAGAAATGAAGTACCAAAACGGTAGTGATAAAAGAAGTACATGTCCGATGTCTGTAGAACCTGACACTCCAGGTATAACACAAAACGGAAACACAATTTTATTAGAAAACCCAAAAGAAATAGAGACCGTTATAAAAGATTTCCATAATACACCATTAGGAGGTCACCAAGGAGCGGTGAAAACTTACCTAAGAATCAGGCAACAATATAGGTGGCCAGGGATGCAAAGACAAATCAAAGATTATATTAAGAACTGTCCGAAATGTCAAGCGAACAAAAGTTCGAGATTAACGAAAATGCCCATGGTGCTAACAGATACACCAATGAGGCCATTTGATAAAGTTTACATGGACATAGTAGGTATTCTACCAGAAACTGTGTCCGGAAATAAGTACATTATAACTTTTCAGGATGATTTTTCGAAATTTATGGCATATACAGCTCTCCCAGACGCGGAAGCCAGTACTGTTGCCAGGGCCTTTTATGATGAAGTGATCACGCGTTACGGAATTCCGCGAATTCTAATTACAGATAACGGAACTAATTTCATTTCGAAATTTTTCTCAGATACTTGTAAATTGTTAGGTATTAAAAAATTACATAAAACTCCATACCATCCGCAAGCTAATGGTTCATTAGAAAGAAGCCTTAGACCTTTAGCGGAATATTTGCGTAGTTTTGCTAAAGAAGACGGGTTGAATTGGGATCAATGGTTAACTGCAGCGATGCATGTTCACAACCACACACCCCACATTACGACCAAACAGACACCGTTCCGTACTTTATTTGGATTCGATACAGAGATGCCGACTAACTTAAAAAGAAAGTGTAGTCCGGTATATAATGCCGAAGATCCGAATAAAGTATTAAAATTTCAAATACAAAGAGCTCACGAAATAGTGAGGAAAAATCAAGAGAGCATCATATTGCTCCAAGCAAATAGCAAAGGAGCAATATGATGCTAAGTTAAATTTAGTAGAATTTAAGATAAGAGATAGTGTATTGATTAAGAATCAAACTAGGAAGAATAAGTTTTCCCCAGTATGGGTAGGGCCATATAAGGTAGCAAAAATTAAAAGTCCAATTACGACAGTTTTAAGTGTTAAGGGGAGGGAAAAACCTTTCCACAATAACTTACTAAAATTATATAATAGTAGATAAGAAAATATGATTAATCGGAAAGTAATGATAATAACAATAGCCACCTTATTATGAGTAAGATAGAATAGATATATAGAATACGATTGATAAGATTTTATATTACATGTTAATTTTATAATTTTTATTTTATATATTATATGGTAAAATAATTTTATATTACATATTATATGGTAATATATCTTTTATCTTTATCTTTTATTATACAGACATTAAGAAAGAAATCAGAGCAAACACTGATATAAATTATAACTTGAGAATAGAAATTGGAAGCAAAACAATAAAACATATTTTTTTTATTTATAGATACATAAACATTTACGCAGTTTTTCGTCACAAGGCAAAATACACGAGAATCAAGAATGATAACGCAAATTCTTTGGGTGCTATTAGCGGTAAGGCAGATGGAGGCACGCCTGACGGTAGAAATACAAAAGTTAAAGGAAACGCCACTGGTATTTGAAAGAACTAATCGTGCACTATTTTTCAAGGATACGTGGACAATATTAACGAAAATAGAACGTAACGACTTTCAGGGAGTAATAAACGAACTGGAAGAATACATAGATAACATGCACAATATATGTGAACATTTAAACAGACAACTAGAAATAAACAAGTTTAAAGAAGCCTGTCTAAACTTGAACCAGCCGTTGTGGGTACGGTTAGGCAATTGAGAAGTAACGAGGAAATAATTAACCTCACTAGTAAAGATAAAAAACGGAATAAAAGAGCCCTAGAATTTGTGGGAGATGCGTTGAACTGGGCCTTTGGAACCATGAGTCAGAAAGACGCAACCGAAATCCACAACCATCTGGAAAATTTAAATAACAGACAGGCGGAAACATATAAAATAATGGAGCAACAAGTTACGGATGTCAACGTATAATAAAACCACGACAGCGTTAAAACAATCAGCAGAAGAAATAGACAAGCTACAAAGGGATCTAGCCAACACCGTAGCTAACCAAATAGTCATAAATAACCGAAACGAACACAAAATAGCGCAAGTAGAATACTTACTGCGCACAATAGAAATACAAGCCGCAATACAAGCTAGCCTAGTAGAAATACAAGGAAAACAGGAGTTGGAGATTCAAATTCTGGATGACTTGTAGAGAGGAACACTGCACCCTTCCATATTACAAGGGGATGATCTCAAGGAGCAAATAGGAAAATTGGACCTAACGAATAAGGCCAAATGGTTGCTAAGTGATGTGTTCAGGATACATCAGGTGAGGCTACGAATCCTGCCAATTACCGGCCCATAGCAATCTGTTCAATGCTCTCCAAAGTTATGGAGAGCGTTATAAATTTTAACCTGATGAGGTATCTGGAGAGCAACCAATTGGTCAGCGATCGCCAGTACGGTTTCCGTGCTCACCGCTCCACAGGCGATTTGATGGCGTTCCTCACTGAGCGGTGGAACAGTTGTGTTCACCAATTCGGTGAGAGTAAGGTTGTTGCTTTGGATATCTCCAAGGCATTTGACCGAGTGTGGCATAAAGCACTTGTGTCTAAACTGGCTGCTTATGGTGTCGGTGATACATTCACTCGATGGATATCGAGTTTCCTCAGCGGCCGTTCTATTCGGGTTGTGATAGACGGCTTTACTTCCGAAGAGCACTTGGGATGTCGTCGAGATGTGGGGTGTGTAACCTTATTTTACCGTTACTTTAATGGTAACTGTTCCTCTGAAGTAGCCAGCCTGATCCCTTCGGTTCAGGTATTCAACAGATCTACTCGGCTTTCCAGAGCGGTGCACCCCTTTTACGTCTCGATCCCGTTCCATCGCACTACCCACTACCGCGATTCGTTTTTCGGTCGCGCAGTAAAATTGTGGAATAGTCTGCCTGCGCATGTTTTCCCACCCACTTATAACGTCGATGCTTTTAAAAGAGGTGTAAATCGACACTACTCCCACTTTTCCCCTTCCCACTAATCTTTTCCCCTTCCCACTAATCTTTTCCCTTCCCACTAATCTTTTCCCTTCTAAACCAACGAATGCTTTGCATGGATAGGGGGCATCCCCTGAGCTTGGTTCTATCTGCCATAAAAAAAAAATCAACTAGCTAAGGTGAATACTCTAACCACTGCAGGGGATACACTGATAAAAATAACAATACCATTGACTGAGGAAGAACTTTTTACAATATACAAAATATTCCAGATGGTAATATTTACTAATACAACTTACGATTTAACAGTGAAACCAACATTCGAATACAAAGAGGCCGAATCAAAAGAAGAATGGCAATTCATGGCTTTGTCATAAAATGATATAGATAACTGCAACCTCATAACCGATACAATAGAGAAAAACGGAATTACAACACAGGACACGTTAATATGTAAAAGTCGAGGGAAAAAATTAAGCGGTAGACACCCAACATGCGAAATAGCGTTACGGCAGCATAATAATGAAGATATTAAAAACGTATGCATTGCTACGGCAACCCCGGCAAGCGGGGGAATGATAGTAAAAATGGAAACACCCAATAAATGGCTATACAACTTCAGACAAACAACATATTTGAAACAACGTGCGAAACGGGATCAAATACAATATCTCTGAAAGGAGCAGGTATATTAACAATAACAGAACAATGCAAAATACATAATCAGGAGAGTACAATAGAATTCGAAGGAAGTCACACAAATGAAATGAACAAGATACACGACAAAGTAGACCATTCCCAATTAATACAGTTCCTAAGGGACAACTTAACAAACGCAACACTGAACACGAAAACCGAAACAAATCTACGACCAATCATAGTAACGGATCATACCAGGCTAAGGCAAACATTGGAGGCCGGGGAGAAGGATCTAGTAGAGTTACATGCAGAAATCAAACAGGCCGAGATGACGCATACAATTCAACAGAGACAACAGGTAGTCGAAATAGCAGGAGCATCTGCAACAGTGGGAACAATGCTTATGATAGCACTAGTAATTGTATACATACGGCGCAAAACAAAGCGACCAGTCAACACGTCAGTGCAACAAGTTATCCAAAGACCAACCATCGAAGTGATACACGAATCAACACTAAGAGAGGTGCGAAACCAACGAGCAGAATCCAACGCTGAGCGCCCATTCAATTCCAACGCCTAAAGCCAGATGCACGCTAAGCAGTTGAAGTATCCGATTAATGAAATTTAATAAAAAAAAATTTAAATTTTAATACAAAAAAATTTAATAAAAACTTGTAACAAAGGCAATAAATAAATTTGTATATGTAAAAATGAATACCACACGTTTGTAACGCCAGCACTTGAGAACGGGCGGACCGATTTGACTGATTATTATTATTTTGTTGTGTTTCTAGTTTTCAGAACAAGGTTTGTATGAAAGGAAATTTTGAGGAAATCGATGAAGAACTTCACTAAAAATTATGAGGGGAAAAAAAACTCATCTGAAACCCAAACATCGGAAACTCATATGATAAAACCTCATAGTGTTAAAATTTCTTTTTATTGGATAATTTTAAAATTTTTAAAGAAAAATTTAACAACACAAAGACAAAGTTTTTTTTTTTATTCCTACTCCTGCAGGCAAGGGAATAATGCCGGGATCTCGGGGTCATCTCGTCGCAGAACGCGGAGTAGATCCAGAATGAGCCACAACTTCCTGATGGTGGGGTACTTGTTGAAGTCTCCCTGGAGACTTTGTATAGCAACAACCAGGGGCTCCAGATCCCATCGCCTGTTTTCGACGTCCTCCAGCAGGGCAGTCATGTAGAGTCCCAGCGGTAGCCGATACTGGTTTACGGGATAAGGCAGTTTAAACATTATAATTTTCAACTACGGACAAATTCGCGGAGCACTTGAAGTTAAATAATTACTGACAGAGGGAACCGCCCGAATTTATACTGCATTTCCACAGGGCGAACTTCGATTTTCCCTGAGTATGCAAAACGCTAATATAGTAAAAAGGTTTTAACATTGCAATTTCAGCGGGGGAAAGTAACTAAAAAAATAAATTAAAATTAAGCGAAATAATCAATATTCGCGAAGACATCTGTGGAATGCATAACAGCTGACATTTTTTACACCCTACATTAGATGCGTATGAACACTGGGTATACGCATTCAGGTCAATGGGTGAATAGGGAGAATAGGTCAGGTTAATATGTGAATACATATTCATAAGGTGCGCATTACATTAAACAATACATATTACACAGTACACATTCAAAAGACTCAAACCAATATGTGAGACATATTGGAGGCGTAAAGAAATCCAGTTCCATTTTAGATTATTTCAGTATGTATTATATATTTTCTAGCTAATTTAGGATAGTAGAATTCAATTTTAGTTCATTCGCTGGAAATTGAGCCGAGAAGAAGGCAATCCTCACCAATTCAAAGGATATGACATTGGCAAAGATGGCCTAAAACAATGTCCAACGATTCGAAATCTTACTTACAAACTAACCCCAAATATTGAAAAGAATAAGAGAAAAAAAATATACACAATATACAAAAAAAAAGAAAACATTAAACAATATTTTAAGAATTAATAAAAGAAATTGATTTGAAAAAAAAAATGAAATGTAAAAAAGGAGAAGTTTAAAAAAAAACAAACGACAAGAAAATAAAAAAAAAAACAAAATTTTTACTAACACAACTAATTGAAACTAATCACTAACTTTTAACTACCTGCGTTTCAGTAAGCAAAGACCTGCTTACTTAAACGCAAATTACAGCATTTGTACAAAAAGGGTAAAAATTACCTAGTTGCTCCAAAACAGCAACATCCCAGGTTTTTGAAAACTGAAGAACTTCAAAACCAGAGAAAAGGAAAAAACAACCTGAGGAAGAATTGCTTCAAGCCACCTTCAGGGCATTGCACTTAGCAGTTAAATTCTGCTTGCAAAGCAGAAAAAAAACAAACATGAGGAAGATTTGTTTCAAGCCGTTTTTAGGGCATTGCACTCCGCAAGCACTTTATGCTTGCGACGCGTTTAATTGCGAACGTTTAATAACGAAAAAGTAAAAATTTAAAAGGAAAAGAAGAGAGAAAAAATCATTTCAGCAAGCAAGAAAATTTGCTTATTAAAACGAAGCTAAAATGAGTAAAAGAAGAAGAAAACTATTAATAAATTGAAAAATAATGTACTATGTTATGTATTAGAATATGGTATTTTCAAGGAGAAATTAATTAGTAGTTACTTTAATTAGTTATATTTAATGAAATGTCAGATCCGGGAGCAAGAGCGTTTAATATTCATGTTATTGTTTTCTTCAATGTTCTCTTCTTATTAACAAGTTTGATACTGCTGTACATATACATTATGTTGTTTAGATAATACATTATAGTCTTTAATTGTTGTCCACAATTGTAATTTCAATTTTTGAAAACTTATAGTTTTGCTAAAAAAAAGGCTCAGTAAATTTCAATTCAATTCAATTCAATTATATTTAATGAAATTACTAAAATTAAATAAATTGTTTAGTAAAAGTAAATTAAAAATGTAATTATAATTCAATATTATATACTCGCTAATATAGCATTATACAATAGAGTGTAAACAGTGAAAATATACTGTTTGTATAATATAGTAATTTGTATTCAATAAATATAGTTAAGACAACAACACCCATAACAACATCGAGCAAGCAGCAACAACAACGGCGACAAAAACCCCAAAACTCGCATGTCGCTGCTATGCTACCGACTCGATCCAGGAATGTCATTTGCGTCTTTTACGGAAAATCAAAATTTGAATGCCGCTGCGTACCAATCAAATTCCTGGATGTCGTCACCAATCTGAGAGGCAATGAACACACCACACCTGAAGTTTATCTCGGGACAAAAGGTCATCTTTGACACCGAACCAGGCTGTAGTCTGCCATACTTACGGATATCACACTACATCATTACAGAGCATGATTCTATTTAATTGCACTTTTATAAACAAACTCCGTGCAGACAATCCTTGAAGAAGGTGCATTGATCGCACTTGACGAATTTCTAATTAAGTAATTAGAAAAGGCGCAATGAAAGTAGCACTGAAGTTGGCTGCAGTTTTATTTCTCTGCTTGAACTGTAGTTGGGCCTACAAACTGGTGGTTATGGTGAACGGAATACTTCCTTCCGGGGTCAGAGTCCATGGTGATGTTGGTTCGCCAAGTGGAACAGCAACATCCAGGTACCAGGATCTACAATTGCAATGGGTACAGCGTTTGGTACAGCTTAGAGAGTACATGGGAACAAGTCCAGGAGCTGCGTGACTTCACACACAACAACCACAACACACGTGAACAACGAGGATACACTAAGGTAGAACTTAAGGTAGATTTAAGTTACATAATATTAGAGAATTAGAATAAACCACTCCTGTATCATATTGTACAGAAAAAA
Organism: Sicus ferrugineus; assembly: GCA_922984085.1. Taxonomy (NCBI): domain Eukaryota; kingdom Metazoa; phylum Arthropoda; class Insecta; order Diptera; family Conopidae; genus Sicus; species Sicus ferrugineus. Next base: position 17,420,272 of record OV277348.1, read on the forward strand.
TTCCAAGCTAGCAACCAGCACTTTGCATGGTAGCAAGTGTGGAAGCTAATTGTAAGCTCCGGGCAAAGCTCTGGAAAGCCAAGATAGTAACCAGCACCGTCTGCATGGTAGCAAGTGTGGAAGCTAATTGCCACCAAATAGCTTTTCTCGAGCTCAAACTAAGCAGCTTTCCGAATAAATAAAAGTAGCTAAAATAAAAAGCAAAGAGGAAACGTCGGCGAGCTAAAGTAAAAATGATTTAATGTTTCAAAGTAGAGTTCTGTTTGTGAGACCAGAGCGCGCAGACCGGCGCTGCATTGAAATAAATAAAAAGGGACGTTAGAAGAGGAACAAGGCTTTTCATTAAGAGGACCCACATTCTTTTCAGAAGGACACTACAACAGATGGCATCCGCAAATTGAGAGAAAGATGGGGAAATGTTGTAACTTTCGATGGAAAATGCTTTGGATAGCAGAATGCTTTTTTGTACAAGATTTTCTTTAATAAATGCTTAAATATCCTTAAAAAATTCCGGTTTTAAAGTTAATCACACGGTATATACATATATATAAATAAATATAAATGTATATATACAAGTAAAAGTATTGTCTTCGGGCTGGCCGAAATCTAAATACCTTACACCCGAGTTACTGAAAAAATTATAATTTCGCCACTTAAAAATTTTTGTATCTACTTATACGGACCACGCCTATTTCAGGCAAATGTTTTTGTAATGTCTCTAGATACTGCTAGATAGAATTACGTATTAATATTTTGAACCGTTTATGGGATATTGACAACTTTTGTATAAGTGTGCGGACCACGTCCAGTTTTTGTATACAAATTTGTATATACTTGCAGATACCTGGTAATAAAATTACGTGTTAATATCCTATACCGTTTACAAGATATTGACAACTTTTGTATGAGTGGGCATGATTATTTTTGGCAAGCTTATTGGTGATGCTTCCGGATACATCGTGCCAAAATTGCATCGCAATATCTTATACCGTTCATGAGATATTGCCAACTTTGGCACGCCCATAACAAATCAACTTCTAGAATATATCCAACTGGCGAATTCGCTGGAATTGAAAGAATTGTGTTGATGTTGAAATTATCAACTTCCTCAACCCATTCGACTTTACCAGTTGGAAGATACTCAGACAATATAGTATAAATTGTTGGCCATATAAATTGTTGGCGCCCAAATAACACAAGTGCCCGCTCCGTCCACAGTTTTACTTGAAGACCAGCAAAACGTAATATAATGGCATCCATGTCGTAACCATGTCGTGTAATCAAAATGCTTCTCCATTATATTTTCCCTGTGAGTTACTAGAAACTCATGAACTCGAGTTAAAAATATCGGCATATTTATAATTGTTGACTTACTTCTATTTGTTCTATTACATTACATAATTTTATAAAGTAAAAAAAATCGCAAGTTACTTGCGGTTGTATACTTTTTTCCAAGAATTAGTTAAGCTAATTCTAAGAATTAAGAATAAAACAATAACATATAAAATTTATGCATGCACACTCATGCAACCCTAAAATGTGACAAAGAAATCTATGCATGCACACTCATGCACCCCTAAATTGTGTAAGATTTCATCATATTCTTTGAAGTTATTATTAAATTTAAGCTTCAATTCAAAATCAAAGCAAGCAAAGTTGTGAATGGAAGCGGCAAAGTTGTGAATTCGCGGCAAAAAAGAAAGTAACGATTGTCAAAATGCTGCTGCTTTCGTCAAAGCTCTGCCGAGTTGAATATTTTTTTATTCCGCAGAGACTATGATTCGAAGCGTTTGAAGTCGCTTTGTCATTGTGGCAACTTACATATGGTTGTGTTCAAATGACGAACGTCAAAGCCAATCAAGCCAAGCGTACATTGAGCCTTCACCATAAAATGCCTGACAACTTCAAGCTCGCGGCAGTTGGACCAGAGATAAAGAGATACGAAGTTTCTGATTTCTGTAAAAAAAGCTTGTCTGTGTTATGAGTTATTGCAGCAGTTAGCTGCAATAAATAAACAAACATGTTTAAAATTCTACAAGGAACACTACAAAAATTCTATATTACTTCTTAATACTATACCCGACTACCAGCTACTTACCACCTTAAATAAAAAATCCTTATTTGCTTGCCGGCAATTCGCTCTAGGAAACTGGTAGATGTTATAGTAGTTAGATATAGTAGTTTTCCATAGAAGATTCTAACTATTACAATAACGTAGCAGGACTTGGCAAATTATACGAGGCCCTTAATATTTTTATAAATTTCTAATGCATTTCTTTTAAGAAATTATAAAACAAAGTCGTAAGAAATTTGATAGGTGAAAAATCCAAATTAAGTACTAATAACAAAGGGATTTTCTCAAGGAAACCCTACCCACCATCTTGACTACCTCGCGAATACAATATGTTGAGCATGATGCTATTGTATTTTACGACGAGGGCGACAGTCTCAAAGTAGGGAAGTTTCTAACATCCGCTTTGGCCCATCTTGCGAATGTTCTTATGGTGCGGGCATTCTCCGTAGGTTTGCAACTGCTGAGCCTCTTCCCGTGCGTCACGCTTCTTAGGGCTGAAAGTAAAGACCATTCACGTCAGGCTAACAGGTCTGAGACCATTCACGTCGCCCAAGTATTAGCGTGCGTCTCGTTCTTTTCGGCTGAATAGGTCGGAAACCGTTCTCATTCCTCTCTTTAGGCTGAACAGATCGGAGGCCTTTCATGACTAGCAGGTATCAGCTCGTCTCGAAATTTTGAGCTGAAGAAGTCGGAAAAAGTTCATGCCTCACAAGTATTAACATGTGTCTCGCTCTTTTGGGCTGAACAAGTTGGGGACCGTTCACGTTCCTCTCTTTAGGCTGAACAGGTCAGAGACCGTTCATGCCTGGAAGATATCAGCGCGTGTCCATCTTTTTAGCTGAATAGGTCGAAGACCGTTCATATTCCAATCTTTAGACGGAAAAGATCGGACTCCGTTCACGCCTCGCAAGTATTTGTGCTCGTCCCGCTCTTTGGGCTGAACACGTCGGAGACCGTTCACGCCTCGAAAGGATTAGTACGCGTCTCACCCTTTTAGATGAGCAGGTCGGAGACCACTCACGCCTCGATAATAATAACGCGCGTCGCGCTATTTCGGACTTAGTTGGACGGAGAACGAGCCCGCTGTGTAGGTGACTGCTTGGAAATGTACTATACATGCAGTCGTCTCCGGTTATCGCCGCACGGTGAAAAACCAACTTAGATAACGTATCCGTAAAGAGTAGAATAATAATAAGTGGAAATCAAATAAACTAACTAGAAGGAAACATTAACGTGTACTCAATCTCCAACTCCTATATAATCTATGTAACGATAATTTATTCAATGTTCAATGCTCAATGTCAATGTTCAATTTCAAATTCAAATTTTAACTTGATAAGTTATCTGGAGAGCAACCAATTGGTCAGTGATCGCCAATACGGTTTCCGTGCTCACCGCTCCACAGGCGATTTGATGGCGTTCCTCACTGAGCGGTGGAACAGTTGTGTTCCCCAGTTCGGTGAGAGCAAGGTTGTTGCTCTGGATATCTCCAAGGCATTTGACCGGGTGTGGCATAAAGCACTCGTGTATAAACTGGCTGCTTATGGTGTCGGTAATACTTTCACTTGATGGATAGTGAGTTTCCTCAGCGGCCGTTCTAATCGGGTTATGATAGACAGCTTTGCTTCCGAAGAGCACTCCATTAATGCTGGAGTTCCGCAGGGTTCAGTCTCCAACTCTTGTTCTCATTTTTATCAATGACCTTCTGTCATTGACATCAAACCCCGTCTACTCGTTTGCTGATGACAGCAGCATTTGTCATTCATATTCATTCTCCAGGCGTCCTTCTATTCTGGATATAATTGAAAAATTCAGAATTATGAATTACACACTACAGTCAGACCTCAATAAAATCCAAGAGTGGGCTTGAGCGAATCGGGTCGACTTTAACGTTTGACTTTGACGTGCCGAAAGTAGCAACCAAGTGCTTGGGCTTTTTAAAGCGGTGTAAGAAATACTTCACTCCAACCGATCTTCGTTGTATCTACACCTATATCCGTCCGAAAATGGAGTATAATACAATTCGCATATATGGTCGGGAGCTCCGCGGGCATATCTTCAGCTTCTAGACCGCGTCCAATGTTGTGCGTTAAAACTTATAGAGGACAGTAAGGTATCCAGCTCTATTGAAACCTTGGAGCGTCGTCGTGATGTTGGGTGTGTATCATTATTTTACCGTTACTTTCATAGTAAATGTTCTTCTGAAGTAGCCAGCCTGATTCGCACGCATCAAGGTCGCTCAGGAAGTTCAAGTTTCTCTTTTGTACTCTAAAACTCGCGTCGCCCTCATTAAAGATTCATCTCTTTCCAGGTGTAACTAAACTTTCCGCTCGCGCCCGGATGAAGCCGTCGGTGCCAGGGTCCGTTACATACATTTATCGATTCTGTTGGGAATTCCAGAGAGAGAGAGAGAGAGAGAGAGAGAGAGAGAGAGAGCACACATTTCCGTTTTCTTCAGTTTTTCTTTTTCACTTTATTCGCTTATGACTACATGTACTTAAACTAATCCTATCATATAGAAATTTTTCCTCTGCTAGGCCAAAATAGTGGGACACGAATTCCGCTATGCGTTAACGGTCTCCAACCGGTTCAGCCCAGAAGAGAGCGGGACGCGCGACCTGCGAGGCGTGAACGGTCTCCGACCAGTTCAGCCAAGAGCGCGGACGCAACTACGGGCGAGGCGAGAGCGGTCTCCGACCAACTCAGCCAAGAGAGCGGGAGATGAACGGTCTCCGAACGGTTCAGCCCAAAAAAAAGTGGGACGCGAAAGAAACTCAGCAGTTGTTCAAATTCACTGGGGATAACCACGCCAGCCTGATTCCTCCGGTTCAGGTATTTAACAGAACTTCTCGGCTTTCCAGAGGGGTGCACCCCTTTTATGTCATGATTCCGTTCCAACGAACCACGCATTATAGTGGGAATTCGTTTTTTGGTCGCGTCATTAGATTGCGGAATAATATCCCTGCGAATGTCTTCCCGCCCACTTACAGCGTCGAAACCTTTAAGCGAAATGGAACCATTCACTTTCGCATATCTCGACGACATTACCGTCACCGGCCACACCAAAGAAGAATATCTAGCTAACCTTGAAACGGTATTTGAACGTCTTCGATCAGCGAATCTCAAACTGAATGCAGACAAATGAGAATTATTCAAGAAGGAAACAAAGTACTTAGGCCACATCATCAGTGAAAAGGGTATATACACCGACCCGGACAAGATTGATTCCATTAAGCCTCTACAACCACCTAACAACCTCAGGGAAGTATGACGCTGTTTAGGAATGGCCTTGTGGTATCGACGGTTCACACCGAAATTCTCCACCATGGTTCCGTTTACTGGTTTATTAAAGAAGAGCAAACATTGGAATTGGGGACACAAACAACAACAGTCATTCGACAATCTAACGAGAAAATTAATTGGAGCATCAGTATTGACGCGCCCGCACTTCTCAAAACCATTAGTTTTACAGACAGGCGCCAACGACTAACACAAACTGAGTGCCATACTAACACAAATAATGGACAATGCGGAAAGGTTAAGGAGGGCACAAACCGTACTTACACCTCACATGTGAATGACTTAAAAGTTTATATAACACCACATGACCAAGATAATAGACAGACGTAGTAATTATACTTCCCGCCAATACTTACCCAACAAAATTACACTCGACTAAATACTAAGACAATAGGAAATAATTCGAGCAGTTACAACTTGTCACTGACAAAATTTACATCAATAGTATTAACGCTGTGACGAGGCATTCGCGTGTAAGTGATAACGAAATAAAAATGTCCTAACATGGAATCCAAACGCAACAACATTATTGCGCTATATTTGGCTGGAAAGCCACAAGTTCAAATTGCTCGAGCACTAAGCCATCTCAATGAGAATAAATCTTTAGTGTCGCGCACCAGTTCTTGTTACAACGATACTGGCAGCATTGCAAGACGCAAAGGAAGTGGTTGTAAACGCACAGCAACTTACTACTAATTTGACTTTTCTGCAATAACAAAAAACAAAAACAAGTAAAAGTGTTCGGCCTGACCGAAGTCTAAATACTGTAAACCCGAGTAACTGAAAAAATTATAATTTCGCCACTTAACAACTTCTGTTTAAGGACCACGCCCATTTTTGGCCAATATTTTTGTAATGCCTCTAGATTCTGCGGGATAGAATCACGTATTAATATTTTGAACCGTTTATGGGATATTGACAACTTTTGTATAAGTGGGCAGACACCACCCATTTCTGGCAAATATTTTTGTAATGTCTCTAGATACTGCTGGATAGAATCACGTATTAATATTTTGAACCGTTCACAGTGTTTCGTCTAGAATAATCTAGCTGGACAAAATAATTTTTTTGGTTTTTTGTATTTGTTAGGTTGAGAGGAAAAAATATTGTATGGGAGGAGTGGTCGCTTTCCACCCGTTTAGCCGGGTTTTTCAAAAAGAAATTACTTTTAATGAAAAAACGCATAGAAAATTAACTGGCACGCCAACAATATTGCAATATACCTTTTTGGAAAGCTAGATTCCATACCATCACACTTTTTTAAATTGAGCCGTTACTTCAAACGGTTTCGGAAAAAATTAATGCTTAACTTTAAATTTCAAGTAAAAAACGTAAAAAGGTACTTCAACATATCCCTATAAATTCTCGATAAAATTTACAATACCGTATGATTCTAAGTGGTACGGTTTTCAAGAAAACGAAATGTTTGCTGCTAAACCGAGAACAAAGTAAATATACCCCTATCACTTCGGCATAAAATATAAAGCCAAAAACTTTAATACAAAAATAATTTATTTTACATAAAAATAAATTAAACAAAGAGTATACAAAAACCTATCTTTTTGTATTTAAATAATACAAAGTGTTAACGCCAACTGCCGCTCGCCAGAGGTGCTTCCTCATTGATCGGTAGGGTGTCAGGAGTGAACACACCAGTCTCTCTCCTGTCAGCCTGCCGGTCATGAGATGCGCCTCTCTCCTGAGAGTAAGCTCGGCTGCGGGCTCTCCCCGCGGCAACTGGCGAAAACTAACCGGCCTCCAGCGATCGTCGCTGGACCCACACCGGCACTTCTCTTTGTGCTGGCAGCTCGACAGTGACGCATAGGAGTAAACGTTGACGCTTTGTGAAATTGAAATTTAATATAGATTGTGAAATAATGAGAAATTTGTGAATCTGAGCTAAACATTTTGGTCCTTCGAGCCGGATAGCCGCCGCCGCCATCACAAGGTCATCGTCACCGACGCCCGAACCACCAAGCCGTGTAAGAAGCGGTGAGTTCACTTATTACATAGTCTATTAATTAGCCCCAAGCCCTTCCGGCCATATATATATATATATATATATATATATATATATATATATATATATATATATATATATATATATATATATATATATATATATATATATATATATATATATATATATATATATATATATATATATATATATATATATATAAAAGGAACTGTCCTCCTTATATATATATACCCTTGGTTTGACCGTCAAACCTTCCAGAATCTTCGATTCGTGGGTAACGGTCCCCAAGAATAACGGCGGCACCAAGGCTTAAAGTTTTGTTGCTGGCCGTCTTCTACAAAATTTTCTTCTACCACATTTTCTACAAAATTTACCGCTTGGCGTATAAGCAAGCCCCGTGCTCCCGCACAAGAAATCTCTAGAGCAGCCTTCTGCTAAACTCACCGCTTGCTTTCATATCAAGCCCCGCGCTCTCACAAAGAAAGTGGAAAGCTCAGACTTCAGCACACTTTTGCTTTCTTGTTCTGCGCTCGTCTAGCTTCTCTAAGAGCGAATTACTTGTGCGCTTAGTGCAAGTCGAAAAACCACCACCTTTTGCTGGTTGTAACCCAGACATACAATGGCGGCGCTCGCATCCTTCATTCGTATAGCCGATCGAGTTCGAGGTGGACTTCGACCAGACACCCACCACGGACCACACCATTTACACCCTTGGGATTCAGCGGGAAGAAATACGATCGTAGTGACTGCTGATTAAAAGCGCCTATGAAAAGGTGCTTGCGGAGCTGGACTCGACGAAGGACAGAGGCAAAGAATTCGAAGGCGTAAAGGAGAAGCGGCGCCAATGCTATGCGGTATATCTGCGCTGCGCGGGAAAAATTGATCAACTGATCGAAGCCGCAGTGTCCCCTCCAGTTGCCGCGACCCCTTCGACGGTGCCAGCTGAGATGCCCCAGTCAGGCTACAATATCAGCCTGCCCCCCTGCGACACCCAAGCCTTCCATGGCGACTACCTTTCGTGGCCCTCTTTCAGGGATATGTTCACGGCCCTGTATATTCAGAATAACCGAATTGCGCCGGTGGAGAAGTTGTTCCACCTGAACCAGAAAACCACGGGCGAAGCGAAAGAAATCGTGCAGAAATCCCCTCTCACGAACGAAGGTTTTGCCCAAGCATGGAACAATCTGTCCGACAGGTACGAGAACAGACGCGTCCTCACCAACGCCCATCTAAAGAAGCTTTTCGGCCTGTCCCCCTTCACGAAGGAAACCGGTGGTGCTATTAAAGACCTGCAGCTCGAAATCAATAATATTCTCGCCGCACTCGCGCTACAAGGTGTCGATACCTCGCATTGGGACGCGATAATCGTCTTTTTGTGCTCCAGCAAGCTCCAAGAAGCAACGCTTTCCCTCTGGGAGCAATCTCTCACCAACAAAACGGAGATCCCGAAATGGACAGATCTGGATGCGTTTCTCACTCATCGCTTCCAGACGCGTCAACACCTTCCAGTTGAAGGTGTCCCAAGATAGCTGCCCTCTTTGCCAGAAGCAGCACAAGATGAGATCCTGCGCTCAGTTTCTCAGCTTGCCCGTCCCACAGCGGCTGAATACCGTTCAGAAAACCCGCTTGTGCAGCAACTGCTTGGCCAGATCTCATTCCGTGAAAACCGGTCCAAGCAGATTCAATTGCCTCAAATGCAATGGCAGGCATCACACCCTCTTGCATTGTGAGCACGCTCCATCCTCATCGAATGCTGCATCAGATTCGACCCCACGTGCCTCACACCAAGAGCGGCGGTTTGACAACGCTCCGCGTGCTCAAGCCCCTGCCTATTCGAATTTTATTCCCGGATCGACTCATCATGCTTCTCAGCAAGAAAGGCCGCATCCTTCGATGCGACCTCCCACGCATATACAGTCCACTTCTTCCCCCGCGCAACAGCGAAATCCACAGGACACGCATTTGGTGTGCTTCGCGAAAGCACCAAAACAGGTATTGCTAGGGACTGCCATGGTAAGAATACGCCACCACGGGACATGTTACATCGCGCGCGCCTTAATTGATCCTGGGTCCGAAGTGTCGTTCATCTCTGAACGCATTCAAAAGCTCTTAAAGCTCCCAGCGCGGCCAACTGCAGCCGTCGTTTCCGGTCTCAACGAGACCGTGTCCGCAAAAATATCAAGATCGTGCGATTTTCTCCTGAATTCGCCACTTGATCCCAAATTCCAAGTTCACGTGACGACGCTTGTGCTCTCACAAATCACAGGGCGGTTGCCCTCCCACTCGTTAGACAGGTCACTTCTCAGTGGCCTCCCTCAAGACATCGAGCTCGCAGATGTCAACTTCTCCAGAAGCGAGCAGGTCGACGTCCTCATCGGAGCCGATTTATACCCAGCAATCCTTCTAGACGGCATCCGCCGCCAAGTACTGGGCTCTCTCATGGCTCAGCAAACCGTGTTCGGTTGGATCCTAACCGGGCCGGTTCCCAACACGCAATCTGCCACGGCACCCATAAAAGTGGCTTACTTCAATGAAGTCTCCTTCGAACAACAGTCCGAACGTTTTTGGGAGGTGGAGGAACTTCCTTAGATGGCTATCCCCCTCCGACAAGTTTTGGGAAGAAAATTTCGTGAAAACAACGCGAAGACGCGATGACGGCCACTACATCGTATCACTGCCCTTTAAAATCGGCTTTACAGACACTCTCCGCTTAGGGACCTCGAGACACATTGCGCTCAAACAATACACGCGTCTGGAAGCACGATTAGGGAAAGACGAAGGCCTCAAGCACCAGTACGACACGCTGCTAAATGAGTATGTCGATTTAGGCCACATGAGAGTAGTCAATCCCCCAGAGCCGCAAGCGTCTAGAAATCACTACTATTTGCCCCACCATGCCGTCATAAAACCCGAAAGCACCTCTACGAAGGTCAGAGTTGTCTTCAACGCGTCCAGTCCAACCACCAGCGGACTAAGCCTCAATGATGTCATTCACACAGGCTATAGACAGACTTGACCTTTCTAATTCTTCGTTGGCGCTTCTTCCGCTAAGTCTTCAACGGAGACATTCAAAAAATGTATCGCCAAATATTGGTTGACCCAAAGCACACCCCTTATCAGCGCATTCTCTTCCGAGACCCGTACAAGTCCGAACTTACCGACTTCGAGCTTCAAACCGTAACGTTTGGAGTTAATTGCGCCCCGTTCCTGGCAATACGCACCCTTCTTCAATTGGCAGACGACGTGAAGCACCAGTTCCCGCTTGCAGCACACATTCTACAACATTCCATGTACGTGGATGATGTGTTAGCAGGCACGCATGGCCTGGTGAGAGCTACCCAGACCCGCGACCATCTCATAGCGTCTCTCGACTCGGCATGGTTTGCCCTTCGAAAATGGACTGCCAACCATAAAGGCATTCTGGCAGACTTACCGGCATCCCATCTGCTCCATTCCGATTTTCTGACGCTAGAAGATTCCAGCACCGCCAAAATGCTTGGAATTCGCTGGAACGCGACCCATGATGAGTTCTGCTTCGATGTCCAAGCCATCGCCATCAAAGCTGCGTACACGAAACGAGAAATGTTGTCTCTGGTCGCCAAGCTGTTCGACCCAGCCGGCTGGCTCCGGTCATCGTTGCAGCAAAGATTCTGATTCAACAAATCTGGTTGGACAAAATCGACTGGGATGACACTCTGCCTCAGGTAACTCACGCTAACTGGTTAAGTTTTCTCCAGAATTATTAGCACATCCGCGCCATCCGCATCCCGCGATGGGTAAGTTACACCCTAGAAAGCGAAGTCGAACTCCATGCGTTTTGCGATGCCTCACATAAAGCCTACGCAGGAGTCATCTATGCCCGCATCAAGGTCGCTCAGGAAGTCCAATTTTTCCTTTTGTACTCCAAAACTCGTGTAGCCCCAATTAAAACTTTGTCTCTCCCCAGGTTAGAATTGTGCGGAGCCACTTTATTTGCTGAGATGATCGACACTCTCGTGCCCACGCTGCAGCTGCCCCATTACACGATCTATTGTTGGAGCGACTCCACCATTGTTTTGGCCTGGCTGAAGAAATCCCCCTGCGTTTGGGCGACGCTCGTGGCAAACCGAGTTGCCAAAATCATCGAGAAGGTACCACAGTCCCAATGGTTCCATGTGGATTCCCAGGACAACCCCGCGGATTTAGCCAGTCGCGGTGCCACGCCCCAAGATCTCGCTGAGAGCCTCCTCTGGTGGAATGGACCTGCTTGGCTCGTCCACGACAAGGATCGCTGGCCCGAATTCCGTGCCGCAGACGAATATGTCACCACACTGGAGCAGAAGACGGTCAAAACGCTGCACACCCATTGCGATCCCAAGGAGGATCCGCTCTAACGATTTTCGTCGCTGCCCCGCGCCTTACGCGTATACGTATATCGATTTCTCCACAACGCTCATCCAACTAAGCGTCACCTGCACTCTCACCCCAGCCTGCACCTTCCACCGGGAGAAATAAAGGAAACGAAACGCTGCCTCGCGATACCCTGCCAGAAGATTCACTTTGCGGACGAGTACACAGCGCTAGAAAACCACGCGATGCTGCGATCTAAAAGCAGCCTACTCTCGTTGAACCCGTTCCTCCACACGGACAACACGATGCGCGTTGGTGGGCGGTTGTCTTCGTGTCCCAATTTGCCTTTCGGCGAACGGCACCCGATTATTCTGCCATACGGTTGTCAATTCTCGCGGTTGCTCATTCGTTTTATACACGAAATATCTCTACATAGGGGCAACCAATTAGTTCTTCGTCTGGTACGTACCCAATTCTGGATCCCCAAGGTAAAAAACCTCATCAAAACGACGACCCATACGTGCAAGCCGTGTATCCTACATCGGAAAAAGCAACGAACCCAACTCATGGCAGCAATGCCACCAGAATGCATCACGTTCTCCCGCCCATTTGCCTATACCGGAGTCGACTTCGCCGGCCCGTTCGATATTAAAAATTACACGGGACGCGCGTGCTTGATTACCAAAGGCTACGTTTGTGTCTTTGTCTGATTCGCAACGAAGGCCATTCATTTGGAACCTACTAGCGACCTCTCAACCGCTACCTTCCTTGCCGTCTTTTCCCGGTTCGCCGCCCGTAGAGGCTGCCCTGCCAACATCTACTCTGATAACGGCACCAATTTTATAGGCGCCTCCAAAGAGCTCCGGCGCGACTTCCAGGACTTCATGTCTCGTACAAAGGAGCTGATAGAAACCCGGTATTCACACCAAGACGTCTCATGGCATTTTTTGCCGCCCCGTACATGGGTGGCCTCTGGGAAGCGGGGGTCAAGAGCCTCAAAACCCATCTCCGAAAAGTGGCCCCAGTCATAAGATTCGCTTTCGAAGAATTTTCCACTCTTCTGAGTAAGATCGAATCGTGTCTTAATTCACGCCCCTCACTGCTTCCTCCGAAGACCCAACCGTGATGGAAGCCATCACCCCCAGCCATTTTCTAATTGGCGGGCCCTTACTCGCCCCAGCCGAACTCGAACGGCATAATAACCCCCTCTCCATTCTCAATCGGTGGCGACGCGTGCAAGCTCTCGCTCAGCATCTCTGTCTCAGATGGAAAACAGAATACCTGCGCGAACTTTCCCGCCGTACAAAGTGGAAGACTCCACAGCGCGATTTCCAACTCGACGATCTCGTGGTCATTCGCGACGATAACTTGCCGTCGAACGCGTGGCGCTTAGGCCGGGTTACAGCTGTCCACCGCGGACAAGACAACCGCGTACGCGTGGCTGACCTCTTAACCGAAAGGGGTCACGTCACGCGTCCCATTACGAAACTAGTGCCCTTACCATGTGCATGACAGCCTATTAGTAACCCCTTCTTTTCTCATTACAGCATCATCATGTATCTGATCCCCCGGCAATATGCGCGGACCCGCAGAGGGCGACTGCTAGCACCACCCGGGGCTGTGCCCATCTGCGCCGCCTCCACCGCCGCGCCGCCCATTGCTGCCCACCGGGAGCCGTCCCCAATCGCCGACGTCCTGGTGCTCGACCGAGGAGGCACAGGCGGTCGCCACGGCAAGGTGCTCGCCCACCCAGCCGACCCGAGCTGTCCGGAGCTTCTTCGTCCGGTTCGAGGAAGCCTCCTCCGATCCGGCCCCATCACCGAGGCCCCTCTATTGCGACGACCTCCGAATACGTGGAAGTCTGCGAGTTCGCGCGATGTCGGTGCGACTTCCACCGCGCCACTTGCAGCATGCACCACCAGAGCCGGCCCAGAGACGTGCGGCCTCACCACCAGAGACGTCCCGAGACGTGCGCTCTCACCACACACGCCGGCCGCGAGACGTCTGCGCCCCGCCACCCCAGAACCGGCGCCGCGACGTGTACCACCAACACCGCCGACCCCACGACATGCGCCTCCAGGTCGTCCGGCTCCACGACGCGCGCCAATGATGCCGGCCAGGCGGCACGCCTGGTGTCCGCCCGTCCGCCCGTCCGGCTTCCTACGGAGGGCCGCGAGCACGAGCTGTGCAGTCCCCTGTGTGCGGGGCGGCATGTGCTGAGCCGTTGTCGGCTGTTTCTGCGGTAAACCACAGCGCAGCGGAATTTGACGGCATTCGCAAGACACATGTGCCGCAACTGTTTGGCGCGGTCGCACCGATTGGCTGAGTGTCGGAGCCCCATGCGCTGCCGCAAGTGCGGGGAGGCGCACCACACGCTCTAGGCCACTAGGCCGGGGAAGAGGCTCGGCGGCAGTTGTCGGGGTTTGGGGGTTTGCAGTCCTGCAAGGCGGGCGGTATGTTAACGCCAACTGCCGCTCGCCAGAGGTGCTCCCTCATCGATCGGTAGGGTGTCAGGAGTGAACACTCCAGTCTCTCTCCTGTCAGCCTGCCGGTCATGAGATGCGCCTCTCTCGTGAGAGTAAGCTCGGCTGCGGGCTCTCCCCGCGGCAACTGGCGAAAACACCGGCACTTCTCTTTGTGCTGGCAGCTCGACAGTGACGCGTAGGAGTAAACGTTGACGCTTTGTGAAATTGAAATTGAATATAGATTGTGAAATAAATAGAAATTTGTGATTCTGAGCTAAACACAAAGTATTTTAAAAATTCATCTCGAAAATACATCTGAATATATAACAAAAAACTTAAACTAAATTAAAAAAGTAATAACAAAGCTAATTAATAAAAGAAAATTGTTATAAAGCTTCATCATCGGAGTCGTTCGTTATATCAAGCAAATAATAGTCTTCATTTAGTAAATTTACCCTCGGTACAGATTGTCGAGACTCTATAGGAGGAGGTACTAATAAATAGCTTTAACACCTCTCGTGGTGACACCCCACTGTGGTGAAGTGTCGACTTGGCAAATCCTTTCCACTACTCTCCGCGAGATGGCCTACCTTATGCTTAGTACTCTTAGATGCTAGGGTACATATTTATTCTAGTTTCTTTCCTGGATGCTTCGACTATACAAATTAGATTTCGATTTTGTAATATTTTATATGTCCTATAGGTATGCATAATAGCTACAACTTATTGTTGTGGCGTGTGAGAGAAAAACGAGTACTCCGACTTTGCTTCCTCACACATCTCCTCTTGTTCGCTTGACGGTGGTGATTGCTGGTTTAAAGAATCGCCTGGCGGTGGCCATTTTAACACAAGACAGCGCATCTGATGTTGTTGTTGCACCCACTCTAGGATACGGTCCTGATCCCTGTGTGCTGCGTCATATTGGCACCTCGGCGGGGTCTGGTTTCCACTGTCGGACTCGTGGCCTGGTGGTTCCTGTCTGTATGGCTGCGTATATACTCCCGACGTAGATACTACTTCCATATCTCGCCTTCCAGGGTTGCTGAGCAAACTGTCCGTGGAAAGAGATAGGACCAGGGTAGAGCTGTGTAGGGCTTCTTTGATACTTTCTGCTGTACATGGGAAGAATCTGATAGGACTGATGGTAGACTCTTGGGATTGGGCATACGTATGGGTAGGTAAAACTTCGGGATTAGACGCGGATGACGTATCGATGGCTATTGGTTCGATAAAGAATCGTGGTGTCGCGGTTCCGTAACTTCCTGGGTGGCTGTGTTGCCTGTGGCCTTGCTGGATATTTCGGCTGTCGGGCTGAGGGAGGAACCGTCGGTTGAGCTGCTGGCGGAGCTGCTAGTCGAGCTGCAGGACGAGCTGCTAGTAGAGTCGCTGGACGAACTGCCTGGGTTGCCTAGTGGGCTGAAGTCACGTGGTACGGAAGATGGCTGTGACCGTTCCGGTTCCGGAACTGATATTGTCGCTGGGCCTGCCGAGTCACAACTGAGAGCTAGTTGTTCGGTTACCACACATCGTGCTTCCCTTGTTTGGATAGGGACATGTTTGTCATTGTCATTATCAGGCGGGGCTCCTGCAATGCCTGCGAACTGTGCTGGGGTGGATCTTCTTCGTCGCTAATGGAAATCACCGACGGGGGTGTCGGAGAACGAAGACGTCTCGACAGCTCGAAAGAAACTTCCGTAGCCTTGGCCGATGTTGAAAGCTCGTCATCAGCCGAGCTGGACCCTTTTGCATACGTTCCTTGGACTCGGTATACCGGGCCAACCGGTACCGGCTGTGATCGAAATGTCGCCTGATCAGCTGTTGGCACGGGCTGGCACTTACGGTGTGCTTACGATGGTCGTGTTCCACCAACACGCTGCGGTGCATGGAGGCGTGTTCGGTGGTCTATGGCACGCGTGGTGTGCGGACGTGGTCTCGCGCGTGGGTAGCCCCTTTGTGCTCGACCCCGACCTCTGTCCCCGTCGAAGTGCAAATTACGTTTCCCGAGTTGCGGCGACAGCAGTCAATAGTTCGCACCTTCTCTTTACCGCAGTCCCAGCAAAATAGTATGCGGAGATTTCGGCACTTATTGGCAAAGTGTCCCTGTTTTGTCAAATGGCTCCTCGGAAGCTTGACAGAGTTGACCTTTTTCTTTTTTCACTTTAACGGGCACTCTGTCTGTGGGGATACATTCTAAGTCATCTGGTAATTCCAGCAACTCGTTCAGGTGGTTGAAGTCTTTACGTTTTATGTACCAGAGGTATTGAGGTAAGGAATTCTTGAAAATACGATTTAACTTTTCCTCAGTCATAGTCGTGTGGCGCATCAAGTTTTGCAGCCCCAAGACATAGTCTTTAAATTTTTCCCCGCTTTTTAGCATTCTCGCTCGCATTTCGTCAGAGAGGTTGTCTAAGAATCTAGTTGACAAGAAGAATTTTAAAAGATTTTGTTTGAACGTAACCCAACTGCCTGACCGGTAATTATTTCGGAACCAAATTAAAGCGCGGTCTTTCAGGAATTCTGGCAGTGCCAGAGGCAAAAAGTCTTTATCAATCCCGTACGCTTCAGAAAGCTCTTCGATGCGCTCTACAAACTCTAACGCGCTCTTGCCCCCGTCGTCTTAACACCCCATTTCCGGACGAGTTCCATAATTGTCCGACCGTCTGTGCTTGACGTATTCAAAATTACCGTCTTTGAAGTTGTGGTACTTTTTTCACCCGCTGGCTTAAAAGTAAAAATCTTACTCACTGCGTTGTGTTCTTGCATTACCGTGGGAGATGTCACCTCATGTCTTGCCTGTAGCTCCAGCAATCGTGTCTGATCCTCCGCTTTGTGAGTGCCTCCCAGAAACTCAGCGAACCTGCTTCGCAATTCTTCCGTTGTCCCAATTGTGTCTTGCTTGAATTCGGTGAGGTAATTGATGAGGTCATCTTTCTGAAGAGCATACGCCCACAAATGACGTATGGTGCTCATTATAGCCGTTAATTCTGATACCCGCTCTAAAAACTGTCTACTTTCACTCACGATTGCGGAACTATATCGTCACAATAACTGTTAATTAGCCGGTAATACAGTTTTAAACGTTCACTTGTTCCCCGTTATTCCACGTCCCGTAATGTTGCTCGTTTTATTCTTGATGTTTTTTTTTCATTCACTATGGTATATTCACTGTGGACTTTTCTTGGTTCGATGTTCACTTTTTTCTTCTTCTTTTCTTCGGTTTACACTATTCTCTCTCGAAGGGTCCCTGTTCGAGCGCCAATGTAACGACACTTTCCGCTCGCGCCAGGATGAAGCCGTCGGTGACAGGGTCCGTTACATACATTTATCAATTCTGTTAGGAGTTAGAGAGAGGGAGAGAGAGAGAGAGAGAGAGCACACATTTCCGTTTTCTTCAGTTCTTTTTCACTTTATTCGCTTCTTTCTTTTTCACTTTATTCGCTTTCTTTCTTTTTCACTTTATTCGCTTATGACTACTTGTACTTAAACTAATCCTATCATCTAGAAACTTTTCCTCTGCTAGCCTAAAATAGCGGGACACGAATTCCGCTATGCGTTAACCGTCTCCAACCGGTTCAGCCCAAAAGAGAGCGGAACGCGCAACCTGCGAGGCGTGAACGGTGCGGACGCAACTATGGGCGAGCGAGAGCGGTCTCCGACCAACTCAGCCAAGAGAGCGGGAGATGAACGGTCTCCGACCGGTTCAGCCCAAAAGAGAGAAAGAGCCCGTGGCGAGATCGGTCTCCGAACAACTCAGCCAAGAGAGTGGGAGATGAACGGTCTCCGACCGATTCAGCCCAAAAGAGAGTGGGACGCGCAACTTGCGAGGCGTGAACGGTCTCCGACCAGTTCAGCGAAGACCGCGGGCGCAACTACGGGCGAGGCGAGAGCGGTCTCCGACCAACTCAGCCAAGTGAGCGGGAGATGAACGGTCTCCGACAGGTTCAGCCCAAAAGAGAGCGGGACGCGCAGACTGCGAGGCTTGAACGGTCTCCGACCGGTTCATCCAAGAGCGCGGACGAAACTACGGGCGAGCGAGAGCGGTCTCCGACCAACTCAGCCAAGAGAGCGGGAGATGAACGGTCTCCGACCGTTTCAGCCCAAAATAGAGAAAGAGCCCGTGGCGAGATCGGTCTGCGAACAACTCAGCCAAGAGAGCGGGAGATGAACGGTCTCCGACCGATTCAGCCCAAAAGAGAGTGGGACGCGCAACTTGCGAGGCGTGAACGATCTCCGACCAGTTCAGCCAAGAGCGCGGACGCAACTACGGGCGAGGCGAGAGCAGTCTCCGACCAACTCAGCCAAGAGAGCGGGAGATGAACGGTCTCCGACCGCTTCAGCCCAAAAGAGAGTGGGACGCGAAAGGAACTCAGCAGTTGCTAAAATTCACTGAGGATAACCACGCCAGTTTGGAAAACCTTCGTTCGACTCCGCCAGAACGAATGCTTTCAGCCTACCTGACCTGGAGACTGTCGCCGTCCAACTGCCACGAGCTCGATGTTGATCGGCCTTTTTTTGTTGTTGGCGTCCGCTCGTGGTGACACCCCACATTAGATACTTCCATTATATCATCCATCATTCAACTCTGCCCAACGCACTTCTATTACATCTGAAAGATCTTGAATCTTCACAAATTTTTCCATCAGCTTCCATTCCATTTATATCTAATCTTAATGATGTCTTAATGAAGAAACTTTAATCTGAATTTGACAATAGGGCAGTATTATCAAATTGTTGATAAAAAAGCAAAAATTTGTCGAAAGACAATTTATTCTATTAGAAGGTTTAATAGAGCAGGTAACATGCTACGTATTTAAATTAAAAGCAAGGCAAATAAACTATTTGTACCGAGTTATTTTGCTTGCACACACAAACTGTAGAACATGGGAGTAATGACGTGACCGCGGACGGAGACGGATAGTGCGCCCGCCCATATTTTAGTTTTGCTACTGTTCATTAAAATAAAATAAAACAATAGATTAAAAACAGTTAAATTACGCCGCCAAACATGTTTAAAATACAATAGTGTACAAAGCAATAGTGAACAACAATAGTGAATTCAATAAGCAGACAACAATTAATTCAATATCAGATCAACAAAAATACAACAAATAAATAGACAATCACACGGAACGCAGAGAACAATGCGGGGGATTTTTATGCTCTCAGCAGTAAGCTTGGCATTTCGTTAGATTTCATCTATTCCTACTTCTTCCCGGTCTCGTTAGGTGTCCAGGCCGCTGTGAATGCACCATGGGCGAAAGCACAGCTAGATAAAGGCATAACATTTATCTTGTCGCGTTCTGCTTTGCTTGCGGCGCATGCTCGTCCGCTTGTGCAGCTAATTCCAGCACTTCCTTACAATGGGCGGTGAGGCAAAATTGCGCATAGACTCCACTAATATACGTGGCTTTAGGGCGAATTTCCTCGCGGTCTATGCGCATGTTTGTACTCACCAACCGCATACATGGTGAGACCCAGGATCCAGAGATCCACTGGATTTTCACATGCCGGAGTATCATTTACTGGCATTGTTTTTACCGCACAGAGGTCTCGCCTTTTATATTCGCAGTGATCGTGCGTACCAGTGTCAGCGACACCTTTGCACGACGGATGCCGACTATATTTCCATGTGGGTTAAGTTCAAAATCCAGTCGCACATCCTGCATACCTCATATCAACGCATTCTTTTTCGATATTAATTTCTATTCATGTAAGAATTTATCATGCAGCATGTAAGAATTTATGTGCTAAGAAAGTTTTAGTCAATAAAGTACAGTCCTATCGTTAATATTGTCTGGTCCTTCGAGCCGGATTATTTTGGAAATAATTTGTGAAAAATGTCATCGTTAAAAGCACTAAGAGTAAAGCGAGGACGGGTAAAAGGTAGTATTAGACGCATTTCTAATTATATCGAGCAGATTGATGAAACTACGAGGGTAGAAGAGCTTGATTCGAGGTTAAAGGCATTGGACGATTATTGGCAAGTATTTATTAAAATTGAAGATGATTTGTGCGAATTTAAGGAGGAGCAATGCGCTTTGTGACGAGAATGTGAATAGCGGAACTGCGGGGGGAAGCTGCAAGCGGGTCATTTGAGCAAGTAGAAACGAAATATTTATGTACTCGTGCTTCTCTTTTAAGCGCAATTCGTCAATGTCAAGGTCAAGTAAATCAACAAGCAGCTAGGTCTCAACCGACACAAACAGCAGGTGATGCAATTGACAGGTTTGCCAATCAGCAAAATACACTACTGCAACGTCTTTCGGGACTAATGCCTATCGCGAATGAGGTCGCTTTACCAAAAATTGTTATTCCACCATTTTCTGGAGATTACAGTGCATGGAGAAGTTTTCGCGATTTGTTTGTTGGATCGGTTGACAATAAGCCGCATTTAACTCCAACCCAAAAATTTTATTATTTAGTGCTATTTTTACGCGGTAAAGCTGACACTCTGCTTAAAAACATTCCAATATGTGACAAAACCTATGCGGAGTCATGGGATAAAGTGGAAAAGAGATATGATCGTCCTGATCTCGTGGCACTGTCGTATGTCAAACTATTTATGGATCTACCAAGCACGCACAAATCCAATTCGCGCACACTACGAACTGTTATCGACGGAGCCGATGAATGTCTACGAGGACTCAATGGAATCTCATCGAATACTAGGGATCCTTGATTAGTTTATTTATTATGTAAAAAGCTATACTCCGAAACTCGTCAGGGATGGCTCGAATTATGTAGTTCTACTCCTGTTGTGACAATTTATAATTTTTTAAACTATTTGGAAGGTCGATTTAATCAACTTGAGTCCAATGACATGATAGGTGCGTCAAACCTGAATAAGCAGTCGGTGATCAGAACTCATGTTGCCAATAACTCGTCATAAGCCTGCCTAAAATGTAAATAAGCACATGCCTTACCTCAATGTCAAGAGTTTGCATCTCTCAGTGTTGAACCGCAGGAAGTTTCCAGAGATCACTCGCTTTGTTTTAATTGTCTTAAACAAGGATACAATGCAGCAAGATGCAATTCTTCTTTTCGTTGTCGAGTCTGCAAGGCTCGTCATCATACTTTGGTACATACGTTTGGTAAACACGTCACCTTCCGTAACAAATACACCGACATCATCAGCGTTAACTCATCATGAGCAACCTCTTTGCAGCAACATAGTGGCAAACATTGATCACTCTACGGGGATTCTGCCAACGGTCATTGTGAAAGTGCAAGATCAATGTGGAAACTACTTCGAAATACGTGCACTTAGTGACTCTGGCTCCCAAGTGTCGTTCATTACCGAATCGTTTGTTCAACGCCTTGGTCTTCAACGAACAAATGCCCGTTTGTGTGTGCATGGAGTCACATCATTCGACCCTGGGATGACCAAAGAAATAGTTCGCATTAAATATTTTCTCGGGTTCGTGATTTTGAAGTCGATGTCCATACGTTTTGTCGCGGATAACCTCTGAAATTCCTGGTCGAGATTTGTTAATTCAAAGTGGAGAGGTTATTTCGTATCTAAATTTGGCTGATCCTCATTTTGTTGTTTCAAGATCAGTAGAGTTGCTTTTGGGTGCTGATATTGTGTGGTCACTCTTTCTAGATGGAAAAATTTGTCTTTAACACCCACATCTCTATGCGTTAAATTCAGTGTTTGGCTGGATTGTTGCTGGCCATTGCCATAATATATCAGCAAATCTTACTTCGTATACAATTGTGCTCAACGTCGACAAGCTTTTGCATTAATTCTGGGAAATTGAAGAAGGTCATATGAAAGAATCGACTTCCAACCAGGACGACCCTGCTGAAATGAACTTTCGCCGAACACATACTCGTTCAGCTGACGGACGCTACGTTGCAGAACTTCCATTCACAGCAAGCAAAACCACTTTCGGGAATACTGTTTTTGGAGAAGTTTCACGTTTGCGTGGCATGGAAAATAAATTCTCAAGAAATTCAGAACTTCAAACCAAGTATGTAGAATTCATGAGAGAATATATTTTATTGGGGCATATGCAATCAGTTGAACCAGAAAACATTTCAACTCAACCGCAATACTACCTTGCTGTTTTCAATCATAGTTCAACCAACAAATTACGTAGTAGTTTTTGATGGGTCACATAAAGATTCATTTGGGAAATCCCTAAACGATACCCTTTTAATTGCCCCACCAATTCAGTGTGATCTGTTTGGCATCTCGCTTCGACGATTTCCTTACGCTTTTACATTTGACATAGTGAAAATGTTTAGACAAATCTGGATTGCCAACCAGCACCGGGATTATCAGAGAATTGTGTGGAGAAACAGTGTGGATGAACCCATTCAGCATTTTCGGTTATGTACTGTGTTATGTACGAATTACACAGTATAAAATCTGAGCTCTCAAAGTTTTTAGAAATGGGCGGCTTTCAGCTGAGTAAATGGAATTCAAATTCTGAAGAGTTTCTGTCCAGTCTGTCAGTTGATAGTGGTGAAGCCTCCTTTTTGGGCACTGGTCAATCTATGGACAAAAACGTAAAGATTCTCGGACTTTGTTGGAATCCTGCTTCAGATGTATATTCATTTCAAGTTGCGAAACTAACAAATCAAACTGTTACAAAAAGGCTTATCTTATCTGAAGTTTCTCAAGTATTTGATGTTTATGGTTGGTTGTTACCATCAACAATTTTAATGAAAATTGTATTCCAGAAATTATGGTTGATGAAACGGTTGTCGAACGAATATATTACGTCATTACAACATCGACCAAAATGGCAGCAGCCTCAAACGAATTTCGCAATTGGAGACATCGTACTACTTAAGGAGCCGATAACCAAAATTGCGTTACTACCTTGTTTGGTGGGGGGGGGGGGGGTGGTTTATATTTGGAAATTAACGCATAACTTTCAAAATATATATATATATATATATTTATATATATATATATATATATCTATATATGGTTGTCATATATATATATATATATAGATATAGATATATATATATATATATATATATATATATATATATATATATATATATAGATATAGATATATATATATATATATATATATATATATATATATATATATATATATATATATATATATATATATATATATATATATATATATATATATATATATATATATATATATATATATATATATATATATATATATATATATATATATATATATATATATATATATATATATATATATATATATATATATATATATATATATATATATATATATATATATATATATATATATATATATATATATATATATATATATATATATATATATATATATATATATATATATATATATATATATATTTTGTAGGTATCATATGAATGTATATATGTATGTATCATATGTGTAAACTTAGGTGTACATATTTGTGTAAGTAATCTATTGCTTTGTGTCGCCTTTCTTATTTCCACTTGTCAATGATACAAGCAAAACCGGTTTTTTCAGCTATTCATGTAAGAATTTATCATGCAGCTTGTAAGAATTTATGTGCTAAGAAAGTTCTAGTCAATAAAGTATTCTGCTCTCGTTAAACCCTTTCATCCATGAGGATAAACGATGCAATTTGACGGGCGGGATCGATTTTGCCAGCCCTCTCGACATTAAAAATTACACAAGACGCGGAGTTTAATCACTAAAAGCTATGTTTGTGTCTTTGTTTTGCAACAAAGGCCATTCATCTCGAGTCCACCTCTCCACGGCAGCGTTCCTCGCTGCTTTCTCCCGGTTCGCCACTCGCAGAGGTTGCCCTGCTAAAATCTACTCCGACAACGGCACCAATTTCGTAGGTGCCTCTAAAGAGTTTCGAGGAGATTGCAGGTGTTCATGACACGCACCCGGGACTAGATCGAAGTCAACTAATCCTTTCAAGATATTTTCTGACACTTTATTTCACCAGGTGCCCAGCATATGGGAGGCCTCTGGGAGGCAGGGGTTAAGAGCTTAAAAAGCTCATTTGCGAAAAGTGGCCACAGCCACGTAATTCACTTTTGAAGAATTTACGACACTTCCTCTTGCTCGGAATCTTGCCTCAATTCTCGCCCCTCAATGCATCAGTGGAAGACCTCACCGTGATGAAAGCCATCACCCCAGGTAATTTTCTGGTTGGTCGCCCCTTACTGGCTCCAGCGGAGCCTAAAAATTGCAATAATCCGCTCTCCGTACTCAATCGTTGGCGGCGAGTGCAAGCCCTCGCTCAGCATCTCTACGGCACTGTGCGGCCGCCATTTCTAGCCAGCGCCGTCAACCACGACATTCACGTCGATGAACGTGAGCCGTCACCACCACCCGACGTGCTACTTTCGGACTTGTCCGCCGAGGAAGCCCATGTAGTAGACTCCGCTCAGAGCTCCCCGCTCTCAGCGTTCGAGGCCTTCCGGACATTCGTGGTGCAGCAGATGCGAGCATTCGGTTCAGACTGCAGGCCGACCATTACGAATGCCCCGGTGCACTCTTCGCCCAGCGCCAACACCAGCCCAAAGACGTGATCTGCGCTCATCGCCAGGTCCAGCTTCCAAGCGCGACATGCGACCAGCACATGTTCCGGCTCCCATACGCTGCTGCATTAGAGGCATCGCCAGCATGAGTCTTCAGCGCTAGTTGTCGTGATTTAGGGTTTGCAGTCTTGCAAGGCGGGCAGTATGTTAACGCTAACTGCTACTTGCCAAAGGCGCTCCCTCCTTGACCGGTTGGTTGACAGCGGTTCTCTTCTCTGCCAGCCTGCCGGTCAGGAGATGCGCCTTTCGCAAGACAGTAAGCTGGACTTTCCACCACAGCGAAAGTAAGTAAGCTTTCCACCACAGCGACTGGTTCTGCGATCTGCTTCCCAGCGATCGCCACTGGACGACTCCTGGCTTCTTAGATGTGCATTGGAAGAGTCACCCTCGCCTTAGTAGTGTTTTTTGAAGTGAAAACTTCTTTAGGCGAACTTTGCGCTGATCAGTGAATGAAACTGAATCGTCACGCTCGGGTCAGTGACGCTAATCGCGTATACTCGGCTCAAGTCGTCATCAGCCACGTTTACTGTCTAACAAAGAGTGCATCGTTTCTAGAATAAGTGAAAAGAGAAAAGTGAAAAGTGAAAAGTGAAAAGTAAAAAGTAAAAAGTAAGAAGCGAAAAGTGAGAAGTGAAAATAGCAAAAAGTGGAAAGTGAAAAAAGTGAAAAGTGAAAAAAGTGAAAAGTGGAAAAAGTGAAAAGTGAAAAGCGAAAAAAGTGAAAAGCGCAAAAAATGGAAAGTGAAAAAAGAAATGTGAAAAAGTGGAAAATGAAAAAGTGAAAAAATGAAAATGAAAAAAAAACATAAAATTTGAAAAAAGTGAAAAGTGAAAAAGTGAAAATGAAAGAAATAAAATTTGAAAAAAGTGAAAAGTGAAAAAAGAAAAAAGTGAGAAAGGTGAAAAAAAGTGAAAAGTGAAAAAGTGAATAGTGAGAAGTGAAAAGTGCAAAAAGTGAAAAAGTGAAAAAAGTAAAAATTGAAAAGGGTGGGAACTCGTGAGAACATCAACGAGCTGACCCCCGCACAACTCATGAAGACCATGGGGTCTCAAGTATGACGGAGGCATTCGACGGCATTCTAGAATTCCTGGAGCATGTGGAATATTTCGCCGAATGCCATAAGGTCCGTTAGGCCCGGTTAATCCTACCAATGCGGAGTATCCTTGGAGGAAAAGCACTGGAATGGTGGCGTAGCAAGGAGAATGAAACCAAAAGCTGGCCCCAGTTCCGGCAAAGGGCTAAACGGTTCTTCACCCCCGCCCGATATCTGGCCCGGTTGGAAGATGACATCATGCGGCGACGACAAGGTCTCCAAGAGAAAGGAAAAGAATTTATTATAATATTCCTGAACAATAAAAATACCATGGAATTGGGGAAAAACCGAAGAAAGGTCTCACCGTTCAAGGAAAGTCCTGCAGGCGAAGACCGCGGCATAAGCGCTAAGCGCGACGCAAAACGGCCACGAAAAAACGCATCAAGATACCTCTACAAATCCAAGGGAACACTAGCAACGCACTAGTAGACACCGGGGCCACCCTATCGTACTTCGGAGATAGCGTGTTCCAGAAGTTGCCACAACCACCCCAAGGAAGTTAAACTCGCAGATGGCTTCACTATAGCTACGTCAAAAATAGTTCACCTGACCTGAAACACCGCACGCAGCGGGTTTTGTTTCCCTAATCTCGCGGAAGAAATGGTTCCGGGTATGGACTTCCTGAGCGAGATCGATCTGGGAATAACGGTCCAAGGAACCTGGATATACGGTATGCCAAAGCCAGCAAAAACTAGGGAACTACCTCCAATAAATACCGGATGCGAAGCCCCCATTAAGAGCTCCCAGCAGCAGGAGCTGCGTAAATTCTTGGACCATTGGAGACCAATTTTTAAAAAGATGCGTGGAACCAGTACCATTGCGGAACACACCATCCGCCTAAAACACACCGAACCAATAACACAACGGTATTATCCGCGAAACCCAGCCTTGCAGAAAATCATCAACGAAGAAGTAGATTAGCTGCTCCACGAAGGACGTATCGAACCGCAAAAAAGCGCTTACATTGCTCCAATCGTGTTGGTTCGCAAGAAACAGGGTGCGTGGCGGTTATGCGTTGACTACCGCCAGTTGAATGCAGCAACGGTAAAATATGAGTTCCCTCTCCCATAGATCTCGGCAATTCTGGACAAACTTAAAGATCACGACGCTGGACTTGAAGTAAGGATATTGGCAGATCCCCCTGTCGACAGAAGCCAAACCACCCTTGACGGCATTTACGGTGCTGAGTAGAGGGCTCTATCAATGGAAGGTGATGCCTTTTGGCCTGCATTCGGCACCGGTTACTTTCCAACGCACTTTGGGCAAAATCATTGGAATCGAAATGGAATCGCACGCCTTCGGGTACCTAGCGACACAATTGTCCTAGGGAAAACGTTCGCCGAAAACCTGGAAAACAAAAACAACGTTTTTAATCGTCTTCTCCAAGCCGGAATGAAGCTGAACCTGAAAAAATTCGAATTCTGCAAAATAGACTGGTCTATTTTGGACGTATCGTTTGTGCAGAGGGAATCTGACAGACCCTGAGAAGATCGCTGTTATTCAGCAGTTGAAAGCTCCGACCAATCTTAAGGAACTCCGCCGGATCTTAGGAAAAGCTTCGTGGTATAGACGTTTCATCCCCGACTTCTCAAGCTTGGTAGCCCTTGAAGAAAAACCTTATGTGGCATTGATATCAACCGCAGCAGGAAACGCTCGATCAACTCAAGGAAAACCTACCAACGGCACCAATCTTATGTTGCCCGGATATCTCAGAGCCGTTTATCCTGCAGACAGACACCAACGACCGAGAAGGAGTGCCTAGCCATATTGTGGGAAGTGAGAAAGATGCGCCCTTATCTGGAGGGGTTATCATTTTGCCGTGGTCACGGATCATCATTCTTTGAAACGGCTGCATTCGCTCAAAAACCCTTCAGGGAGGCTCGCGAGATAGGCATTGGAATTACAACAGTATGACTTCGATGTCGAATATCGACAAGGGGCGGTCAACGTTATACCAGACACGCTCTCGCGAGTCTTGGATGGAAACCATAACCAGACATCCGCCGGACACTTTGGCGTGAGGAAAACCTTTTGTGGGCTACAAGAACGATATTTTTGGCCAGGAATGAAGAAAGCAGTCCAACCGTTCCTCAAGAAGTGTGACGCATGTGCCTGATACGAGACGGACTCTCAAAAACCACCTGGAAAGATGCACTACACCAACAGCCAGGGCCCCTGGGAAATAATCTACTCGGACTTCGTGTGATCCCGGTTCGGAAAGCCACATCACAGGAAGTGATTAAAGGGCT
Organism: Sicus ferrugineus; assembly: GCA_922984085.1. Taxonomy (NCBI): domain Eukaryota; kingdom Metazoa; phylum Arthropoda; class Insecta; order Diptera; family Conopidae; genus Sicus; species Sicus ferrugineus. Next base: position 17,448,279 of record OV277348.1, read on the forward strand.
GCGAGAGCGTGTGATCTTTCGTTTCGGGTGCCCGAAGGTTCTAATAACGGACAACAGACCCCAAAACACCAGCACGGCATTCAAGAATTTTCTGACGACCCATGGGATTTCCCAACCAATGACCCTACCTTACACCCACAAGAAAATCCCACAGAGAGAGTGAATCGAGTTTTGAAGGCCATAATCGTGATCAACACGGGTGACGAACATAAGTCATGGGACGAAGCGCTCCAGGAAATAGCGTTTGCATCAATACTGCGCGCCACGATTCCCGCCGAAATCTTGTACGGGAGAAACTCTAATCCTCCAGTAAGCCTTAGGACCGAAGGTACCGTCCCTGTGGAAAATCATCATATCAGGAATACCCAAAAGATTTACGACCTTGTACGGGAAAATTTGGAGTCAGCAGCGAAAACCCAACAACAGCACTACAACTTCAGGAGACGCAACTGGAAATCGGACGCAATCCCCTATGCGTGTACGTAAAGACGAACGTATTATCGTCAGCCCCGAATGAAATCTCGAAAAAACTCGCACCTCGATATGAGATCCATTTGGAGCCATGCCCTCACCCGCCATACCCCACAACTTGTCCCAATAACTTCCGTCTCCGATGTCGCACAAAAAAAAAACAGACTGTGTTTGGAGCGGTACTACTTAAAAATACATTATATTTCATACATACCACTTAAATTGCCGAATAAATTTTTGGGCCCCAATTAAAATATTACCAAATAAAAGTGTTGTCTACGGCCTGGCCGAAGTCTAAATGCCCCACACCCAAGTAAACAATTATAATTTCGCCACTTAACAACTTTTGTATAAGTAGGCGGACCACGCCCATTTTTTGCAAATATTATTGTAAAGTCTCTAGATACTGCTGGATAGAATTACGAATGTATTAATATTTTGAACCGTTTATGGGATATTGACAACTTTTGTATAAGTGGGCGAACCACGCCCATTTTGCGAGGTTTGTATACAAACTGGTAATACCTGTAGATACCTCGTGATAAAATTTCGTGTTAATATCTTATACCGTTTACAAGATAACTTTGAGTCAAACTAAGCCCAACGAAGGATTAAAGAGGAGCCGACCCAAAGCCAGGTATCTCTGCCGGACGTCCAATCCAGAATTCTTCATAGGCTTCCGAGTTCCCCCTCAGAAGCAAGCGGGAAAGAGGAGCTGGACTGCAACCTGGAAGGGCCGAGAAATTACAGTTACGGTGCTCAGCAAGGACATTGCACACAAGTCTGGTCTAGATGTAGCATCGAACGAGCAGATTAAAGGCAGCCGTCATACCCCTTAATTTATTTTTCGTTTTGTTTTGACAATTGAAGTCCGCATTAGTTTATTCAGTTCATCTTTATACAGGATATGAAAAAAACACAAAAAAACACGAAAAATACACAAAAAAGAAAATTTTAAAAAAAATTTAAAATTAAGACCGGTACTGGAATACTATACCGATACTTTTAAGTTATTTCTTTGAGAATTTAGCGCTTACAACTTCGGCATTATCCTTCAGACAATACCTACGTATCCTAAGTAGGGGAGGGGGATGTAAAGACCTAAAATGAGACTTTACAAACTTCTAATTCATTTAGTTATTTTATATTTAATTTCATTTTTAATTTTATTCATTACTCCGCTAACAATGGGAGGGGCGCGCAACACTTACGACAGCAACCTTGCATTACAGGCGCCCCTGCCTACAACAACAAGTTGTGCAGACTGGTTTTTACATTTTGCAAGACAACAACAACGCATACATCATGACACCGGACTACACAACAACAAGAGAAAGTGCGACCGCAAAACAGAAAATGCGAAAAAAGAAAGCAAAAACAATTTTCACAAGCAGTTTCGCATTTTTAAAGGCAACAACACTTTAACTGTAGTGGGCTCGGTTATGATAAAAAAACAAAACACAAGCGCTCAAGCTGCCAAACTGACTATAAGGCTGCTCCACTTTCACTTAAGTGGGCAGTCAGCCGGCAGACTAGAGAGTATACATCAGTGGTTGAGTTAACCTCCTACTGAATAATAACCTCGGTCTAATAGACAAGCCTCGCAGGGCCGCATATCCTTCGGGAGGTGTAGCCAGCTAATTCGCAGGTCCGTATATCCTTCGGGAGGAATAGCCAGCTATTTCGCAGGGCTGTATATCCTTGGGGAGGTATAGACAGCTATTTCGTAGGGCCGCATACCCTTCGCGAGGTGTGGCCAGCTAATTCGCAAGGCCGTTTATCCTTCGGTAGGTGTAGCCAGGTATTTCGAAGGGCCGCATATCCTTCGGGAGGTGTAGCCAGATAATTCGCAAGGCCGTATATCCTTCAGGAGGTATAGCCAGCTATTTCACAGGGCCGCATATCCTTCGGGAGGTGTAGCCAGCTAATTCGCAGGCCGCATATCCTTCGGGACGTATAGACAGATATTTCGAAGGGCCGCATATCCTTCAGGAGGTGTAGCCAGCTATTTCGTAGGGCCGCTTATCCTTCGGGAGGTGTAGCCAGCTAATTCATTGCACGCAGCCAACAGCACTCAGCGAAGCCAACGCAAGCAGCGAAGTCGAGTCCAGCGCCATTCCAGGCGCAGCACTCCTCACAGCCAGCAATAGCAGCACTCAGCGAAGCCAGCGAAAGCTGCAAAGTCGAGACCAGTGCCACTCCAGGCGCACAATTCTCGCAGCCTGCAATAACAGCACTCAGCGAAGCCAGCGCCAGGAGGAAAGTTGAGTTGAGCGCCCACTCTAGACGTATTACTCCTCGCAGCCAGCGAAACCAATAGCAGCAAAAACCTAACGAAATCAGAAATAACAGTGAAGTCGAGACCAGCGCCACTCCAGGCGCAGCATTCCTCGCGGCCAACAATAGCAGCGAAGTCGAGACCAGTCGTACAATCAACGACGCCGCATTCGGCGACACAGCATCGTACATTCAATGAATTCGACGCCACAACGTCGTACATTCAACGACGCCGCATTCCCCAACGGCACCACATTCGACGTCATAGCGTCGTACATTCGACGACACCGTCACCACATCGTCACCAACTTGAGTACGTGAATGACGTACCGACTATGGTAACCGCTTTACCTTCACCTTCGGGATAATATTTTAAGAATAAGAACACATAAGGCGTGTACATAAGGCATCCACCACTCTATCCTCAGCCTATCATCTGCAAATATCAAGAGGTCAACATGCGGTAACGCACTGCATCGGAAAACTGGTTCTAGCAACGTCATGATAAGTGCCACGGGCCTGCTACATCACCGGTAATCGAAGAGCGTCTCCTGCCGGCGAACGTACCGAATTTCATACTGAGATAATCCCTCGAGTTATATTATACCAGGATAAAAATTTAATTAAAAATAAGTGAACTTTTGTGAATTATTACAGAAATCTTAAGAATCAAATGTAATCTTACATTATTGACTTTTATTGACTTTCATTATATAATTTATACGTCCGGTGCTGGCTGAGCTCAACCACCATCGCCGTTGGAGAGAAAATGCTCTGGAATTGTACAAGTAACAGAAAAATTTACATATGGAATCCTCTGTAGAATCCTGAAATGTAAGTAAAAAGTTTACCTACTTTAAAATGTCGACCTAAAAGAAGAATTAGTGCGGGGGACCCAGAGCCAAAGGCACTCACCACGGGCTGCGGTCACACGGTCCGGCCGGCTACATGATTACCGCGGCTAAGACATGCACCGCCTACGGTCTGGCCGTAGTAAAATGAAACGTCGTTAGAGAGTAAACTGACAAATCGTGAAGATTATTCGTACATCATACTGAATTGTTATTGTAGTTTGGACTAGGGAGATTAAACCCATAGGCCGGGCAAGCCTCTGCTTACTACCACCCAAGCTAAACGGTGAAAGTAAGAGTAAATTATCTCCCTCCACACAGCGGTAACAACATCTTCATATTCATTTTCGTTGAGAACGAGTAAGTGAAAAGATATAAAATGGGTATAATTTATAAAAAACATGTCAGTACAAATCAGTCAGTAATCGGAAGAGGTTTATTAAATAATTTTATAAATTCCCTGCCAATTAAACTTCATCTACCGGGTTATCAATTTTGTGGAATAGGAACTAAACTAAAAGAACGCTTGGCAAGAGGCGTCAATCAATCCACTGGACGCCGCATGCAGGAAACACAATATTCCTTATGATAAAAATCGAGAGTTGAATGAGCGTCACGAAGCATATAAAATATTAGCTGAAAGGGCGTGACAAAGAGTAAACGAAAAAGACAGCAAATTTAGTGAGCGAATAAACGCACGATTAGTTAGAAGCGCAATGAAAGTTAAAGCAAAATTTAAAGTATGGAGATCACGGTGAATAAGGATCTTAAAAAAATAAAGGGACAGGTTAAAAAGAAATGTAGCAAGAAAATATTTACTCAAGCGCTTAAAAATGCACTGAAAACTATTAAACATAGTAAAATACAAGAAATTCCTAATGCTACAAAAAAGGTTCTTAAAGTAAAAAGGTAAAATCTTTCGGATGGAAGAAGTCGATGGTTAACATTTTACGTGTTATACCCGTTCCCAAAGTAGAAGGGTTCCTACCTAACGTTAGGTCTTAACTGCTCTCGGATCAGTTGGAGGCTTAGCATCTGGAAGAGATCCAATTGCAAAAGCATTTAATGACACAAAAGCCGCAAAACAACAATTGGAACAAGCAAATCATGATAATAAGACCATGGAAGCCATCGCCATGGGAAAAGGCTTATACCATATAGTACACCATACAGAAAAGGATTGGGTTTATATTATAGTCCGTAATCAAAAAACTTTTAAAGATCCTAACAAGAAGAGCACTCACAGACATCTATTTGATGAAACATGCAAAGATTCTACCACATTTCAGAGGTATTTTTATGCGAGACAGTCTCCCGAAGCAACCTCGTCAACAGGAATGTGAAATCGATAATCTAAATACATCAAAAGGCCCCGGTACTCATTGGGTAGCATATTATAAAGACAAGAACTGCAAAGAATATTTTGATAGCTTTGGAGACTTGCAAACATGAAATAATAAATTATTTGAGAGAATGGTATATATTTGAGAGAATGGTATATATAATAGTATATATCAAGAAACAACTATTTAATTTTTTATATGTTTAGAATCCAACACACCATATCCAGCTTGAATGGGTTTTCATCACCGTGTACTGCAACTCATTTGCCCAAGATTCTATAATTCCGATTTCTTTTTTCTTATCCATTGTCCTACTCTTCCTTGATGTTGTATTTTGAAGCTTTTAGCTTAAATCAGTGAGCCGAAGACTACTTCGTGCCTGCTCTTCCATTTTGTGTACGTTGCCACTATCGTTAAAAAAATATTTGCTTTTGGGAATTTTGAGTTCTTTGTGGGGATTTTTTATACGTGTTAAACTTGTGTACACAACCTCTTTTGCTACGCAATTTATTTATTAGAAGTTTATTACATTATTAATATTATTTATATTATTATTTTATTGTTATAAAGAATTTTTAATACTAACCTATTTGCTATAAATCATTTCAATGCTCAAAAATAAACAATCAATATCCTTATTTGTTGTATCTAATTTCTGAACTTTTATTGGAGGTTAATTTTCAAAAACTGTGATAAAAAACTTCATGAAATCAAGTGTAATAAAATCAACTTAAATATTTTAGTAATTATACTCTACACCCCAAGGGAGTAGACAATATTTTTTTTTCAAAATCCAAAATTCAAGATTTGTCAAATACATACATTCTATCAACATACATACAGAATTTCGAAGTATTCATAATAATCCTTCGAAATTCTCAATTTGGAAGGGATTTAATGGACAACAAGCTTTCCTTGCCGTCAGATGCCGCATTATTTGCAGCATTATACATTGCTGCCGAAAGAACTCGACGGCGTAGGTGAAGACATTGGCAAAGGCGGTGATGAAAAAAATGGTGGCAAGATAAACAAAGAACGTGATAAGGGCAAATGTGGAGGTGACGGAGGAAGGATTAAAGGATCTAGAAAATTATTGGGCAAATAGAAAATTTCGTAAGATCTAGTAATCATCGTAATGAGTAGATAATCGAGGTGGCAATACGATTTCAGCTGTCTTTCTTAAGAGAATGTCTCGGCTTAAGAGAAATATCTGGAAATTCCTTTTTCTTCTATATCTTCTGTCTCACTCTTACACACGCTACGCCCACTGTCTCACTCTTACACACAGAGCCCCTTTGGCGGATTAATCCGCCGAAATACACAGACGGATGCATAAGGATTTAGAACATGATGTATTTTGGAACGAATTTCCGTCATCCCTCGTCAAATTTGGTCTGTAGACAAACCGGTTTTGGCGTTGTGCCATCTTCCGTGTCGTTTTTCATTCGACTTAAAACATACGTACTATACATATTCGTAATACTATTTTCAGCACTTCCAGATGCTTCTAACATCAAACACTGAAAACTAAAACAAATGATGCATCGCCGCTCTAGTTTACGGCCTCTGCAAATGCTAGCATCCACAGACCTAGCCGTTTGTTTAGAGATAGAAAAAGCAGTAAAAGCATGCATAAGTTTGTTCTAAAAAGAAGCTGCAGTTAGAAAGTACAGAACTGTTTTGCACACACACCTTCAATAGGATTGAATTTGAAATAAAGTTTAGGTCATATTGAGCCGAATTGAATATGACGTGTGTCATATTGACCCGAACGTTACATGTGTAACACCTGGAAATATAATTTAAATATCAAAAATGTAAGAAAAATTAAATATGAGATAAGAAAGCCGCAGTATTGATAAATAATAAAGTCACCAAATCACACAAGTAGAATTGAAAACAACGACAGGATTTTAAGTTGAAAATTTTTTCGTGTCAATATGATGCGAACAGAACAGCAGGGTCAAAGAGTGATCATCTGTAAGCTAGTCGCCCAATTACATAATATTGCAAGGGTGTACTGGGCATAAACCCTTGTTGCAGAACTCCGTGTCTACAGCAGTCCACAGATTCTTCTTTAAACTTTAGCTTTCGTGCGGTGTATTCGCTAATGCACTTAAAAAAAACTAAATATCACTAAATTTATTCTGCCAGAAAATCTTTGATGCTCTACTTATAATTTCTGAAGAACATATTTACGAAGCAGATGTGATTTCTAATGTTTAAATTAATTCGGATATCTTACTCTTTGCAGTTGTCAGCCTCTGCAGCTAAAGCGTTTACAACGGCTGTGATGGTGTTTGATTCGGGGTTATTTATTTGTTCGGCTTTTTGCTGCATTATGTTAGGATTCTTTCCGATTTTGTTTAGTCGCTCAGCGGCAACAGTTTCCATAGTTCTTCTCATTAGTGGATATTGATCAAGGACGCAATTGAAGTGATCTACACTTAGTGAAAACAAGTTACAGTACGTTTCAGCACGTACACTAGCCACTCTTCGCGCATTCGTAAGCAAGCAAATTTCTCCAAAGTAAGATCCATCGGAGAGAGATGTTGCAACCTGCAATGAAAAAATGCCTGCTTTATCGCCTTTAAATATAATGTTCTAACAGTCCTATTGGAACTTAAGATAACATTTTACATTTTGAATAGATTGTGACATGCGTCGTTTTGAGAAAAAATTTCCAGTCATAATTTTGAAAATATGTATGACTATATTTTTTCAGTTTTCTCTCAGAATATGAAGTTTTATCAATTGATACTTTAGAAACAATATTTTTATGTTTTACTAGTTTTTTGGCTGCCGGTTTTATCTTGGAGGTAAAAATTTTCCAGTCAATATTTCCTCTTTGGGTAGAGCTTTTGTTTCTGATTCGCCTCCTCCTTTTTTGGCTCGATAGGTTAAACGAAAGGTCGTCTTAATTTCATAGAACAACCGCTTGAACCTTCCCACTTTCCGAGTGGGCAAACACATTTTTTGTAGTAAAGCAAACAGTAAAAAGTGAACAAAACTTTCACAATCCACAATACCCAAAATTTGGGTATAAAATAGAATTACTGTCAGCATTTCTAAAAAGTTTATGAAAAATACATAATCAGTGGGTTCATTACAGAACAATAAAACAGAAGAACATACGAATACCGGCGTGAAGTCAGCACAGTGGTGAACTAGCACTGTATGGAATTCCAGCCCCACACATATTCTTCTAATTTATTAGTATATTTTGTAGTAACGTATCATATCGTATTCATGGATGAACCATCAGTAATTAAAGTTTAACTTAATCTTATTTTACCCTAACTTAAGTTATATTAATTTGTATAATGGTAGTCATAACCAGCAAATACTCTGAATTAATAAATTTAAACGTTTGGATTTTAATGCAATTAAATAAAATTAATTGAATTAGCAAATATATATATTGCATATATTAAAATGTAAGAGAAACAAGTAAAAGTGTTGACTTCGGCCTGCCCGAAATCTAAATACCCTACACACGAGTAACTGAAAAAAATTATAATTTCGCCACTTAACAAATTTTGTAAAAGTAGGCGGAGCACGCCCATTTTGGGCAAATGTTTTTGTAATGTTTCTAGATACCGCTAGATAGAATTACGTATTAATATTGCGTTTATGGGATATTGACAACTTTTGTATAAGCGGGCGGACCACGCGCATTTTTGTATACAAATTGGTAATACCTGCAGATACCTCGTGATAAAATTACGTGTTAATATCTTATACCGTTTACAAGATATTGACAACTTTTGTATAAGTGGGCATGGCACACCCATTTTTGGCAAGCTTATTGGTAATGCTTCCGGATACATCGTGGCATCACAATATCTTATAGTTGTACTACCGCTGTCCTCAAGGTTCTAGATGACATCAGACCTTTGTACGATAGGGAGATGTTCACCTTATTATGCCTGCTTGACTTTTCCAAAGCCTTCTACACAGTTAACCACTGCATACTGTGTTGTGAATTAAAGCACCTCTTTGGTTTCTGTGCTAGCGCCGTAGGTCTTATTAACATTATTTAAGCAATCGACTTCAATCCGTCAGGTGTGTAAACGGGTTTTCTCAGTTTAAAAGGATACGCAGTTGTAAAAACATAGGTGGCAACGCCACGAGACACGGAGAGGCAGTTGAAGAAGAACGGGAATCGCGAACGGACGCGCTGGATCGACAGAATTTAGTCTATTCTCGGCTGATGTTTTAAACGTATAAATAATATTTTGTTTTGTAATGAATTGGAATAAACTTTGGAATTTCCTTTTATTAAAACTTTCTTCAACTCTACAATTGGGATAACGAAATTAAAACGATAAACGGTTATAATACTCTAATTAAACGATATCTAACGAAATGTAACGATAAACGGTTTTAATACTACAATAAAATGCTAACGATATAACGGTTATAACAATGGTAATCACAACGCAATAAAATGTTAATAATTGTAAAGCGCAAAACTGCATACGAGTCTTTTCGTTTTTGTTCGGTAAAACGAGGGTTCGTCGTTAGAACTTAAGCGTCGGTGTAACAAAGTAAACGAAAAATCGAACGATAAACTTAAATGACAAACAAACAACGAAACGGGTAGAACAAAAGGGACAACTATACATATTAATGATAGTTCGGCCGAAAGTAAAGAAAAGAAATACGCGAAAATGAAATAAACGGAGAATCATGAGTAAGCGTGTGAAGATAAACACTCTAAAAATTGAGCAGCTAAAGGGACTGCTGCGTGAGACCGAGTTATCAACCAGTGGTTCAAAAGCAGAATTAGTGCAACGTTTAAGTCAAGCACTATGTTCAGACGAGGTAGTGGTGAAACAGAAAATTTTCAGACACAAATAGACGAACTCCGCGAAATGTTGCAGAACATGACTACGATGATATAACAACATTTAGTACCAACAACTTCTCAGGCTGCGAACGAAGCTACCCGTGTGCAAGAAACGATAGTCCCCGCAACAAGTACGGCGGTTCGAAACCATTTCTCCGTTAAAGAAATATCAGAGACAATTCCGGAGTGTGATCCATCAATCGACTACTTTGTGTCAGTTGAACAATTCATCGATCGGGTTAACGCGTCCATTTTAGCGTACAATTGGGATGAAAAGTGTCTCCTCTTAGCTGTTTACAGTCGTATGAAAGGGATAGCCAAAGTATGGCTTGAGGGCTCACGAACACTGTATACAAGTTGGAGAGAGTTCTCCGATAAATTAAAAGAAGAGTTTGGTAATACCAGACACGAAGCCAACGTATATTTTAAAACTGCCATACAAAAGAGTGACGAAAAGGTGATCGATTATTGTTTTCGGATGAGTGCAATCGGTCGTCGTTTTAACTTAAGTGAAAGCGCGATCGTAAAATATACACGCAACGGATTAAAACACGAGTTCCGAGATGCAATCGCCGCTTTGAGGTTTGAATCGATGAAGGAAATGCGCGAGGCACTTGAGGACTATATACAAAATTTGCCACAGGGAGCGAACTATGAACGACGCGATTTTAAATATGAAAAAGTACGACCGGAAAAAACTGATGGAGGTGAACCGCCCAAGTCAAAGCTTTTGTGCTATAATTGCTCAGAAGAGGGTAATTTTTCAAGTCAGTGCCCGAAGCCGCCGCGACGTCGACGATGCGTAGATTGTAATAAGGTCCACCCGAAAGCCGAGCCACAGAACTGTGGAAAAAAGTGCGTTGATTAGGAAAGCATCTACGGACAATATGTTTGAAATTAGTGTTTGTGTTGGTAATAGAAAAATAATTGCGTTCGCCGACACGGGAATTCAGTGCAGTTTAATAAAGCAATCGGTCGCTGCCGAGCTTCGAATGCCGAAAATAAAATGCTCGATGTCTATACGTGGAATATGTGGTGGAAATTGAAGTAAGTGATATGAAGTAAGGCTTTCAAGTACACCACTCACAAAGGGATTATTTACTGATAAATCTTCGCTGAACACACCACACAAACGTAAAAATAAACCGGATTAATGAAAGTAAGTAGTATCTATATGACATTTCTAGGACAATGCATCCACCCGTGTATTTCGGTGCATTAATCCATCAGAGGGGCTCAGCGTGTGTAAGAAAGTCATTGATAACGTTTGTCATTCTCTCGGCGTAATCAGAGTCGAGAACTCCAAGGAGAGCGTTTGCTAAGTTGCCGACAATCCCTAATGGAGCAGCGCGTTGGATACGATATTGTCTTGACGGTGTTAATAACAGATGATATTTTTGAATATCCTGAAGTCTGGTATGGAAATGCTGTATCGTTGTTTTTTATATATTTATTTATTTATTTATTATTTATTTATTTAATTCAGACTAAACTAAGCATTAAGGCTTATAGTTTATATAAAACTAGATGCACCCGGCCACACGTTGCTGTGACTCAGTTTCGTTAAATTGAAAAGTTCTGCAACTTTTTTCAATTGATCGTTTCTCCGATGAAAAACAATGTCTCTAGTTTGGACGTGATCTCCGATTATAACAATTGCCACTTCGTCTATAGTTGGAGCATTGAATCTTCGCACATGTTTTCCAGCAGGAGTTTTGTCAAACTGCGTGAGTGCCCACTGCCCAATCCATGGTCCCCGTTGATGATGAACTTACCATTCTGAAAAACTAATGGCAGTACCTTTCCACCGATATAGGCCACTTGGTAGGATATTTTTCTAAAGTTACGAAAAAAGGTACTGAAAACGCGCATTTTTAGATTCTTACACTGGCATGATGTCAGGTGGCAAACATTCTATCATTCTATTTTATATTAATTTTGTCCTTGAATCTATAAAATCAAATACAATTTCTTGAGCTTGTTTGATGTTTTCCTTCGTTGAAGCTCTTTCGTAAATCTGTAATATCTGCATTCGAAAAATAATTTACCTTAAAAGTAGGGTTAAAGCCTCGTGTGTTGATAATATTCGCCCCAAATTAAGTCATTTGGAAGGAACTGTTATACTTTTGTATGTTGTCCAAGAAATGCTTCGATCGAGTATCTTCGCCAGAAAGCAATGATGCCAATGGCTCTGGTGGCGGTGTCATTTGTGGTAATTTTACCTTTCCGCTCGCACTACATATTCCTGGTGGTACCTGTCGGAACCTCAAAGCACTGCAATATTGACAAACAGTGTTCATTGTACCGAAGTTGGCCATTTCCGCTGCGTAATCGACTGTTGGATCGTACCTGAACGCCAAACGTTCGTTAATGATTGTGTCGGTTGGCCGTCTGTTTTGTCGACGTTCAAAATTACGACGTTCGTAATCGTCTAGCCTATTTTGCAGCGCTGCGAGATCGCGACTAATTACACGAAAGTTTAAGCGCACTTGCCGCAACATATGAGTTACATCGGCGTTAGTTAATCTACACTTTATGCATGACCAGCGTAAACCACCCTCGATACGGATTTTGTCCGCAATTCTCCCTGTTAATGCGACACATTTTATATGATAGTCATCATCACAAAGAGAGCAAGACACTAGCCGTTCCGTTTCCCTGTTAAATTGCAATGACGGAACTTGCAACACATTCTTGAGTTAGTTTTGAAGATACACATATATACAACCAGTAATTTAATTTAATTAGGGCGAAAAAATTTGCCTTTAAATAATAAATGCCTTTATTTATTCCCGCAAACAGTTAAATGCAAGACTTCACGCTATAGGAAAATCACTGAGCAACGAAAGTGCAGATGAAGCTAACTGATAAAAACAGCTCGGTGAAGCAGGTAAGTAAAAGTTTGCGCGTCTTTTAAACGCACAAACAACAACAAAAATGGTTTAATGTTGACAATTCTAGATTAAAGTTTAATTTCAGCACAGTTTAGGTATTTTAGGTAAAAACTAACACCCGAGCACGGATCACAAACTGACACTTGGTAGATTTATACTATAAATTTTATAGTTAACTTAAAGTATAGAGTAAGAATAACAAGAGCCCGAATCAACACAAGTTACTCATTCGGCAACTTAGATGCGGGCGGTCGGGAAGGTGATGCGAACAAAACACTCGTTCTCTTTTTGCAGAGAGAAACTAAAGAACGAGTGGCTTCTTTCGAAAAGAGGCTCCGCTCAAGCAGATGATGGGCAATTGTCTGTACACTGTACATTCATATGTTGGCATGAATAAATCTACACATGTAGTTTTGACCTTTTTACTATTTTATAATTTATTTTAAACTATAATTTAAAAAGAATTTGTTTCATTTTAGTTTCATTTAAGTTTAATTTCATTTCATGCTGTAAACATAAAAATCCACTGAAAACTTTAAAACAATTCCCGTAATCTCACGCAATTTCACGGCACAAACATATGTATGTAAGTCATACGCATGCATTCACGATCTTGTGTGCTTGTGTTCTCAAAAGACCTGCGTCTCTCCTCTCTATCTCTCTTTTCTGGTAGTGAGAATTACACATTCTCTGTTGGAAAGTGCAAATTGCTGTTTTCGTTTTTGGTGGCTTCGTTATGATTGCGAACTGCGAATCAATAAGATGTCTACGGGGAAAAATTCTAATCATGATGTATGCTGCATCACTTCATGTCGTTGATCTCGGCGAAATAACAACGATGCAAAATTTTACAAATTTCCTTCTCTAGATCAAACCTTAGGGCAAATTTGGATGGAAAAATGTGGGGTACCTCTATAAATGTATAACAGAAAACTAAAAATATGCGACAAACATTTCGCGGCTTCGCGGAAAAAAGTTTTTAAAGCGCGGCAATATACCACTAACCACATAACATATAGACCGCTAAAAGACCCTTTTTTCTGGTCCGCGGAGCTTTCAGTAGCCTGGGTCCCACAAAATTTCTTACTCTCGTTTTCTCTTTACACGAGCAATTGTTTTTGCTTAACGGCTGCTAGGAATCGTCGGTTTTCTCCTTCTCTCACATGTTTAAAATGTGTTCCTACTCATTTCCACACATACTGAGATCTAGATCATGCTCGTTATTTGCGTTCGTCATTGCATACTCATATTTTGTGTATTTGTTTTTTTCGGTAAGCAGACCATTTCTGTTTGCATTTTTCTTAAGATTTAAGATTTTAGAATTTGTATTTTTCTTTTTTTTTTGTGTTTTGGTTTTCACTTTTACTGCACATTTGCTCGGATAACCAGGAAGTGTTCTTTCTAATTAAAACAGAAAATAGTTTAAAATGTATTTTCTGTGCTCATAGCAACTGTTTGTTTCAAAAAACCAATTTTTGAAATTTTCTGAATTATTGGTTTCTTCGATACACAAATCAAAAATGTTTTTTTATGCTTAGAGAGTGGGCATTTTTATTAAAAAAAAGTGAAAAATATTTCATTATGAAATTTTATTATTCTATAAAATTCATCGCATGGAGCTCTTAATTTCAATTCACTGTTGAAATAATTGAAGTTTTTATTAAATATGAAAACTTCAGAATCTTTCAGATTCGTGAGCTCATCTTTAGTAAGATTTTTGCAGTTATTACATTCAAACTTCTTCAAAAACTTGAACATTACAAAGCCACCGAAATAGCGAAGTGAATTGTCAAGAGAACTGTTGGTTGAAAGAGTAACAGATATTACCTCATCTAAGTCTTTTTCTTCCGTCTTATTAAAATAATTTTCAGATACATCTACAGCATCTTCAAAAATGCCTGCCTGTTGGTTTATCACGTCATTACTAACTAATATTTCATTTTCATTAGCAACATTTAAAAGAATATCATTATCAGGTTCGCAATTACCACACGATTTGAGTGTTACAATTTTCATCGATAACATTTTAGCCATTATTAAATTAAATTCAAAAAGCCTTGGATTATTATAGTAACGCCTCTAGATCTTATAAGATAAAATATATTTTCGAGGGCATCTTTGTTAAATCGGGATAAAAGAAGGAAAAATGATTCGGACGTTTTCCAAATATCATCTGCCAATGATAATATTGAAGAAATCGAAATCGATATAATTTTTTATTAAAATATTCCTTAAAGACTTTATCAAAAGCGGTACATCGTAAATTGCATATAATTTATCTCTATTTATACTTAAATAAGGTGACTGAATGGTTCACCAAATTTATGAAATGCGGCTCTATTGCTGTATCCTTGATCGCAGCGAATTTAATCTTAGCTTTGTCTTCAATATTTTTAAAGATGAAAGAGAAATGTAAGGACGCGGTTTTACTTTTTGATGAAATTTCAATACGTAAAGGCCTGCAATATAATTCTTACAAAGATAAATTGGAAGGACTTGTTGATGACGACAGTGCAAGAGATATGAAATTATGCGTTTTATGGTTAGAGGAGTATATTCTAACTGGAAATTTATCCTAAGCTATTTTGCATCCTCCACTGGAATGTCTTTCAACAGTTTGAAAACATTTATTAGCAAAAATATCGACGTAGCTCAAGGATTGGGTATGAATATTAAATTCTAAGATCTTAAATCTTAAGAAAAATGCAAGCAGAAATGTTCTGCTTACCGAAAAAAACAAATACCCAAAATATGAGTACGCAATGACGAACGCAAATAACGAGCATGATCTAGATCTCAGTAGGTGTGGAAACGAGTAGGAACACATTTTAAACATGTCAGAGAACGAGAAAACAGACGATTCCTAGCAGCCGTTAAGCAAAAACAATTGCTCGTGTAAAGAGAAAACGACAGTAAGAAATGTTGTGGGACCCAGGCTACTGAAAGCTCTGCGGACCAGAAAAAAGGGACTTTTAGCGGTATATATGTTATGTGGTTTGTGGTTATACCTATTTATTTTATCAATACCAAATATAATGATATCCATACACTTGATTCACCTGAAATAGGTAATTCAAATGACTTAGATGTTTTTTGCAAAAATTGTGGAAAACAAATCAAAAACGGTACTTTTTATAGTAAGAAATGTGCACAATTGCTTAAGCAAGATGAATATCTGCGATATAATATAATAAATTTTTCCATTATGTTTTTTGATGAGATATCCACGATCAGAATTTTGATGTCCATACGATCAGAATTAAAATATAATGAGAAATTGGACCTTATTGATGGCCTCGAAAATAACGGCTATTTCAGAAGTAATATAAAGGCCAACCTAATTTGTGTATTTATGGTGAAAGGCCTTTTGCCAACTGGTCTTATATTAAATATATATCTTATATAAAGCAAGCCGCCTGTTTATAACTATCGCATAAATAATAATTTAACCAAAAAGACTTCTTCAGATCATGGTTTTGCATTTTTGAATTCAGTGCTTCTATAACCATATGCTTCCTCTGTACATTGTCATTCTCTTCATCATTTGTCTTATATTAATTCATTTGGCCTTATATTAATTCCAAAATCTCTTGAAGTTGGTAACGTGTCTACAATTGTTTCCGATATCGGACTTACAGTTACTCTCTCATTTGTTGAAGTTGGTAACGTATCCACAATCGTTTCTGATGTCGGACTTACAGTTACTCCTTCATTTGTTGAAATTGGTAACGTATCCACAATAGTTTCCGATGTCGGACTTACAGTTACTCTCTCATTTGTTGAAGTTGGTAACGTATCCACAGTCATTTCAGATGTCGGACTTACAGTTACTTTGGCCCTAAGTTCCTATTATTATTGGGTTCCCAGATTACTGGCCTGTTCTGGGCCCTGGCGACTGCCTTTTAACTTTTCCCAATTTCTCCTAGCCTGGCAATCTGCCACCATATGTCCAGGTCTGTTACACCAATGACACACCGTTCGGTTTGCTCTGTCTGATATGTTCCCCGTACCCTGATTCCTTTGCACACCGTTTGATGCATTCGGGTTTTCCAACCTTCTCTGAGTCTGTTGCCAATTCTGTTGCATTGGATTTGGTTGCTAATTCTGCTGTGGTTGGTTCCTTTGTGACATTTCCATTACCTCGGTAATCATTAAGTGGCTCTCTTGTGGTGTTATTTGTCCCGTGGTCCTGTGTCAATTGATTGCCGCACATCCAGTTTGTCTCATGCCCATATTTAAAACACTTCTGGCAATACGGAGTGTTTTCCCTCACCAAAAATGTTTCCCTTGTATAGTATGTCCCCTTTTATTACAAATTGGTTTTTCCTGTGGCTCCTCGGGATGCTTTGCATTACCTCCGACCTTTCCAAACGATTCTGCGCAAGAGGTCTTCTGTCGAAATCCAATAAATTCATATTACTCATTGGTGTGGTTGTTTGTTGACAGAGGGAACTACTCCTTTGTATAGTACTAAATGTATCTATTGCTATTTCAATCATTTCCTCCAGGGTTTTCCCCGTGAAACTTAGCATATAAACCCTCAATGTGGCGTCTCTTAAACCCATTTTAGAAGACTGTTTTGCTGTCGAATCTATCATACCCCGGAGCGAACTATCACCGACACCCTTATAGAAACTTTTTGTAATTTCTATAGCTTGATTCCTTTGGGTAATAACCCGTCTTGCGAACTGTCGTATTTCTTCGTTCGGTAATTGGCTACAATTCTGCAGCACCGTTAGTACAGACTCCAAGGAAAGAGTCGGTAGATAGGCTCTTTTTATTACTAGATATAATTCCTCTAGATTAGCGAAACCCTGTGATCTAAAGAGATCATATGCGTCTCCATATAACCTTTGCTTGATGCAATCTATATTATGTAGTCCTGTACGTTCCCTTCCGTCGCTCCTCTCGCAGCTAGCTCACACCCCTGTATAAATTTATATACTTCACCCCTTAAATCCGGCGACTGGGTTCCTGAAAACACTCTGTGATTTTCGCTATTTCTCCTATACCCATATTATTTAGTTGGCTTTCTGAATGTCTAGCTTGAGGAAATGAGCGTGATCTGTCAATTATTTGACACGCTCTAGGAGGGGTGGCTTTTTTATGATAGAGAATCTGTTCACGAGGTTACAAAATTTCCTGGTTTAGCAGTCTGTTCTGTTCTTTTAGTTCCTGAATTCTTTTGTTTGCTGCTTCTAAAGATAAACAATCTTCCCTTGTCTTCTGTGCGGATTCATTCTTTAATGCAGGCTCTATTGTACTCCCTGCTAAATCTCTTCTATTCAATAAATTTCTCAGCTTCTCGTTTTCTGTGCCTCCGTTTTTTATTAACTCCTCCTGAAATATTCTATCAACCAAATAGCTATCACATCTATTCTTTAATGCCGCGAACTGCAATTTCTTTTATCTCTTCCTCTTTAGAATGCACCTTATGCTGCATAAACTGCAGCAGCTCTTCTACAATGGCATCCGCTTTTTCAACCTTCGTTATATAACCTAATTCTACTATTCTTGTTTTAATTAGCTCCCAATTATCTTTATTCGCTACTGTGCTTTTTAGAACCTCCCAAATTTTCGCTGAAAACTCCCCTAGCCCTCTCTGCAATTCCTCATGGGTTCTTTTCAAGTCTAAGTAAACTTGTTCTTGCACGGACTCTGCCATCAATTAAATTGCTTTTCGCTCTATTTTAATTTTTTTTTCTCTCACGAGAACTAGGTCAAAAAGGTAATTAATTTGTTAATTGCTTCGACACAGTCCAACCAAGCAATTAAAATCCGCTTACTAAGCATTGACCGACTGAACACGGATCAAGTTTACTGCATGCTCCGCTTACTGCAACCGCTTAGCTTTCAACCATATAAAAAACCACTTTTATATTTTCTTCAAAAACCATTTAAAATAACCAATAATCTCCTCGCTTCCAATAAAATTTAATTTTGTAAAACAAATTTTATTCAGCAAGTGACCAAAAATAGTAGCTTTTAGCTCCCGATTTTAATTGGTTCGCTCTGACGGGGTGTGTACACACCCCACTACGCGTTGGACAGGCAAAATGCCAATGTGGAACTCATAAAAGCTTAAAATGTACATATCTCTACGTTACGAAAACAAATTATCCTTTACGGGTTTTACTATCGACAAAGAAGGTAATCAAAAATATATTTTCTACAACCGCCCGCCAAAGGTTATCGCTGTCGCTTTTTTCAACTATTTAAAACTGCATTGAGTGCACGTAAAAATTTCACTTAATTAAATTTACAACGAATTTCTATTTAATTCGGGATTACATCCGTTTAAAATTTTCATTAAAATTTTCCTCAAAAATTTATTTATTCCGCCAACACTTTACACTTATTTCACTTTCAATAAACTTTTATTTCACCTTAAATTAATTTTAAAACTATTCAAGAACTTTATAAATAACTTCCCAGAGTGAAAGGGTCGACCTCAGCAAAGGTTTGGTCCGGCGTGAAACGCCATTGGACAGACAAGTGTGAGGTGCTGGACGCTGGCACTCCTTTTAATTACTTCACAATGGCCACCAGGTCTCATAAAATCACTCACCTACCTTCAATTCCCTTCGAGCGATCCTCGGCTCGAAAATCCGGCTGCGCCAAAATGTTGTGTGTCCTCCTGAAAATGTTGTGGGTTTCCAAAAATGCCTTTTATGGATTTATTCGTCTTCTAGCGGCGGTCTGCGCGCTGTGGGCTTACAATTAGAACTCTACTCTAAAGCATTTCCTCGTTTCCACTTAAGCTCGGTCGACGTAGCCGTCGGCAAAACTAAGGTGGACCGGTATGTCGCAATTCCACTTATTTTGCAATAGTAATTTCTTAATATTAATATTTGCCAATATTAACGTCGGCAGAATTAAATTGGGATTTAATTCTTCCGCGTTTGCTTTTTACTTTTTTGTTTTGGCTAATTTCGTATACTCCGAAAGCTGTTTGGTTTGAGCTCCAGAAAAGCTATTTGGTGGCAATTGACCTCCACACTTACTACCATCCAGAGTTGGGAAAAATCAATTCCTTTCCAGTTCCAAGTACATTCCTCAGGAATTAGGAATTTGGAATTGAGGCTCACTCAGACAAAGGAATGGAATTGAGAAAGCCTCAATTCTTTCTAAAGGAATTGAAATTTGGAATTGAGGCTCATCGAAACAAAGGAATGGAATTGAGGGAGCCTCAATTCCTTTTGAAGGAATTGGAATTTGGATTAAGCACATCAATTCCTTCAGAGGATTGGAATTGTAAGACGGCAATTCCAAGGAATTGGAATTGGAAATTTTATGTTTTTTAGGAATATAAATGGAAGGAATTCAAATACTTTGCTAGTGAAAGGGACCTTAGTGTGTGAGCGGTTTGGCGTAGTATGTGAGCAGAGGTTTAAAAGGGCTGATTTTGGCAAAAAATTTTTACTGTTGGAATGGGTAGAGAACGCCTCGAAACGGATTTTGGACATAGTCGTAGGGGGTGGACACCCCCGAGGGGGTGAAAAAGGGGAATTTTGGCAATAAAATTTTACTGTTGGAATCGATAGAATATGCTTGGTAATCTATAGATGATGTGATACCGAGATGAATTTGAAATGCTAATAAATTATTTCAAGTGCACATTATTGATTTACAAATACTCCTATTTTTTATATCAAATGTACGAGCATATAATTTCAAGAAATGTTTAGAGTGTTTTTTGTATACAGTATGTTAACGCCAACTGCCGCTCGCCAGAGGTGCTCCCTCATCGATCGGTAGGGTGTCAGGAGTGAGCACTCCAGTCTCTCTCCTGTCAGCCTGCCGGTCGTGAGGGGCGCCTCTCTCGTGAGCGTAAGCCCGGCTGCGGGCTCTCTCCGTGGCAACTGGCGCGGTTTGACCGGCTTCCAGCGATCGTCGCTGGACCCAGGCACTCTCTTGCTGACTCTTCCTTCTCAGCAACGGACGCGAATAGAGGTGAAAAAAGACGCAGTGCTCCAGAACCAAAAACTATTTTAAAGTGAAACTTAAGTAAAATCGTTGCATAAAATAAGAAAAATAATAAGAAAATAAGAAAAATAAACATTGTACCACATTCAAAATAAACATTTTGGTCCTTCGAGCCGGATTGTGCTCGGAGACCACCCAACCGTTGCGAATAAACATTTTGGTCCAGACGAGTCGGATAGCCGCCGCCCAGGAACCATCGTCACCGACGCCCATACCATCGTCACCGACGCCCAAATCATCGTCACCGACGCCTAATCAAGTGAGTCGAGTAAGGAACGGTGAGTTCACACACCTCCATACGTTAGCCTAATTATTAGCCCCGAGCCCGTCCGGCCATACTGATTCCATTTTTATATATATTGTATATATATATATATATATATATATATTATATATATATACCCTTGGCTTGACCGTCAAACCTTACGAGAATTGTCAATTCGTGAGTAACGGTCCCCTAAAGTAACGGCAGCACCAAAGCTTATATTTTTGCTGCTGACCGTCTTCGCAAGCATCGCTTGCTGCGAAGCCCACATTTTTTGCAAAAATTTACCGCTTGGCGCATAAGCAAGCCCCGTGCTCCCGCACAAGAAATCTTTAGACTCTAAACTTGAGAGCAGCCTTCCGCTGAGCTCTCCCGGGAGATGGCTTTGGTTTCACGCTCTCACATTTTTGAACCAAGTTTCTTGAGTGCTCCGTAATTGCGCTCAGTGCAAAGTGAAAAACCACCACCTTTTGCTGGTTGGTTTAGGCGAGTATTTTTTTTCTCTAGCTCGAGCTCTTCTGCTTGTGCATCGATACAGACGCAGCCGGCTTGACTTTTCGCTGCTTGGGTGCCCATACACACGCGCTGTGAGTGTGCACACAGAACACAGAACCAGTTTTCGTGTCGTTTTGCACTCTCAGAAGTGTGATAGCAGCGTGGGTTTGGGAATTCAACAGTGACCCTGCAGTGAATACGCAAAGCTGCATACCCAGTAGGCAGAAGTGTTCGCAGAAACTAGTCTCTTTTTAACTAGTTGCAAGCACTTTAGAGTTCAAGTGGTCAACCGTCTGCAGCAAGCTTTTCGAGACCCAACGCCATCGCATAGCGACCCGAAAACATTTTTGCGATTTTTTACCAATAAAATAAAAAGTTTTTCCGAAATAGTTTTTCGGTGCGTTTTCTTTTGATTTTTCGACTTTCTTCGCCGCCCCTAAGCGAACCCTAAAAATATAATGGCGTCACTCGACAAATTTATACGCGCCTCCGACGCGATCGTCGAATTCGAGGCCGACTTCGTGACCATCCCTGAGCAGGAGCACTCGGACTTTTCATTAGATGCTCATCTGGAAGAGCTCAAGACGATGTGGAAGGCGACCAAGGAAGTCTACTACACGTGCCTAGACCAGTTGATGGCCTCCGAAGAATCCGCACCCGCTGACGTAGAAGTGATTAAGACGAAGCAACGCACCTGCTACCGAACTTATATTCGCTGCGCCACAAAAATCGGCGCATGCCGAAAAACTCGTCTCACTTCTTCCGCACTCAATACAGCAGCAGCTGAAATGCCAGCATCTGGCTACAACATCAGCTTGCCCCCTTGCGACACCCAAGCCTTCCACGGCGATTACCTCTCGTGGCCCTCTTTTAGGGATATGTTCACGGCCCTTTATATCAAGAACACCAGAATTGCGCCGGTTGAGAAGCTTTTCCACCTGAATCAAAAAACTACCGGCGAAGCTAAAGAAATCGTGCAGAAATCCCCTCTCACGAATGAAGGTTTTGCCCAAGCGTGGAAAAATCTGTCCGACAGGTACGAGAACGGGCGCGTCCTCACCAACGCCCATTTGAAGAAGCTCTTCAGCCTGTCCCCCATCACGAAGGAAACCGGTGGCGCTATTAAAGACTTGCAGCGCGAAATCAATAATATTCTCGCCGCACTCGCGCTACAAGGTGTCGATACCTCGCATTGGGACGCGATAATCGTCTTTTTGTGTTCCAGCAAGCTCCCAGAAGCAACGCTTTCCCTTTGGGAACAATCTCTCACGAACAAAACGGAGATCCCAAAATGGACAGATCTGGATGCGTTTCTCATGCATCGCTTCCAGACCCTTGTAACGGTGCAAGATATTAAGTGCACACCCGCATCGAAGTCAACACAGCTCCCAACTACGTCTCACTCGACTCCAGCCTCTAAACGCGTCAACACCTTCCAGTTGAAGGTGTCCCAAGATAGCTGCCCTCTTTGCCAGAAGTAGCACAGGCTGAGATCCTGCGCTCAGTTTCTCAGCTTGCCCGTTCCACAGCGGCCTAATACCGTTCAGAATAACCGCTTGTGCAGCAACTGCTTGGCCAGATCTCATTCCGTGAAAAACTGTCCAAGCAGATTCAATTGCGTTAAATGTAATGGCAGGCATCACACCATCTTGCATCGTGAGCACGCTCCATCCTCCTCGAATGCTGTATCAGATTCGACCCCACGTGCCTCACATCAAGAGCGGCGGTTTGAAAACGCTCCGCGTGCTCAAGCCCCTGCCTATTCGAACTTTATTCCAGGTTCGACTCATCATGCTTTTCAGCAAGAAAGGCCGCATTCTTCGATGCGACCTCCCACGCATATACAGTCCACTCATCCCCCCACACAGCAACGAAATCAAGAGCAACGGTATGATAACGCTGCGCGTACTCAAGTTACTGCCTATTCGAATTTTATTCCCGGATCGACTCATCATGCTTCTCAGCAAGAAAGGCCGCATCCTTCGATGCGACCTCCCACGCATATAAAGTCCACTTCTCCCCCCGCGCAACAGCGAAATCCACAGGACACGCATCAGGTGTGCTTCGCGAAAGCACCAAAACAGGTACTGTTAGGGACTGCTATGGTAACAATACGCCATCACGGTACATGTTACAAGGTCGAGCGATTTTCTGCTGAATTCGCCACTTGATCCCAACTTTCAAGTTAACGTGACGGCGCTCGTGCTCCCACAAATCACAGGGCGGTTGCCCTCCCACTCGTTAGACAGGTCACTTCTCAGTGGCCTCCCTCAAGACATCGAGCTCGCCGATGTCAACTTCTCCAAAAGCGAGCAGGTCGACGTCCTCATCGGAGCCGATTTATACCCAGCAATCCTGCTGGACGGCATCCGCCGCCAAGTGCTGGGCACCCTCATGGCTCAGCAAACCGTGTTCGGTTGGATCCTAACCGGCCCGGTTCCCACCATGCAATCTGCCACGGCACCCCTAAAAGTGGCTTACACAACGAAGTCACCTTCGAACAACAGTTCGAACGTTTTTGGGAGGTGGAGGAACTTCCCAAAACTAGATTGCTATGCCACTCCGAAAAGTTTCGCGAAAAAAAAAATACGCGAAGACGCGATGACGTCCGCTACATCGTGCCATTGCCTTTAAGGTCGGCTTTCCAGACACGCTCCGCTCAGGGGCTTCGAGACATTCAAAATGTATCGCCAAATATTGGTCGACCCAAAGCACACACCATATCAGCGCATTGTCTTCCGAGACCCGTACAAGTCCGAACCTACCGACTTCGAGCTTCAAACCGTAACGTTTGGAGTTAATTGCGCCCCGTGCCTGGCAATACGCACCCTTCTTCAATTGGCAGACGACGTGAGCCCCAGTTCCCGCTTGCAGCACACATTCTACAGCGTGTTAACAGGCACGCATGACCTGGTGACCGCTACCCAGACCAACTCATAGCGGCTCTCGACTCAGCAGGTTTTTCACTTCGCAAGTGGACTGCCAACCATAAAGGCATTCTGACAGACTTGCCGGCATCCCATCTGCTCCATACCGATTTCCTGACGCTACAAGACTCCAGCATCGCTAAAATGCTGGGAATTCGCTGGAACGCGACCCATGATGACTCTTACTTCGATGTGCAAGCTATCGTCATCAAAGCTGCGTACACAAAACGGGAAATGGTGTCTCTGGTCGCCAAGCTGTTCGATCCAGCCGGTTGGCTGGCTCCGATCATCGTTGCAGCGAAGATTCTGATTCAGCAAGTCTGGTTGGACAAAATCGACTGGGATGACATTCTGCCTCAGGTAACTCACGCTAACTGGTTAAGTTTTCTCCAGAATTACCAGCACATCCGCTCTATCCGCATCCCGCGATGGGTGAGTTACACACCCCACAGCGAAGTTGAACTCCAGCCCTTTTGCGATGCCTCACACAAAGCCTACGCAGGAGTCATCTATGCCCGCATCAAGGTCGCTCAGGAAGTCCAAGTTTTCCTTTTGTACTCCCAAACTCATGTAGCCCCAAGTTAAACTTTGTCTATCCCCAGGTTAGAATTGAGCGGAGCCACTTTATTTGCTGAGATGATCGACACTCTCGTGCCCACGCTGCAGCTGCCCCATTACACGATCTATTTTTGGAGCGACTCCACCATTGTTCTGGCCTGGCTGAAGAAATCCCCCTGCGTTTGGGCGACGCTCGTGGCAAACCGAGTTGCCAAAATCATCGAGAAGGTACCACAGTCCCAATGGTTCCATGCGGATTCCCAGGACAACCCCGCGGATTTAGCCAGTCGCGGTGCCACTCCCCAAGATCTCGCTGAGAGCACCCTCTGGTGGAATGGACCTGCTTGGCTTGCCCACGACAAGAATCGCTGGCCCGAATTCCGCGCCTACGACGAATATGTCACCAAACGAGCAGAAAGCTGTCAAAATGCTGCACACCCATTGCGCTCCCGATGAGGATCCTCTCTAACGAGTTTTCTCGCTGCCACGAGCCTTACGCGTATACTCATACGTATATCGATTTCTCCACAACGCTCATCCAACTCAGCGTCACCTGCACTCGCACCCCAACCTGCACCTCCCACCGCGAGAAATAAAGGAAACTAAACGCTTCCTCGCCATCTCCTGCCAGAAGATTCATTTTGCGGACGAGTACGCCGCTCTCGAAAACCACGCAATGCTGCGATCTAAAAGCAGCCTACTCTCGTTGAACCCGTTCCTCCACACGGACAACACGATGCGCGTTGGCGGGCGGTTGTCCTCGTGTCCCGACTTGCCTTTCGACGAACGGCACCCGATTATTCTGCCATACGGCTGCCAATTCTCGCGATTGCTCATTCGTTTTATACACGAAAATTAGTTCTTCGTCTGGTCCGTACCCAATTCTGGATCCCCAAGGTTACACCCTTATCAAAACGACGACCCATACTTGCAAGCCTTGCATCCTACATCGGACCAAGCAACGAACCCTGTACATGACAGCCCATTATTAACACATTTTCTCATTACAGAGCCCACATGTATTCAATCCGCTGGCAATATGCGCGGACCCGAAGAGGGCGTCTGCTGGCACCACCCGGGGCGGTGCCCATCTACGCCGCCGCGCCGCCTATTGCTGCCCACCGTCCTCGGGAGCAGTCCCCAACGGCTGACGCCCTGGTGCTCGACGTCTCGGCCGACGAGGCACAAGCGCTTGCCACGACACGACGCTCGCCCACACCGCCAACCCGAGCTTTCCGGAGTTCTCTCGTCCGGCCTGAGGAAGCCTCCTTCGGTCCGGCCCCAGCACAGATGCCCATCTATCACGAAGACCTCCGAGATCGCGGAAGTCTGCGAGTTCGCACGATGTCGGTGCGGTATCCGCCGCGCCACGAGCAACGTCCACTACCAGAGCTGGCCCCGAGACGTGCGCTCTCACCACCCACACCGGCCCCGAGACGTCTGCGGCCCGTCCCACCCGAACCGGCGCCGCGACGTGCACCACCAGCACCGCCGGCTCCATCAGCACCATCGGCCCCAAGACACGCGCCTCCAGGTCGTCCGGCCCCACGACGCGCGCCATTGATGCCGGCCAGGCGGCACGCCTGGTGCCCGCCAGTCCAGCAGCTTCCTACGGAGGGCCGCGAGCGCGAACTGTGCTGTCCCCTGTGTACGGGGCGGCATGTACTGAGCCGTTGTCGGCTGTTTCTGCAACAAACACCAGCGCAGCGGCACATGTGCAACAACTGTTTGGCGCGGTCGCACAGATTGGCTGAGTGCCGGAGCCCCATACGCTGCCGCAAGTGCGGGGAGGCGCACCACACGCTCCTCCACTAGGCCGGAGACGAGGCACAGCGCCAATTGTCGGGGTTTGGGGATTTGCAGTCCTGCAAGGCGGGCGGTATGTTAACGCCAACTGCCGCTCGCCAGAGGTGCTCCCTCATCGATCGGTAGGGTGTCAGGAGTGAGCACTCCAGTCTCTCTCCTGTCAGCCTGCCGGTCGTGAGGGGCGCCTCTCTCGTGAGCGTAAGCCCGGCTGCGGGCTCTCTCTGCGGCAACTGGCGCGGTTTGACCGGCTTCCAGCGATCGTCGCTGGACCCAGGCACTCTCTTGCTGACTCTTCCTTCTCAGCAACGGACGCGAATAGAGGTGAAAAAAGACGCAGTGCTCCAGAACCAAAAACTATTTTAAAGTGAAACTTAAGTAAAAACGTTGCATAAAATAATACATAAGAAAAATAAACATTGTACCACATTCAAAATAAACATTTTGGATTGTGCTCGGAGACCACCCAACCGTTCTGAGCTAAACACAGTACGATATATTAAGATGACATCCAAACAGATGCAACGGTGTTTTATACGCTGAAATGTATATGCTTCGGATTGAAGGTAACTGACTGGTTTCTTGGTGTTCGATTGCTTTTCCGACAGGGTAGGAAGATGATGTATTTTGGAACGAATTTCGCACACAATTAAACGGTTTTCCAACGCCGTTTGCCGAACGTGAATTTCACTCGCATTCTTCAAGAAGCAAGCTTCAAGAAGCCGCTTCAAGAAAAATGATGTAGACAAGGCCAATAACCCAGTCAGTTACGATGTATTTTGGAACGAATTTCCGTCATCCCTCGTCAAATTTGTTCTGTTGACAAACCGGTTTCGGCGTTGGGCCATCTTCAGTGTCGTTTTCTTTCTGGGTTCCTGATAATGCAAATATTGCGGGCAACGAACAATTGGACAAAATGGCGCGTATGGGCTGTTCTCTGGATGCTGATAAAGCAGACTCTTCGGTACTTCCACCGATTGTCAATATCATTAGATTAATAGATGACACAGTCAAAGGGAGAGCGAATCATCTCTGGAAGAATAGTAATGATTGTAGTATCTCTCGTACTCTGTGACGAGAATTAAACTGGAGCAATTCAAAGTGACTTCTTTCCTTAAAGAGAGACCAGCTAGGAATTCACGATAGATTCACGATAAACCCTCGTAGAGGTGCCCATGGAGCAATAGTGCAAAGGGCTCTTTCAGTGATGCTACTAATGGTATGCGTGGTGAAGCCCGCAACTAGAAAAACTAGGTCATTGGCGTAAACCACTGTTCGTATTCCGCTCCTCTTCAGCTGTACCAACAGGGGTTCAACACTGTAAGCTACAGAAGTGAGGAAATTACCCGCAACCCTGGCGTGTGCCTCTGTTCACTTGTCTGGTAATACTGCTAGCTGCCAGTGTAGCATGAATCTCCCTCGTGCGCAGTGTATCTAGAATCCAACTAATCAGGAAGTCCGCTACTCGGATATCTGTGAGAGTATTCTGAACAGCGGTAGCAGTAACCTTCGATGGTTAGAAAAGTCCCTAACGTGTTCTGTATGAAATGGACCGTACGCTTATACAATAAACAACCTGGTGTAAGACGGAATTAGTGAAGTTAAATGTTATAAGAATGAAGGAAGTTAGGAAAATTGCAAACTTGCAAACTCGTGACCACATTTTCCCAACTTTCGGAATATAAAAAGCTTTCTTCCAAGTGACAGGGACATAGCCTGGCATAAGATAAGACCTGTATAGCCTTGTATGAGGGGAATTACAAGGTCTTCAGCTTCCTGAAGCATGCGTGGTAAAATGCCAATTTGGCCTGGTAACTTGAAGAGATCGAACGAGTTCACAGCCCATTTTATTTTATCCTCTGTAACAATGCTATCAATCAGCTCGATTTCCGAGGGATTATACTGGTCCACATGCTAGTGTAGTCTACAGAGCTGGTTATAGCGCTACATTCATTAGAACTGTAACGTCTAAGCTAATTCTAAGAACGCTGACGCTGGCGTAGCGTCTAAGCTAGTAAGAATATTCAAATAATTCTTTTTGCGTTCTTTTAGTGGATTTAATGCTTTCAAATCAAAATTTAATGCTTTTAAACTTTTTTTAGATTTCTAACTTTCATATTTATGATTTTGGCCGCTCCTACAACACTGGGCTCAAAAGTAATCAAAATAAGAAATATCCTTTCATTATTGTTTCCTCTGCAAAAAATGGTATTCTAAGTGTAGTGTGAGAGCACATGCCTTTACTACTAAAGTAGGTATTGATTTAAAGCCTTTCAATTAAAATACTATTTTTTAAAATATGTCTTCAATTATTATAAACAAACTGATTTATATGTTACAAGGTCCATAAATACCTCTCCATTAGCCATTACAATGTCGACAACTCCTTCCTGGATAAAATACATTTTGGTTCCTATTGTACCTTCCTTTATTATAATATCACCTAAGGTATAAAAGCATAATTACAATACGTTTGCATATTTATGTGCAATGTATAGAAATATTACCTGGCTGGAACACTTCGTACTTAAGTTTCGTAACAACATCAGAAACAAAATTTGAATCAGCATTCGCAAAAAAAGGCACAGATGCGACGAGAGACCTGGAGATGAAGAAGAAGAAAGAGAATGCCATAATTTAAACTACAGAGAAATGAGGACATGAAACAATTGGTCGCCGCTAGAATAATTTTCATGGCTTTAAAAATAACTCCATAATATAATAAAAGCAGCGCAGCAAACGAAAGCAAAGCAAGAAATCGGAAGTAGCTCCACAAAAAATGGGAAGCGGTACCTACACCGTATTATTTTTTTAAGGAAATTTTTTTGTTATTTGTTTATTTACTTTGTTTATTATGACGTATATATACCATATACAGAGAATATAGTTCCTTTCTAGCATCATAAGGGTTTATAAAATTAATATATCAAAAATTATATGAAAATTTCATTACAGTTGAAAACTATACACATATATGTGGGAAAATAAGATACCGAATGAGACTGGTGGTAACACCACAATTCTACGAGACTAACTAACGAGTAAAATCACAGCAAAAAACAAGTAGAAGTGGTGTCTTCGGCCAGGCTGAAGTCTAAGTACCCTACATCCGAGTAGTTATAAAATAATAATTTCACCAGTGGACAACTTTTGTATAAGTAGACGGACAACGCCCATTTTTGGCTACGTCTCTAGTTACCCCGGAGTAAAATCACGTATTAATATTTTGCACCGTTTATGAGATATTGACAACTTTTTTATGAGAAAATTTCATTACAGTTGAAAATTATACACGTATATATTGGAAAATAATAAACCGAACGAGACTAGTGATAACACCACAATTTTACGAGACTAACTATCGAGTAAAATCACAGCAAAAAATAAGTAAAAGTGCTGCCTTCGGCCGGGCCGAAGTCTAAGTACCCTACACCCGAGTAGTTAAACAAATAATAATTTCACCAGTTGACAACTTTTGTATATGTAGGTGGACCACGCCCATTTTTGGCTATGCCTCTAGTTACCCCGGAATAAAATCACGTATTAATATTTTGCACTGTTTATGAGATATCGATAACTTTTTTACGAGTGGGCGTGGTACGTCCATTTTTAGCTAGCTTTGTTGTAAGTTTCCCTAAAAATGTTGTGGGTTTCCTTAAACCCCAATCGCTGTCCTTCCAAATGAAAAACCCAAGTGCCCTCTACTGTTTTTATTGTTTCCTTTAGTTGCAGCGGCGGTCTGCGCGCTGTGGGTTTACAAATAGAACTCCACTCTAAATCATTTTCTTGTTTCCACTTAAGCTCGGTCGACGTAGCCGTCAGCGAAACCAAAGTGGATGGATATGTCGCAATTCCACTTATTTTGCAATATTAATTTCTCAATATTAATATTTGACAATATTAACGTCGGCAGAATTAAATTGGGAACGATTTAATTCTTCCGCATTTGTTTTTTACTTTTTTGTTTTGTTCAATTTCCTTTACTCTAAAAAGCTGTTTGGTTTGAGCTCGAGAAAAACTGTTTGGTAGTAATTGACTTCCACACTTACTACCATGCAGAGTGCGATGGTTGCTAACTTGGCTTTCGAGAGCTTTGTCCGAAGCTTATAAATATCTAGCAATTAACTTCCACACTTACTTTTAGTAAGGACCGGCATTTTGCACTCTCAGGTTCGTCGCGTCGGCTTCCATGAAACGATCCACTGGACCATCCCTTTGAAGCCTCGGCAACGAGAGCGGCTGCAGAGAGGAGAGAACGCAACCGCATTCCCGTGAGAGCAAAATGCCGATCCACTGGACTAGCATCTTGCACTCTCAGGTTCGTCGCTTCGGTCTCCACGAAACGATCCACTGGACCATCCCTTTGAGACCTCGACAACGATAGCGGCTGCAAAGAGGAGAGGCAACGGAGAATATTCCTTCCGTCTCCAACCACGGCACGAGTGATCCCACTGGATCTAGAGGCAAGGGAGCCACATCCTACCACTAGATCCTACGCGTGTCACGGTCCACGAGCAACTGGCGTTTTATGTGTTGTATCGTTCTTTTTATTTGTTTCGAAGCGTCTGCGTTTCGCCGTTTCCTGCGTTTTCTTCACCACAACGTACATAGCTCTGTCTTGCTCTAACTCTATCTCTTTACCCTACGTTCAGCGCTATTGTAACTATTTTACAATGGTAATTATGTATGCCCTAAAATTAAAAATAAATACTATCACTATTATAACTAATGAAATATACTTAATTTAGAAGTATTACATATTGTAAAAAAAAATTAAAAAGGAATATAAGACAATTTATAATACAACAAAAAAGAAAAATTAAATTCATTAAATTTGTGGGCGCATTTCATAGCGCCGAAATGCGTCGTCACAACGTTAAACATTAACTTACAGTACTACGCTCGAAATCGGATGAAAATGCTATTAAACCGATGCGAACGAAAAACTAAAACTGTGTATAACTAATAGTTTATTTCAAAATTCACAATTTATATTTATTTCACTTCAAAGTTCAGGTATTTTTAATGTTAAATATTTACAATAGTTTATAATTCTGGTTCTATAACTTTTTTGACAAAATCAAAACTTTTTGATTTTGTGTATATTTCACTTATTGAACGCTTAAGTCATCCAATCCACCACTATTATGCACCAGGAACTCCGTTTGCATGCGTCAACGTCGATTTAAGAAGCATGAGTGTCTCGTGTGGGTTGCCGCGGGGAGCCTGCAGCCGAGCTTGCTCTTTCGAGAGAGGCGCATCTCATGACCGGCAGGCTGACAAGAGAGAGAACTGCAGTTCTCACTCCTGACACCCTACCGATTGATGAGGGAGCAGCTCTGGCGAGCGGCAGTTAACATACCGCCCGCCTTGCAGGACAGCAAACCCCAAACCCCGACAACTGGCGCCGCGTATCGGCTCGGGCTCAATGTAGAAGGGTGTGGTGCGCCTCCACGCACTTGCGGCAGCGCATGGGGCTCTGGCACGCGGTCAGCTGGTGCGACCGTGCAAGACAGTTGCTGCACATGTGCCGTGCTTGTGCCGTCAAGTTCCGCTGCGCGTTGGTCTGCAGCAGGAACAGACGACAACGGCGCAGCACATGCCGCCCTGCACACAGGGGGCAGCACAGCTCGTGCTCTCGGCCCTCAGTTGAACGCCGCTGGCGTGGGCGCACGTCTCTGGGCCGGCTCTGGTGGTGAACGCGTCAAGAGGCGCCGCAGATATTCTACCGACCTCGCGCGAACTCGGAGATCTCCGCGAATTCGGAGGTCTCGCACATACATCGGCATCGGTGTTGGGGCCGGGCCGGAGGAGGGTTCCTCGGGCCGGACGAAGAAGCTTTGGAATGCTGCGGTCGGCTGGGTGGGCGAGCGACGCGCCGTGGCGATCGCCTGTGCCTCCTCGGCCGAGACCTCGAGCACCAGGACGTCAGCCGGTGGAGACGGCTCCCGAGAACGGTGGGCAGCAACGGGCGGCGCGGCGTTGGAGGCGGCGTAGGGGGCACAGCCCCGGGTGGTGCCAGCAGACGCCCTCTTCGGGACCGCGCGTATTGCCGGCGGATCAAATACATCGGAGATCTGTAATGAGAAAGTGGGTTAATAATAGGCTGTCATGCACAGGGTAAAGGCACTAATTTAGTGATAGGACGCGTAACGTGACTTCTTTCGATCAAGAGGGCAGTCACGCGTACGCGGTTGTCTTGTCCGCGGTAGACAGCTGTAACACGGCCTAAGCGCCACGTGCTAGACGGCAAATTATCATCGCGAATGACAACGAGATCGTCTAGTTGGAAGTCGCGCTGTGGAGTCTTCCATTTCGTACGGCGAGAAAGCTCTCGCAGATATTCTGTCTTCCATCTTATACAGAGATGCTGAGCGAGAGCTTGCACTCGTCGCCACCGATTGAGAATGGAGAGCGGATTATTGTGCCGTTCGAGTTCTGCTGGAGCGAGTAAGGGCCCACCAATTAGAAAATGGCCGGGGGTGATGGCTTCCATCAGATGGCTTCGGTTGGGTCTTCAGAGGACGCAGTGAGGGGCGTGAATTAAGGCACGATTCGATCTTGCTCAGAAGAGTGGAAAATTCTTCAATTGTGAATTTTATGACTGGGGCCACTTTCCGGAGATACGTTTTGAGGCTCTTGGCCCCAGCCTCCCAAAGGCCTCCCATGTGCGGGGATCCTGGCGGCAAAAAATGCCAGGACATGCTTTGGTGTGAATACCGTATTTTAATCAAGTCCTTTGTGCGAGACATGAAGTCCTGGAAGTCGCGCCGGAGCTCTTTGGAGGCGCCTACAAAATTGGTGCCGTTATCAGAGTAGATGGCAGGGCAGCTTTGCGGGCGGCGAACCGGGAAAAGGCAGCAAGGAAAGTAGCGGTCGACATCGTGTGGTGTTCTAGCGCGGCGTACTCGTCCGCGAAATTAATCTTCTGCAGGATCACGAGGCAGCGTTTAGTTTCCTTTATTTCTCCCGGTGAGAGGTGCAGGTTGGGGTGCGAATGCAGGTGACGCTGAGCTGGATGACTGTTGTGGAGAAATCGATATACGTATGAGTATACGCGTAAGGCTCGTGGCAGCGAGAAAACTCGTTAGAGAGGATCCTCATCGGGAGCGCAATGGGTGTGCAGCGTTTTGACAGTCTTCTGCTCCAGTGTGGTGACATATTCGTCTGAGGCGTGGGATTCGGGCCAGCGATCCTTGTCGTGGGCAAGCCAAGCAGGTCCATTCCACCAGAAGGTGCTCTCAGCGAGATCTTGGGGAGTGGCACCGCGACTGGCTAAATCCGCGGGGTTGTCCTGGGACTCCACATGGAACCATTGCGAATGTGGTACTTTCTCGATAATTATGGCCACTCGGTTTGCCACGAACGTCGCCCAAACGCATGGGGATTTCGTCAGCCAGGCCAAAACAATGGTGGAGTCGCTCCAACAGTAGATCGTGTAATGGGGCAGCTGCCGCGTAGACACGAGAGTGTCCAACATCTCAGCAACTAATGTGGCTCCACACAATCCTAACCTGGGGAGAGACAAAGTTTTAATCGGGGCTACACGAGTTTTGGAGTATGAAAGGAAAACTTGGACTTCCTGAGCGACCTTGATGTGGGCATAGATGACTCCTGCATAGGCTTTTTGTGAGGCATCGCAAAAGGCATGAAATTCCACTTCGCTGTCGGGGGTGTAACTCACCCATCTCGGGATGCGAATAGAGCGGACGTGCTGGTAATTCTGTCGAAAATTTAAAAAGTTAGCTTGAGTTACCTGAGGCAGAATGTCATCCCAATCGATTTTGTCCAACAAGACTTGTCGAATCAGAATTTTCGCTGCAACGATGATCGGAGCCAGCCAACCGGCAGGATCGAACAGCTTGGCGAACAGAGACAACATTTCCTGTTTTCTGTACGCTGCTTTGATGGCGATAGCTTGGACGTCAAAGTAGAAGTCATCGTGGGTCGCGTTCCCTCGAATTCCAAGCATTTTGGCAATGCTGGAATCTTCTAGCGTCAGGAAATCTGTATGGAGTAGATGGGATGCCTGCAAGTCTGCCAGAATACCTTGTAAGGAAGCATAACTTCCTTACAAATACGGGTGTAGAACCTGGACCACACTCCACCTGAGCTGATCCCGCGAAAATCGCTTCAAGGGATGCAGTAACCTCGAGTTGTGCGGACCCAACTTGAGGTGGACTTAATTCTGTGTATACGGCCAACCAACTTCAACCAAGTTGGGGGAACTTGTTGGAGGAGAAAGAATCGAACATCAATCATCGAGTAGTGTCGTGACCACGGACGAGGGTGGATGCAGCTACCCACCGCAGTGCAGTGTTTAGTGTGCTCGCGGAAACAAAGAAACAAATATAAAGAAATATTTTCAAATAAACAAAGTCACAGTGCAATAACATTGATTTGGATTACAGATTAAAACATAACAATAGACATCAATAAATTCGCTAAAACAATAACACCAAATATCACAAATAGACAATTAAACGGAATGCAGAGAACCAAGCGAAGGGCTTATTTATGCCCTCCGCAGTAAAGCTCAGCATTTCGTTTCTTTCTTCTCCTCCTCCTTCTTCCTGGTCCCGTTAGGTGTGCAGGCGGCTGTGAGTGCACCGTGGGCTGAAGCGTGGCAAGATAAAGGCATAACACTTGTCTTGTCGCGTTTTGCTTTGCCTGCGGTGTAGGCTTGTCCGCTTGTGCAGCTGACTTTATACCTCTTTACAGTGGGTGGCGATGACAAAATTTCGTATAGACACCACAAATGTGCGTGGCTTGAGGGCGAATTTCTTCGCGGTCTATGCGTATGTCTGTACTCACCAACCGCATATAATGGCACTAGGTGAGACCCAGGTGTCTGAGGGTGCAGATCCACTGGATTTTCACTTGCCTGGGTACCACTTACTGCCATTATTTTCATCACACAGAGGCCTCGCCTTATATATTCGCAGTGATGTTGCGTACCAGTGTCAGCAACACCTTTGCACGACGGATGCCGAATTTAGCTCCATATGGGTTAAGTTCAAAATCCAGTCGCACATCCTGCACTTCTGCTTCATTTATAGAAGCCCGGGTCTAGAGAGGCTGCCAACTTTTGATAAACTTGACAGTCTCTCTGATTCGATTTCTAAAATCCTGGAATCGTATCCGAACAGTGAAATTGTTGTTGCTGGTGATTTCAATGTTCATAATTCCAATTGGCTACGTCATTCGAGTCACACAACACCTGAGGGTTTGTATGTTGAGTTATTTGCTGAGTCTAATAATTTGACTCAATTAGTGAAGGAACCAACGCACTTTCCTTGCGTTGATGGGCAAAACCAAAATATTCTGGACCTTTTTTTAACTTCGCATCACAGCAAGTATGATGTGAATGTGCTTGCACCTCTTGGTAATTCGGACCACGCTACAATTTCTGCTACCTTCCCATATTCTAGTCTTCAACCCGCTCATCAGCCAGCTCCGAAGCGGACAGTGTGGCTTTATGAGAAGGCTAATTGGGATACGCTGAACTCCTTTTTCAGCCGTTTCAATTGGCAATTGTGTTTCAGGGATAGAAACATAAATGCTGCAGCAAAATTGGTAGAAAATATAATTTTATTTGGTATGAGGTCTTTCATACCTAATAAAAGAATTTCCATTAAACCAAAAGACCATTCCTGGTTTAATGCGACTTGCAGACAAGCAGTCAGGTCTAAAGAGGAAGCATTTAGGAATTGGCGTTTGAATAAAACTGCTGATACTAAACTGCTGCGCAATCAGGCCAGAAATACGTGCAATGCCACTCTAAAGCGCGAAAAAGTTCTCTACGAACAGCGCCTTAGACGCAGAGTTCTTGAATACCATAAGGGTAGCAAGAACTTTTGGTCGTTCGTGGGGAGGGTGAAGAATCAGACGCGATCGTCTATTCCAACTCTCCTGAAGGACGATCAGATCTTCACTCACTCGGTTGACAAGGCAAACTTATTAGCCAAAATGTTTGCTGAAAACTGCTCTCTTTCTGAGAGTAGCCAACCACTACCCGTGATCGACGGTGTGTCTCATATTATGCCTGAGATGCACTTTCGAACGCGGGCTGTTAAAAGAGTGCTTGTAAACCTCAACGTCAATAAATCCTCGGGACCGGTTGGCATTTCAGCCCACGTGTTGAGAAAGTGCGCCTCAACATTGGCTCGCCCATTGCGCAATCTGTTTAACTTATCGTTTACTTCAGGAGTTTTTCCTAGTTCCTGGAAGATTGCCAATGTGCAGCCAGTTCCCAAAAAAGGTGAGGCTACGAATCCTGCCAATTACCGGCCCATAGCAATCTGTTCAATGCTCTCCAAAGTTATGGAGAGCGTCATAAATTTTAACCTGATGAGGTATCTAGAGAGCAACCAATTGGTCAGCGATCGCCAGTACGGTTTCTGTGCTCACCGCTCCACAGGCGATTTGATGGCATTCCTCACTGAGCGGTGGAACAGTTGTGTTCACCAATTCGGTGAGAGTAAGGTTGTTGCTTTGGATATCTCCAAGGCATTTGACCGAGTGTGGCATAAAGCACTTGTGTCTAAACTGGCTGCTTATGGTGTCGGTGATACATTCATTCGATGGATATCGAGTTTCCTCAGCGGCCGTTCTATTCGGGTTGTGATTGACGGCTTTGCTTCCGAAGAGCACTCCATAAATGCTGGAGTTCCGCAGGGTTCGGTCCTGTCTCACACACTTTTTCTCATTTTTATCAATGACCTTCTGTCATTGACATCAAACCCCGTCTACTCGTTTGCTGATGACAGCAGCATTTGTAATTCATATTCATTCTCCAGGCGTCCTTCTATTCTGGAGATCAATAGAAAACGCAGAATTATGAATGACACACTCCAATCTGACCTCAACAAAATCCAGGAGTGGGGTCAAGCGAATCGGGTCGATTTTAATGCGCGGAAGACCCAATGCTGTTTGTTGACCCATAAGCGTCTGGCGGGCGACAACTTCCCACCTTTAAATATGGGTGGTGTGGATATTAATGAGTCGGAGGCTCTTGATGTTCTGGGCATGTCAATACAATGCGATCTTCTTTGGAACGATCACATTTTTGATGTGTCGAAAGAAGCAGCCAAGTGCTTAGGCTTTTTAAAGCGGTGCAAGAAATACTTCACTCCAACCGACCTTCGTTGTATCTACACCACTTATATCCGTCCGAAAATGGAGTACAACTCGCATATTTGGTCTGGAGCTTCGAAAGCATATCTTCAGCTTCTGGACCGTATACAAGGTCGTGCGATAAAACTTATAGGGGACAGTAGGGTATCCAGCTCTATTGAAACCTTGGGATGTCGTCGGGATGTGGGGTGTGTAACCTTATTTTACCGTTACTTTAATGGTAACTGTTCCTCTGAAGTAGCCAGCCTGATCCCCTCGGTTCAGGTATTCAACAGATCTACTCGGCTTTCCAGAGCGGTGCACCCCTTTTACGTCACGATCCCGTTCCATCGCACTACCCACTACCGCGAGAATTCGTTTTTCGGTCGCGCAGTTAAATTGTGGAATAGTCTCCCTGCGCATGTTTTCCCACCCACTTATAACGTCGATGCTTTTAAAAGAGGTGTAAATCGACACTACTCCCACTTTTCCCCTTCCCACTAACCTTTACCCTTCTAAACCAACGAATGCATGCATGGATAGGGGGCATCCCCTGAGCTTGGTTCTATCTGCCATAAAAAAAAAAAAAAAAAAAAAAAAAAAAAATCAAACAGAAAGCTCGACTCCGGGGAAGAAAACAAAACTCTCACCGCACTCAACAAGCACAACAACAATAACATGTACAAAACCGGGAATGCAATAAAGAGCAAAAAAATAAAACCAAAGTCACGGCAACAACAACCCCAGTCGAAAGCAAAAGAAGCGATTAACAGAAATTTTCGAAGGCCAAACTAAAACAACAAAATGACCAAATGCCGTTAGGTGAGCCTCCGAATTGTAAATAAAAGCAGCCTCCGAATTGTAAATCGGTCTCTTGGAAATCAACCATCTAAGCGGTAAGTCCTCGTTGAATAATTCTTGCCTGTCTGAATTTGGTGGAGTGCTTCTAGTGGAAGCCAAATTCAGAATTTTGAAAACTTGTCAATTTAATTCCTGTCTGTCTGAATTTGGTGGAGTGCTTCTAGTGGAAGCCAAATTCAGAATCCTGAAATCCTGAATAATTCCTGCCTGTCTGAATTTGGTGGAGTGCTTCTAGTGGAAGCCAAATTCAGAATCCTGCAATCCTGAATAATTCCTGCCTGTCTGAATTTGGTGGAGTGCTTCTAGTGGAAGCCAAATTCAGAATCCTGAAATCCTGAATAATTCCTGCCTGTCTG
Organism: Sicus ferrugineus; assembly: GCA_922984085.1. Lineage (NCBI taxonomy): Eukaryota > Metazoa > Arthropoda > Insecta > Diptera > Conopidae > Sicus > Sicus ferrugineus. The sequence goes on from OV277348.1 coordinate 17,487,333, forward strand.
AATTTGGTGGAGTGCTTCTAGTAGAAGCCAAATTCAGAATCCTGAAATCCTGAATAATTCCTGCCTGTCTGAATTTGGTGGAGTGCTTCTAGTGGAAGCCAAATTCGGAATCCTGAAATCTTGATTAATTCCATCTGTCTGAATTTGGTGGAGTGCTTCTAGTGGAAACCAAATTCAGAATCTCGAGAGCCTGGCTCTAATGCGAGCAAATCCTGAATCCAAATAAGAGTCCCGTAGACAGCCTCCTTGTAGTAGCTAAATATCCCCGTGTATATAAGCAAAATTACCCCTGACTTACTTACGAACGGACTGACATATAGTATACAATTAGCAATAAGATTGAAGAAAGTATAACACAGAAATGAGAAAATAAAAACTAGAAATAACATTAGACTGTAAGTAGTTATAACGAAGGATTGTCCTAATGTATGTGGAGAAAAATGAAGACAAGAATTAGACTAATGAAGAATAAATTGTGGGTTCTTTTATTAAAATGAACGCTGGACGGCCGTGAGCATTTCCTGGCGAGAAGACATTCGTTACAAATGGCGCCCGAGCAGGGACAAGAAAATTCGTGTATCTCGTAAACCGAAAGTGACTTTGGGAAAAAAAAACCCAGCGAGGGAAGAAAAAGCGTATATCTCGTAAACCGAAAGTGACCTTGTAGAGAAAAAACCCACGAGAGACAAGAAGATTCGTATATCTCGTAAACTGAAAGTGACTTTGTAGTAAACAAAAGAAAGACCGCGAGTGGAGAAAAATTGCGTATCTCGTAAACCGAAAGTGACTTTGGAAAAAAAAACCCCGCGAGGGAAGAAAAAGCGTATATCTCGTAAACCGAAAGTGACCTTGTAGAGAAAAAAACCCACGAGAGACAAGAAGATTCGTATATCTCGTAAACTGAAAGTGACTTTGTAGAAAACAAAAGAAAGACCGCGAGTGGAGAAAAATTGCGTATCTCGTAAACCGAAAGTGACTTTGGAGAAAAAAAAAACCCCGCGAGGGAAGAAAAAGCGTGTATCTCGTGTACCAAAAATGAATTATAGGAAAACGAAGACCGCAGGGGAAAAAATCGTTGTATCTTGAAAACCTTGCAGCTGAAAAATAGGGAAAAATTACGCCAGAGGGAAAAAAAATTCAGGAAAATATAATAGAACTAGCAAATTATAAACCTTCGGAAACAAAGTGTGCAATGGGTAAAAGCTGTGTCGCCGATCGGTGTGAATCAGATTATTTCTTATTGAAGCTACTGTCACCGATCGGTGTGAATCAGATTATTTCTTATTGTGAATGCACTCACCATAGTTTGCTCTCATTGCTGTGGCCGCGTATGTATATAGAGTTTCTGGTTTCGTGTGTTTAATTCCGTAATTCGTCGTTAACCTTGAATTGATACGTGAAGAAATTGCTTCGTTTGAGGAAAGTTTAGTCGTCAGCCAGCCAGCAGGGAAGCAAACTGTGGTGAGTGAAGCTTCAATAAATTATATGTATTAGATGTAGGCTATTCTTGCGGTATAATTTATAGAAAAAACGCAACGCAACGCACCGCACCGTACCGCACAGTCGCCGCAAATATACGGAGAAGCACATTAAATAAGCGTTTTGATTAACAGAATCCCTGGTGACGACAAAGAGTTTTTTCACAATTTGATAAAGTTTTTTCACAATTTGATTGTCTTTCGCAATTTCACTTCTTGTGCCTCGACTCCATTGAAATTGTGTGTTCCTGCCTATGGAGAGGACGCCGCCGCCAAAACGAAGCGAAAGGCTAAGAAATCAAAGGGAAAATCACCAAGGTAAGAGTGGAGCCTGCCAAACCACTGTGGTCAACATCCAGAATCCAGAGACCAGACCGAGCGAAATGTTTGGTTCAATGTTCACAGCCAGTGAGCCCACCAAAGTGACCGTTACCTCAGCACCGACGTCTAACGGTAGCTCAGCAACGGCCGTTAATTTAGTGTCAGCCGCCAGCGTCCCGCTAACACTCTCAGCCGTCGAAGACTTAACGTTCGGAGCCAGAGCAGCATCCGAAACCGCCAGGAGTGCAGCCAGCGCCTACGCAGAGTCGTTAACAACAGTAATAACGGCGATGCAAGGGCAGATAGATACTCTGAGCTGCGAGAAGCTCAGCTCAGTTTAAGAGCGACAGCCAGTTGCAATATAGAGCCGCCTATACCTGTCCCTCTCTCTACAACGTCATCGTCTTATAGTGCTACGAACACAACGCCGTTATCAATGCAATTACCAACAATAACTTTAACGAACATCAACCCTCGCCAAGAGCCTTTACCAATCATTGGAGCAAGGGAGACAGCATCATATCTGTCGCAGCAAGTTACATTGCCATCTTATTCTAGCGCATATTATTCGATGCCAAATGCACACAACAGGTCGACAAACACACCACAGGCAAGTAATATTATTCAAAATATAAATCAACACTCTAATCAACCGGCGCCAAGAAAATTGGTTGATTTGCCGAAGTTCACAGGAGCACCTGAAGACTGGCCCGCATTTTTCACGGCATTCGAGGAAACAACCGTCGCTTATAATTACTCTAACCTCGAAAATAACCAGCGCCTCCAAAAGAGTCTGTCAGGAGAAGCCAGAGAGGCGGTTAAATCACTGCTGATCCACCCAAGCAACGTATTCGCGCTCATTGACCAGCTCAGAACTAAATTCGGTCGTCCAGATCAGCTAATCCGAAGTCAGCTAAGTCAGGTACGTGACATATTGCCAATTTCAGAGCACGCAATCGGTCGCATAGGACCATTCGCGACGATTACTAAGAATTTGACCGCATTTCTCGCCGCGGCCGGTGGACAGCAGCACCTAGTGAACCCAACTCTTTTGGAGGAGCTGGTCTCAAAACTGCCACTGAGCAAAAGAGTAGAGTGGGCAAGATATGCTCTATGTATTCGACCATATGCAACTGTCCAACATTTCAGTGAATGGTTGAATGATTTGGCCAATGTTATCTGCACTGTACAAACAGCCGAACCGCGTGAGGCTAAGAAACGAGCAGTGCTGTATGCAGTTGAGAATCAACGAAGTCGCTTCAGTTGCTCTATATGTCAAGGTAACCATGTAACGGTAAAATGCGAACGCCTTACCAGAGCAACAGTGGCAGACAGGTGGAATATAGTAAAAAGGTCAAGACTATGTTTCACTTGCTTGAAGCCTGGCCACTCAACGCGGGAATGTCGCATTCGTGCTCGATGTAACATTGACGGCTGCCAGAAAGGGCACCATACAATCCTACACGAGCGAAACGCGCGACACGATTTAGCGTCGCAGCCACAGCCATGCATTACACCCTCTTCATCTCAAACAGCCTTGGGCAACGACTCTGAACAGCAGGAATCAGTGCTCACATGCGCGCGACGTACCGTAGTGGAAACGAAATTGTTATTCAAAGTTTTGTCAGTAACGCTTTATGGGCCAAACAAAAGCATAGATACTTATGCATTGCTGGATGAGGGATCATCCATCACGATTATGGATGAGGAGCTAGCAGAGCAGTTGGGTCTTCAAGGAAAGAAACGTCAGCTAGAACTACGATGGATAGCCGGCCGATCAGCCAACGAGCCCTCTACAGTAGTCAATTTATTCATAAGCGGACTTAATATGAGAAAGAGACATCAGCTGAAAAATGTGTTTAGTGTGCCGAAACTGGACCTGCCGGTACAGAGCCTGACTGAAACTGACGTGAAAGAAGCCCGAGCTGAAAACTTGCAACTGCACACGTATGAGAACGCCAAGCCCAAGATATTGATTGGACTGGATCATTGCCATCTGGGTGTCCCTATTAGCACGATGGATAAAAACTTCGCTAGTCCATTCACTTTTCAGACGCGACTGGGATGGACCGTGTTTGGACCATCGTCAACTGACGAGAGGCTCGGTCCAACGTGTTTGCTCTCTAATATACAAGCGGACAACACTTTGCATGAAATGGTTGACAGCTATTTGCAAATAGAAAATTTTGGCGTTCGCCCTTCGCCGCCGGTCATAAGCCAAGAAGACGCCAGAGCTAAGGATATATTGGAAAGAAAAACGAGGAGGGTGAATGGCCGCTTCCAAACGGGTCTCCTATGGAGGGTAGATAATGTCGACATGCCAGACTCATACCCTATGGCGTTAAAACGATTGCTACAAATAGAAAGAAAGATGCGACGTGATGAATCTTTCGCCGCTACATACACATCCGTAATTGAGGAGTACGTCGCAAAGAATTATGCAAGAAAACTGCAGCCAGCAGAAATCTCGACCGATCAGCCTAAGAGCTGGTATTTGCCTCACTTCGGGGTTTTAAACCCAAATAAGCCATTAAAATTAAGACTGGTCTTCGATGCCGCCGCCGAAACAGAAGGTATATCTCTTAATTCAGTTCTTCTTAAAGGTCCCCAAAGCTCTCGCCAGCTGCCATCAATACTATACCACTTCCGACAGGGTGCCGTGGCCGTGTGCGCTGATATTAAGCAGATGTTTCATCAGGTGATCATCCAACCGAGCGACAGGGGTGCTCAGCGATTTCTATGACGTGGAGGCCAAAGTTGGCGCCGGCCAGACGTCTACGAAATGTTAGTTATGACATTTGGAGCGGCTTGCTCGCCATGCTCAGCCGAATACGTGAAGACGTTAAACGCGGTAAGTCAGCGCTGCCAGCGAAATGAGCGAGCTGTGAAAGGAATTTTGGACTATCATTACGTCGACGATTATGTTGATAGTTTCACCACAATTGAGCAGGCTATCGAAGTGGCTAAGGAAGTCCGTGCTATACACGCAAAGGGTGGATTTGAGTTAAGGGGTTTTGTTTCCAATTCGTTGCCAGTCGTACAAGCCCTTGAAGGTGAAGCCAAGGTACTACGATTCGGTGATAAAGACAACCCACATTCTGAGAAAGTATTAGGCATGTATTGGCAGCCGCAATCGGATAATTTCAAATATGATCTAAAATTCAGCCGTGTAAAAGAAGACGTCATCAATGGTAGTAGGTATCCAACGAAAAGGGAGCTGCTCAGTATCGTGATGTCTATATTTGATCCATTGGGTTTCCTAAGCCATTTTACTATACAAGCAAAGTTATTGATGCGAGAAGTATGGCGCCAGCAAATTCGATGGGACGAGCCAGTACCTCAAGCAGTTTTCGTGTTATGGGATCAGTGGCGCAGGAGACTACCGGATGTGACTACCTTCAATGTTCCTCGTTGCTACTTTCCAGTTGAACAACCGAATAATCTACAATTACACGTTTTCGTCGACGCTAGCGAAGCAGCATTTTCTGCAGTGGCCTATTGGCGATATGTGACCACAGCTGAGATGTTTACGAGCATAATATGTGCTAAAGCGAGATGTGCCCCGTTGAAGCGCGTAACAATTCCCCGCTTAGAGCTTCAAGCAGCAGTGTTGGGATGCCGCTTGGCAAAGACAGTTTCTGAAGAACACGATTTGAAAGTAGATGAAACGGTCTTGTGGACTGACTCAATGACAGTAATTAAGTGGATCAACAGTGAACACCGTCGGTACAAACCGTTCGTGGCGCATCGAATAGCTGAAATTTTGGACTCCACACAGCCGTCGAATTGGAGATGGCTTCCAACAACTGAAAATGTAGCCGACGAAGCGACGCGTCCAAATAATAACGCTCAGCTAGATTCGCATTCACGCTGGCTCACAGGACCTTCATTTTTGAACCAAGAAGAATGTACGTGGCCAGCGATGAATGATACTTGTCAACCTCCCGTAGGCGATGAAGAAGAGCTCCGCCGCCAATATGCTCTTGTTTCAGTAAGTAATAACATAATTGATTTTAACCGTTTTTCGAATTTATGCAGACTGGTGAAAGCAGTCGCATGGGTGAACAGATTCATTGAGCGTTGCCGTAAGCGCCGTGAATGCAACACAACGACAGAATTAACAGCCCGAGAACTAGATGTCGCTAAAAAACTACTGTGCCGGATAGCTCAACGCGATGAGTTTTCTACAGAAATCGAAACTATCGAAAGAGGAGATAACGTGCGTCGTGGAAGCTTGTTGCATGATCTAACACCGTACGTCGATACTGAAGGACTCTTACGAGTAAACGGTCGCATTGATGCTGCCAGTTGGCTGCCGTACAACGTAAGGCGTCCAATAATTCTGCCGCCAAAACATTGATTTACTGCGCTCTTAGTTGCGCATTATCATCGTCGATACAAACACCAGAATGCTGAAACTGTCATCTGCGAAGTTCGCCAAAAATACTGGGTGCCCCGCATTCGCCGCCTATTGCGGAAGGTGCAAACCGACTGCCGCATCTGCAAGATCACACGTGCACAACCGCGTCAACCGATTATGGGACCATTGCCGGAGGATAGGCTAACTCCATATGTTCGACCGTTTACGTATACGGGCCTTGACTACTTTGGCCCTGTTTTGGTGACTCTTGGCCGTCGAACTGAAAAAAGGTGGATAGCATTATTCACATGCTTAACGATACGAGCTATCCACCTTGAAATAGCCCACGATTTGTCAACGGATGCGTGCATTATTGTTATACGAAATTTTATCAATCGCCGTGGTGTTCCTTTAAGGATAAGATCAGACAATGGGACTAACTTTATAGGCGCTAATAATGAGGCTGCACGCTTTGAAGACGTGTTTGAAGGTGGACGGATCCAAGACGAGTTGTCTTCTAAAGGCGTAGAATGGTTATTCAGCTCGCCGGCAAACCCATCGGAGGGAGGAGCGTGGGAACGGATGCTTCAGGCCGTAAAACGGGTTTTGCGTCAAACATTGAAAGAAGTCGCGCCAAAGGAACACACTTTGCAGTACTTTATATTAGAGGCCGAAAATGTTGTCAATTCAAGGCCGTTGACACATCTGCCCATCCACCCGGAACAAGAAGAACCGCTCACACCCAATCATTTCTTATTGGGTTCGCCCAACACAGCGAGGACGCCGAGTGTGCAAGAACCGAACATTCATCTTTGCCGCCTTCGTAAACAGTGGCTCATCGGTCGCCAACTTCGAGATGCGTTTTGGAAGCGATGGGTCATGGAGTATCTGCCGACGTTAACGCGCCGGACCAAGTGGTGCCGTCCAGAGCAATCACTGTCTATCGGTGATCTTGTCTTTGTTTGTGACGTAAATCTTCCGAGGAACCAATGGAGTCGAGGCAGAGTGGTGCAAGTGTATTCTGGGCCAGATGGAGTGGTGCGGAAAGCTGATGTAAGAACTTCTAAAGGAACTATTCGACGTCCCGCTTCGAAGCTGGCGATTTTAGATATTGATGGTGAATCGTAACCGATTCACGGGGGTGGGAGTGTCGCCGATCGGTGTGAATCAGATTATTTCTTATTGAAGCTACTGTCACCGATCGGTGTGAATCAGATTATTTTTTATTGTGAATGCACTCACCATAGTTTGCTCTCTTTGCTGTGGCCGCGTATGTATATAGAGTTTCTGGTTTCGTGTGTTTAATTCCGTAATTCGTCGTTAACCTTGAATTGATACGTGAAGAAATTGCTTCGTTTGAGGAAAGTTTAGTCGTCAGCCAGCCAGCAGGGAAGCAAACTGTGGTGAGTGAAGCTTCAATAAATTATATGTATTAGATGTAGGCTATTCTTGCGGTATAATTTATAGAAAAAACGCAACGCAACGCACCGCACCGTACCGCACAGTCGCCGCAAATATACGGAGAAGCACATTAAATAAGCGTTTTGATTAACAGAATCCCTGGTGACGACAAGCTGTATTTACAACGTTTCGAACGAGAAGTTACAAGACATTCTACGCGAAGAAAGGAACGCGGGAAAGACCCTATTACCTTCATAGAAAGGGTCGAAGAACTAACAGAGGCATACGAACTACCCAAGGATTTATTACCCCGAACCATGCCTGAGCTGTTAAAGGATAAAGCCCTCTGTTGGTTCAGAAATAATAATAAAGGTTGGCTCACGTGGGAATCCTTCAAAGTGGATTTCATGAAATTCTTTTTATCGTCGAGATATTTCGAAGAACTGGAAGACAATATTAGGAAAAGAACCCAAGCCACAAAAGAGAAGTTCAAGGATTATGTGTTAGCCATGCAAACGTTGATGCGTCATGTCGGCTATACGGAAGAACACCAGCTACAGAGAATCTACCGGAATTGCCATCGAGACTATCTGCTTTACATAAGACGGACAGACTTCTCGTCACTAGAAGAATTAGTATCCATGGCAGAAGATTTCGAGGGTATACGCCAGGACACAGAGCCCTCACGTACGCCCCGGGAACCGTGGCGATCAAAACCGGAACACCATCGAATGATGTCAGCCGCACCATCGGGGAACCGAATAGACCCGCGGACCGTCTGTCAGAGATGCGGTGAAAACGGCCATTTCCAGAGAGAATGCCATAACCCCCGAAAACTGTTCTGCTGGGAGTGTGGAAAACAAGGGCTACGAACGATTGATTGTTGCAGGAAAGCTCCGGAAAACGGGCAGGGCATCCAGCAGAGACGAGGACTGCTGGAGCCAGGGAACCAAAACTCTCCTCGTACCCCACCAAGTGCTTAAACTTCAGTCAGGACAGAATCTTCGCAAAAGTGGCATTAGGAAGGGAACTTGTCACCGGCACTATCGACACGGGAGCCTCGAGAAGTTTCATCAGCGAATTACTAGCCAGAGAGATTGCCGCCGAAGGACGACAAGTAGACGTAGATGTCGACGTTAAGATGGCAGATGGTACGCCGCGTACAATTGACCAAGCTATGGAGGTGGTTATCCGACTAGGAGCGGCGGAATGTGAAATGCCGTTGCTCATACTCAAGGATGCCATCGATCACGTAATTCTGGGGATAGACTCTCTCACGAATATAGGAGCATCGATCAGCTGTGGAGGTGAAACCATAACTTTAAGTGCTCCGGTGACAACAGCTCCAAATGGTGGACAAGCCGGCGGTTCTACACTTCGGACAATGAGGATAGAGACGAAAACAGCTTCGCACGGAGGCACAACGCAAGAGAGGGCCACCACAACCAACGACCAAACAGCAGAAGGCACGCAAGGAAGTGAAGATGATAAGACGAAAGAAAGACAAGTTATAAAAACATTCCTGGAAGCAGAACTACCGAAGTTCGAGGCTTTGAAGGGCCCTTCTAACATCACCACCCATCAGATCGTCATGAAGGATGACCGACCCATCAAGCAGAGATATTACCCGAAAAACCCAGCTATGCAAGCGATCATAAACAAGGAAATAGATGAACTGTTAGAAAAGGACTGTATTGAACCCTCGCATAGCCCGTACAGTGCCCCTATCGTCTTGGTGAAGAAGAAAAACGGAAAGTGGCGCCTATGTATTGATTACCGGCAGTTGAATGCACGATCAGTTCCAGATGCATACCCACTTCCTAGGATACAACACATCTTGGACCGGTTACGCGACGCTCAGTACATCAGTAGCCTGGATCTGAAGAATGGTTACTGGCAGATTCCCATGAACCCGAGCAGCAAGCAGTATACGGCTTTTTACTGTTCCAGGGAGAGGACTCTTTCAGTGGCGTGTCATGCCGTTTGGTCTGCATTCGGCTCCAGCAACTTTCCAAAGAGCATTGGACCAGGTGATCGAGCCAGAAATGGAACCACACGCATTCGCGTATCTTGACGACATAATTGTGACTGGGAAAACTCTAGAGGAACACAAAAAGAATTTACAAGAAGTATTTCAATATCTGCGAGCAGCTAACCTAAAAATAAACAGCGAAAAATGTGAGTTTTTCAAAGAAGACTTGAAATATCTAGGTCACGTGGTAAGCCGTCAGGGAATCCATACCGATCCCGATAAGGTAGCGGCTATCAAGGAATTAGAGCCACCAACAAGCGTAAGAGGTGTTCGCCGCTTTCTGGGAGTGGCATCATGGTATCGCCGGTTCGTACCGGACTTCGCTGATTTAGTCATGCAACTCACAAGCCTCTTGAAGAAGGGTAAACGATGGAAATGGACTGAGGAACAACAACAAGCCTTCGAGACGATGAAGAAGAAGCTCACGGAGGCACCGGTATTGGCATGTCCCGATTTTTCCAAGAAGTTCACACTGCAGACGGACGCCAGTAACTACGGTTTAGGAGCAGTGCTGACCCAAGAAAGTCAAGAAGGAGAGCGGGTGATCACATATGCCAGTCGTCATTTAAATAAAGCCGAACAGAACTACTCTGCTACGGAAAAGGAGTGTCTTGCAATCGTATGGGGCATTAGGAAAATGCGGCCATATTTAGAAGGTTACCACTTTAGTATTATCACGGATCATCTCTCACTGAAGTGGCTAAACTCACTGGAAAACCCTTCAGGCCGGTTAGCCAGGTGGGCACTCGAACTACAGCAATACACTTTCGACGTAAAATACAGGCGAGGTAAGTGGAACGTAGTCGCGGATGCACTCTCGAGGCAGCCATTCGAAAAACTAGGAAAGGTTACGACGATGGAGGGAAAAGGCAGCTGGATCGAAACGAGAATGACAGACATTAGAAAGAACCCAGAGAAATTTGCGGACTACGTAATCGAGAACGGGCAACTATACCGACATATTCCAGGTGACTCAAATGATGAAGATTGCGCAGCGTGGAAACTCTGCGTACCTAACAACCTCCGAAACCGAGTGATGAAAGAAAACCACGACGACCCGAGCGCCGGACACCCTGGAATTCGGAAGACAGTGACAAGGATCGCCAACAGATACTACTGGCCAGGTATGTTCAGAGACATCAGAAAGTTCGTGCGATGTTGCGAGTCATGTCAACGGTACAAACCAGTACAAGACAAGGTGGCAGGGAAGATGCTGACCCAGATACCCGAGGAGCCCTGGTCCATCGTCTGTGCTGACTTCATAGGGCCGTTACCACGGTCAAAACATGGTAATACAATGATACTAGTTTTCCTAGACAAATTCTCGAAATGGACCGAAATAGTACCACTACGGCAAGCAACTACGGATAGTTTGAAGAGAGGTTTTCGGGAAAGAATATTGGCGAGATATGGAGTTGCAAAGGTACTCGTCACAGACAACGGTGTGCAGTTCAACAGCCGACACTTCCAACGGTTCCTCCATGATTTAGGTGTTCGTCAGCAGTTTACCGCCCCATATACACCCCAAGAAAATCCCGCCGAAAGAGCAAACAGGAACGTGAAGAGGATTGTGGCACAGGTGATAAAAAACGATCAGACGAGTTGGGACGAATTCATTCCGGAAATCTCCTTGGGCATCAACACGATGACATCAGACACAACTGGATTCAGTCCAGCATTCCTAACACAGGGTCGAGAACCGCGATTGCCGAAGACACTCTTCGACGAAGTCACTTTAGGAACCGGAACCACGGCACAAAGTCCACAACAGAGGGGTAATCGCCTTCGAGAAGTTTTCCAAATCGTGAAGAGAAATCTTGAAAGGGCAGCAAAGGACCAGGCTCGGAATTACAATCTTCGACGAAGACACTTTAACCCCCCAATCGGAACACTTGTCCTGGTAAAAACACACCACCTATCAAAAGCGGTGGATAAATTCAACGCCAAGCTGGCACCAAAATTCGAGGGACCTTACCGAATCGACAGATATACATCACCAGTCATCGTGCAGCTAACCAACATTCAAGTGGTCGCACGGCCCACATCCGAGATCTTAAGGAATATCATCGCGTTGAAGACAGATCAAATACGACCGTGGGCGGCGAACTTACAGAACCCCAGTAGTTGAATTTCATATGTCATGTGGCGTCGTAGATTGTGTTGTCCGTCAGTGTAGTAGACCAACCCGTTACTTATTTTCCTCTCTCTTAGAAAACCACCAAAAACCAACAACAAATCAACAACAATGGCAACAACCGCAGAGAAGGAACAATGGTTCGATCGGCTGGATGAGCTGATCCAGTCAAGCAAAGTAGCCGGAACGACAACATCCGTCTTTGCTCCCCTTCGTCGTGTGAGCCGTGACAGCGCAAAGCCGGAGAGAAAGCGGAACCACGAGGGTCAGAGGATGGAGTCCTTGACCGAACTAGCGAACGTGGATGATAACGAGGAGGAACCCTTCGTTATTTATCCGCCTGGCCGCGGTGGAATACCGATCCGGGCCGAGGACTATCGCCGTTTAGCCAGAGGGCGGTTCCTGAATAACGCTCTGGTAGAAATGTTCCTCCAATACATCAAAAACACCAGGGTCGCAGAATCGGATAGGCAGCGGGTGCATCTGTTCAGCACCCATTTCTTTGATCGCATCAACCAGGCCGGCATGCCGTGGGACCGGCACGGCAGAGTGAGGCGCTGGAAAAAGAATGTGGATTTGTTCACGATGAACCACATCCTTGTCCCAGTGAACAGGGACCAACATTGGTTCCTAATGGTCGTGTGCTTCGTGGGTAGCACCAGCGTCAGGATTATGGAGAAGCCGAAGCAGGACGGGACATGGGGTGCACAGCTACCCTGTATCCTCCAATTCGACTCCCTGAGCCCGGGTCCACGAACGGAGGTAGGCCAACGGATACGGGAGTATCTCGAGTGCGAATACCACTCACGCAAGCCCGACGGCGTTCCCCGGACATTCAGCAACATGAACCTACCCCTATTCGAGCCCAGGGTGTTGCAGCAGGACAACGGGACGGATTGCGGCATATTTCTGCTACAATACGCAGAACAGCTATTCGTCCGGCCAATCGAAGACTACCGCGACGAGTATTTAAACATGGAGGAGTGGTTCTCCAGAGAAGAGGTAGGCAGGAAGCGGCAGAACATCGCAAATACCATCCGGAAGCTGACAGCCGACCTAGGGAAGACACACCGGAAGTTGCCCGCTCTCAACTTCGGGGAACCTACCCCAGAAGCGCCAAAAAGGGTAGAACTGGTAGGAGGACCGATACCCACAGACACCGGATACCCGAACTATTTCGACCCTCTGAGCGGCGCCTACTACGACGACCTCTGCTCCGAAGTCGATGGACATTTGGGGCTAGAAGCGGTGGCAGAACTACCGACACCAAAACCAGCCAGCGAGGAAGTTACACCACGAACTGAGTCCAGCGAAATAGTCGAGCCGAACGATGTCCCAATGCCGCGACAGTTCCGCGACCTGGACGAGCTCGAGGGCCCAGCAGGCACATGCATTAACCGAGAGGTGGTAGACGGTATACGCAGGGGATACCCGCGTTTGGCACAACAGCCACGGAAACGCCAACGCATCCAGTTCCTCTGTGCAGGCCACAGGGTGACCATCACGTCAAGGGCGATCACCATTCTTCCGCCACCGGAAAGAAAGGAGGGAGTGTAAGGAAGCATAACTTCCTTACAAATACGGGTGTAGAACCTGGACCACACTCCACCTGAGCTGATCCCGCGAAAATCGCTTCAAGGGATGCAGTAACCTCGAGTTGTGCGGACCCAACTTGAGGTGGACTTAATTCTGTGAATACGGCCAACCAACTTCAACCAAGTTGGGGGGGAACTTGTTGGAGGAGAAAGAATCGAACATCAAACAGAAAGCTCGACTCCGGGGAAGAAAACAAAACTCTCACCGCACTCAACAAGCACAACAACAATAACATGTACAAAACCGGGAATGCAATAAAGAGCAAAAAAATAAAACCAAAGTCACATAGAAATTAGAAACAACAAACACAGGCAAATTACATGCAGCAAGCTAACGAGCAAAAAACTGGTTTAAAAAAAAACAACAACATGCAAAGTCGATACTGAGCAAAAAAATAATTTTACACTCTGCTACGGCAACAACAACCCCAGTCGAAAGCAAAAGAAGCGATTAACAGAAATTTTCGAAGGCCAAACTAAAACAACAAAATGACCAAATGCCGTTAGGTGAGCCATATAAAAGCAGCCTCCGAATTGTAAATCGGTCTCTTGGAAATCAACCATCTAAGCGGTAAGTCCTCGTTGAATAATTCTTGCCTGTCTGAATTTGGTGGAGTGCTTCTAGTGGAAGCCAAATTCAGAATTTTGAAAACTTGTCAATTTAATTCCTGTCTGTCTGAATTTGGTGGAGTGCTTCTAGTGGAAGCCAAATTCAGAATCCTGAAATCCTGAATAATTCCTGCCTGTCTGAATTTGGTGGAATGCTTCTAGTGGAAGCCAAATTCAGAATCCTGCAATCCTGAATAATTCCTGCCTGTCTGAATTTGGTGGAGTGCTTCTAGTGGAAGCCAAATTCAGAATCCTGAAATCCTGAATAATTCCTGCCTGTCTGAATTTGGTGGAGTGCTTCTAGTGGAAGCCAAATTCAGAATCCTGAAATCCTGAATAATTCCTGCCTGTCTGAATTTGGTGGAGTGCTTCTAGTGGAAACCAAATTCAGAATCTCGAGAGCCTGGCTATCATGCGAGCAAATCCTGAATCCAAATAAGAGTCCCGTAGACAGCCTCCTTGTAGTAGCTAAATATCCCCGTGTATATAAGCAAAATTAGCCCTGACTTACTTACGAACGGACTGACATATAGTATACAATTAGCAATAAGATTGAAGAAAGTATAACACAGAAATGGAAATTATAAAAACTAGAAATAACATTAGACTGTAACTAGTTATAACGAAGGATTGTCCTAATGTATGTGGAGAAAAATAAAGACAAGAATTAGACTAATGAAGAATAAATTGTGGGTTCTTTTATTAAAATGAACGCTGGACGGCCGTGAGCATATCCTGGCGAGAAGACATTCGTTACAACCTTTATGGTTGGCAGTATATTTGCGAAGGGAAAAACCTGCTGAGTCGAGATCCGCTATGAGTTGGTCACGGGTCTGGGTAGCTGTCACCAGGTCATGCGTACCTGCTAACACATCATTCACGTACATGGAATGCTGTAGAATGTGTGACGCAAGCGGAAACTTCACATCGTTTGCCAATTGAAGAAGGGTGCGTATGGCAAGGAAAGGGGCGCAATTAACTCCAAACGTTACCGTATGAAGCTCGAAGTCTGTAAGTTCGGACTTGTGAGGGTCTCGGAAGAGAATGCGCTGATAAGGGGTGTGCTTTGAGTCAACCAATATTGGGCGATACATTTTTTGAATATCTCCGGTGAAGACATAGCGGAAGAAATGCCATCGTAGAATTAAGAAAGTCAAATCGGACTGTAGCAAGGGGCCAGACGCGTATATTGTTTGAGCGCAATTTGTCTCTAGGCCCCTAAGCGGAGCGTGTCTGTAAAGCCGATTTTAAAGGGCAGTGACACGATGTAGCGGCCGTCATCGCGTCTTCGCGTTGTTTTTACGAAATTTTCTTCGCAAAACTTTTCGGAGGGGATAGAAATCTAGTTTTGGGAAGTTCCTCCACCTCCCAAAAACGTTCGAACTGTTGTTCGAAGGAGACTTCGTTGAAGTAAGCCACTTTCATGGGTGCTGTGGTAGATTTCGTGGTGGAAACCGGCCCGGTCAGGACACGGTTTGCTGAGCCATAAGTGAACCCAGCACTTGTCGGCGAATTCCGTCTAGCAAAATTGCTGGATACACATCGGCGCCAATAAGGACATCGACCTGCTGGCTTTTAAAAAAGTTGACATCTGCGAGCTCGATGTCTTCAGGGAGGCCACTGATAAGTGCCCGATGTAATGAGTGGGAGGGTAAGCGCCCTGTAATTTGTGAAAGCACGAGCGCCGTCACGTTAACTTGAAAGTTGGGATCAAGTGGCCAGTTCAGGAGAAAATCGCATGATCTTGATATCTTGGCGGACACAGTCTCGTTGAGACCGAAAACTACAGCTTTAGTTGGCCGCACTGGGAGCTTTAAGAGCTTTTGTATGCGTTCAGAGATGAACGACACTTCGGATCCAGGATCAATCAATCAAGGCGCGAGCGATGTAACATGTACCGTGGTGGCATATTGTTACCATAGCAGTCCCTAACAGTACCTCTTTTGGTGATTTCGCGAAGCACACATGATGAGTGTCCTGTTGATTTCGCTGTGGGGGGAAGAGTGAGAGGTCGCATCGAAGAATGCGGCCTTTCCTGCTGAAAAGCATGATGAGTCGAACCTGAAATAAAGTTCGAATAGGCAGGGGCCTGAGCACGCGGAGCGTTTTCAAACCGCCGCTCTTGATGTGAGGCACGTGGGGTCGAATCTAGTGCAGCATTCGATGAGGATGGAGCATGCTCACGATACAAGAGTATATGATGCCTGCCGTTACATTTGAGGCAATTGAATCTGCTTGGACAGTTTTTCACGGAATGAGATCTGCACAAGCGGTTTTTCTGAACGGTATTCAGCCCCTGTGGAACGGGCTAGCTGAGAAACTGAGAACAGGATCTCAACTTGTGCTGCTTCTGGCAAAGAGGGCAGCTATCTTGGGACACTTTCAATTGAAAGGTGTTGTCGCGTTTGGAGGCTGTAGTCGAGTGAGTCGGAGTTGGGAGCTGCGTAGACTTCGAGGCGGGCGTGCATTTAATATCTAGCACCGTTTCAAGGGTCTGGAAGCGATGAGTGAGAAACGCATCCAGATCTGTCCATTTTGTGATCTCCGTTTTATTAATGAGAGATTGCTCCCAGAGGGAAAGCGTTGCTTCCGGGAGCTTACTGGAACACAAAAATACGATTATCGCGTCCCAATGGGAGGTATCAACACCTTGTAGCGCGAGTGCGGCGAGAATATTATTTCTTTCGCGCTGCAGGTCTTTAATAGCGCTACCGGTTTCCTTTGTGGTGGGTGACAGGCCGAAGAGCTTCTTTAAATGGGCGTTGGTGAGGACGCACCTGTTCTCGTATCTGTCGGACAGATTTTTCCACGCTTGGGCAAAACCTGCATTCGAGAGAGGATATTACTGCACGATTTCTTTCGCTTCGCCCGTAGTCTTTTCGTTCAGGTGGAAAAGCTTCTTAACCGGCGCAATTCGGGTATTTTGTATATACAGGGCCGTGAACATATCCCGAAAAGAGGGCCACGACAGATAATCGCCGTGGAAGGCTTGGGTGTCGCAAGGGGGTAGGCTAATGTTATAGCCGGACTGGGGCATCTCAGCTTGCACCGGCGAAGGGGTCGCTGAAACCGGAGGGGTCGCTGCGGCTTCGGTCAGTTGATAAATTTTTCCCGCGAAGCGCAGATATACCGAATAGCATTGGCGCCGCTTCTCCTTTACGCCTTCTAAATCTTTGTCTTTGTCCTTCGTCGAGTCCAACTCGGCAAGCACCCTTTCATAGGCGCTTTTCGTCAGCAGCCGCTGCGATCGTATTTCTTCCCGCTGAAATACAAGGGTGTGTACGGTGTGGTCCGTGGTGGGTGTCTGGTCGAAGTCCACTTCGAACTCGATCAGAGCATCGGCTATCCGAATAAACGATGCGAGCGCAGCCATTGTATTTCTCGGCTTCGGTTAGGGGCGGCGAAGGAAGTAACAAAAAACAAAGGAAAACGCACCGAAAACTTCTTTCGGAAAAACTTTTTATTTTATTTGCCACTGCTATCACGTCGCTACGCTATTGCGTTGGGGCTCGAAGAGCTCGCTGCAGAAGGTTGACCACGTATTCTCTAAAGTGCTTGCAACTAGTTTAAAATTCACTAGTTGCTGCGAACACTTTTGCCTACTGGGTGTTTCGCTTTTTCGATTTCGCGTTGGGTCACCGTTGAATAGCGAATTCCAGGCTGCTATCACAGGCGAGAGTGCAGACAGAAAAACTGGTTTTTTGTACCCAGGTTTTTTGGTTTTTGCACTGGTTTTTTGTTTGGCAGCGCAAGCAGAAGAGCGCGAGCAGAAGCAAAATTTGCACGCGTATACCGACCAGCAAAAAGTGGTGGTTTTTCGCTGAGCACTGAGCTTGCGGGAACGGGGCTTGCTTATGCGTCAAGCGGTGAATTTGGCACAAAAAATGTGAAGCAATGCTTGCGAAAACGGTCAGCTACAAAAATTCAGGCTTTCGTGCTGCCGTTATTTTTGGGGACCGTTAACCACGAATCGAAGATTCTGGGAGGTTGAAACAATTTTGAATAGACCCGTAATTAACGTGGAAGAATTGGGCTGCAGCAACTTTGAAATTTTACAACATACATACTTACTGCAAAGGATGTGTCATTACCACAATGGATGTTGTGCGCTTCAAAATGCTATGCTGTTAAAAATTTTCAAAATTCCTTCAATAAATAAAAAGAAAATGTGTATAATATTTCATATGCAAGTTTTTAATAATAAAATATCTTAAGCCTAACAATTGTTTTCTTAATATCTATTTTTACAATATTTACAATTTCATATTTTAGTTTATAGAATTTATTTTTCAATATATACTTTAATAAAAATTATTATTTATAAAATTAAATTGTTTTCTTTTATTCCAAATTATATATTTAAGGTTATACTGATTTAAATTTTAAATTATATACAATTACAAAAAATTTAAATTTTCAAACACATTATCTCTATCCAATTCCATTTTAAACCCTATTCTATAATGCTCCCAGGCATACGTATTTGCATTATATTTCCTAATATTAAGCTTATCATCATTAAAACTTAAAGCTATATTGTGGATTTTTTCCGTATATATTTGGTGAATTTTACTCCTAAATATATACATATCACCATAAATTATTCTCTTATTTAATAAACAGTCCTTATAACTTATTAAATTTAACCTATCTAATACTGACTTCTTAACACCTTTAGCTTTTTTTGTCTCACTACAATTTTCTACACTATAGGAATACATTTTAGATCTAAGACCAAAAAATTCCTTCATGATTCTTCCCCTATTTTCATCCTTCATCATACCGAGTACTTTGCAATTTTTACGCGGTATGTGGAAAGAATTTTTTGGTAAATATTCGAATGTATCGAATTTTAAATCGATATCATCGATAATACTTTTGTAATAGTCGTCGATTTGTATGCTATATATAAAAGAGTCGGTGTCCATGTAGTTCAAAGTCAAGTTTTCAGAAAACTGTGGCTGCATGTAGTCATAATGGAAGTACGCAGTGGTCTTCGCTTTTAGAGGGCGAAGGGGCCGCGCTCGCACTCGTTCGTTACACTTTGTATACCAAAACATCTCCATTCGCCAACCATGCAAACCAAGCCACAAATCGATCCCAACGCAACATTATATAAACAAGAAACAAAGCATGTTACCAATTTCTGCTAACACTGGCCGGCAGCTTTCCCCAACCAGGCATACCACCTTAAATTCACGAAAAAATAACTCACAGTCATTTAAAATCACATAGGAATCTTTAATCCCCAGCTAGTAAAAATCCCAAGACGATCCTCAGTCTGACAACTCAATACAAAGATATACAAAAGACCTCAGAAAATTCCCTCAAACATAAAAAATCCCCGTGGAAATCCTCAATCGCCAGTAATTAAAAAATCCATTTCTCTAACACGCACAGTTCGTAAGGCATCACTCGAGCACCAGTCCTTTATCGCCGTCGCCATATGGATTAGAAACGCCATATAAACGCCACTACTCACTTCTACTCATGAAAGTATCTCAATGGAGTAAACGAATATTTTTTCTAACAAATTAATTTTTTTTTTGTTTTTTCCTAGCCTGTGGTAAAAACTTATAAAATTTGTTACTTAGTCTATGATAAACATATTCTAAACGGAAAGGATTAGCTTTGCAACTGAAAGCAAAAACGTAAAGAATCGTACTCCCCCCCCCCCTCAAAAAAAACGCCATCCCACGCACCAGCCTTTCAAAGTGTATTCAGGGGCTGGAGTGACGTCTCGAAGAAACGTCAGACGTCTCGAAGAAAGCGTGGCTACACGTAGTTCCTTCTTGGATGTTTAAAAAATGTTCCTTCCTTTTGCGTGGTACCTCAATGTCTGTGAGTGAAATTTACGTTCGGCAAACTGCGTTGAAAAACCATTTAGTTCGGAAACTGTTTAATTATGTGCGTGAAAAGATCCGATAATCCGGCAGAATTTTGGCTTAAAAAAATCTCTACATTTGAAACCCGTGTAAAGACTTTCTCTTCCCTCCTAGCCTAATAAGCCTAATGTAGCCATGCGGATTAATATTTTTGGTGATGCTATTGATGTTTTCATATGTTTTCTTCAGAAAGCCTGACGTTTTTATTGTAACGTACCAAAAACTTGATTGCCATTATCATTTCGCTGTAGACTAAACCGTATATTTAAATGCTAATACTGCCACGTTCATTATAACTGAGAGGCCCTTTAACCAAATGTTGGATGTTCTTATGTTAATTGGTATTTTAAGTTACATTCACTAATTGTATATAGTTATAATTGTTACTTACCTACAGTTGTAGTTTATAACATCCTCTCGTAGTTTTTCACTTAACTCTCCTAGTATGCATTCCTCATCAAAAAATTTTCCTTGATACCGATGCTCGAAATACTCGGTGATTCGTTGCCTCATATCTCGTGGAAGCTTTCGATATGCCATGTATTCTTCTACTTGTTTGACCTTCTCACGATACTGTCGTCTGCTTGAGTCCAAACTTTGAATTAAATTAGTTGCGTGACCCAGAAATAGAGCGTAGCACGTTGCTCCAGAAATCATCGACAACATTGTCAACCACATGTCCGTTAAAGATTGGGGTGGAAATCTTAAGCGAAATATTTTTAATTTAATGATATTGATAAATGTTACTGAAATATGTGTTACCTTCCATAGCCTATGCAAAGCATATGAGACATAGCCTTAAAAAGTGCCCATGAGTATTGTTCAAGCCAATATGATTCCTGTAATACACGTTTAAAAAGGAAAAAGAATATATATTTTTTTTTAATAATGTCAAAAAATGTTATTTTAATATAATTATGCATATTTGAATAATGTAATGCATATTTTGATAAAATAATATAAGTTTTATTAAATAAGATACATTTTTAATAATGTTATGATTATTTTTACTATGCAAATTTTCATAAATGTTGTAGATGTGTAATACAAAGTACAAATACGACATTTTTCAACCTTTTTACTGTTTCGGTAAATTTAACACTTTAGTAGAGTATACCTTTTGAAATTAAAATTATTATGATACTTCCTGATTGTGGCATCACAATGAAAGCGAAAACATTATACTACGTTTACATCGACCTCGAATGACTCATTAACATAAAGGAAACGTTATCTATAATGAATAGTGAATTCCAATTTAAATGAATACAAATGTATAAAATCGGCGTTACAAATTGTTGCAAGACTCTCTGTTTGCATAGTTGAAATTAATAATGCTGTTTTTGTTAATTCTTCCATTTTTCGCAATCAATAAATTATTTGACTATGTTGTAAATTATTTTCAATCGATTTTTCAGAACAGGTGAGGGTTTGTCAAAACGAATGAGAAAGGCGATGTAAACGGTTTGCGAATGAGTGATTCAATATTCTCATTCGAGGTCGATGTAAACGTAGTATTAAGAGAGGTGTAATAAAGACGTGTTTTGTCACCAGTTCAAGATTTTTGCTTCTTTTTATTGTTTTCAATTCGTCAAGTCACGTTGCGCGGTGGTCTGCTGCAGGAAACGGCCGCAGTGGCGCAACACATACGAGGACGGTGGGCAACGGGTTGAACAGCGCCTGGGGAGGTGCAGGAGCGTACAGCACCGAGTGGTGCAAGCAGATGTCCTCCTTTAGCAAAGGACCGTCATGTACAGGGTAAGGGCACTAATTTAGTGATGGGACGCGTAATGAGACCTTTGTCGATCAAGATATCGGTGACGCGTACGCGGATGTCTTTGCCGCGGTAAACTTTGGAAATACGGCCCAGACGCCACGCGTTAGAAGGTAAATTATCTTCGCGAACTACCACAAGATCATCGGGTTAAAGACCACATTGCGGAATCTTTCACTTAGTACGGCGGAAGTATTCAGTTTTCCACCGTTGGCAGAGATGCTGAGCGAGGGCTTTAAATCTCCGCCAGCGGTTGAGTACGTAGAGCGGACTGTACAGATTTTCAGGATACGCTGGATCCAGTAAGGGGCTACCGACCAATAAGTGGCCTGGAGTGATGGCTTCCATCACGGTTGGGTCTTCGGAGGATTCAGTGAGAGGGCGAAAATTGAGGCAAGATTCGATCTTACTCAGAAGAGTTGTAAATTCTTCACCAGCCTCCCAAAGGCCTCCCATATGTGGGGCTCCTGGCGGTATAAAATGCCAAGAGATGTTTTGATGTGAATACTTGACCTCGATTAAGTCCCTAGTGCGGGTCATGAAGCCCTGGAAGTCGCGCCGGAGTTCTTTGGAGGCGCCTACAAAATTGGTGTCGTTGTCGGAGTAGACGTTGGCCGGGCAGTCTCTGCGGGCGACAAACTGAGAGAAGCCAGCGAGAAACGTGGCGGTTGAAAGGTTGTTAGTGGGCTCAAAATTAGTGGCCTTCGCTGCGAAGCGAAGCGAAGCTTTCGTGATTAAATATGTACGTCCTGTGTAGGGCCGGCAAAATCGACTCCGGTGTTGGTAAAGGGGCGGGAGAACGTGATACGTTCTGGTGGAAAAGCTACCATGATCAGGGTTCTCTGCTTCTTCCGATTCAAAATGCAAGCCTTGCAATTGTGAATCGTGGTATTAATGAGGTTTTTGACCTTGGGGATCCAGTATTGGGTGCGGACCAAACGAAGATCCACTTGATTGCCACCATGAAGGGAGATTACATGTATGAAGCAGATGAGCAACCTTGAAAATTGAAAGCCGTACGGCAGAAGAATGGGATGCCATTCGTCGAATGGCAAGTTGTGGCATGAGGATAAACGCCCGCCAACACTCATCGTGTTGTCCGTGTGAATAAAGAGGTTTAACGAAAGTAAGCTGCTTTTGGGTGTTAATGTCGTACGGTTTTCTATGGCAGCGTATTCGTCAGCAAAATAAGTCTTCTGACAGGATATTGCGAAGCAGCGTTTAGTTTCCTTGATTTCTTCCGAAGGGAGACGCAAGATTGGGTGCGAATGCAGATGACATTGAGTGGGGTGTGCGTTGTGAAGAAACCGATATACGCGTAGTGCTCTTGACAGCGATGAAAATCGCTCGAGTGGGTCCTCATCGGTCGTGAAATGGGTGTGAAGCGTTTTGATGGTTTTCTGCTCCAAAGAGGTGACATATTCGTCCGAGGCGCGGAATTCGGGCCAGTGATCCTTATCCTGGACAAGCCATAGAGGTCCATTCCACCGAAGGGGGCTCTCAGCGAGTTCTTGAGGTGTGGCGCCGCGACTGGCCAAATCCGCGGGGTTGTCCTGGGACTCCACATGGAACCATTGCGAATGTAGTACCTTCTCAATGATTTTTGCGACACGGTTCGCAACGAACGTAGCCCAAACGCACGGGGACTTCTTTAGCCAGGCTAAAACGATAGTGGAATCGCTCCAACAGTACACCGTGTAAATGTGCAGCTGCAGAGTAGGCATGAGGACGTAGATCATCTCGGCTACTAAAGTGGCTCCACACAATTCTAATCTGGGGAGAGACAACGTTTTAATAGCGGCTACACGAGTTTTGGTACATAAAAGGGAACTTCCTGAGCGACCTTAATGCGGGCATAGATGACTCCTGCGTAGGCTTCTTGAGAGACATAGCAAAAGGCATGGAATTCCACTTCGCTTTTGTGGGTGTAACTCACCTATCGCGGGATGCGAATGGAGCGGATGTGCCGGTAATTCTGAAGAAAATTTAACCAGTTAGCTTGAGTTACCTGAGGCACAATGTCATCCCATTCGATTTTGTCCAACCAGAATTGTGTAATCATTATTTTTGCTGCGACGATGATCGGAGCCATACAACCAGCTGGGTCGAACAGCTTGGTAATTAGAGATTTTTCCGGTTTGGTGTACGCTGATTTGATGATGATGGCTTGGACGTCAAAGTAGAAGTCATCATTGGTCGCGTTCCAGCGAATTCCAAGCATTTTGGCGGTGCTGAAATCTTCGAGCGTCAGGAAATCGGTGTTGAGTAGATGGGATGCAGACAAGTCTGCCAGAATGACTTTATGGAGTGTGCTTTGGGTCGACCGATATTTGGCGATACATTTTTTGAATGTCTCCGTTGAAGACATAGCGGAAGAAACGCCAACGGAAAATTAGAAAAGTAAGATCTGATTGCAACACGGGGCCTGCATGAATTACTTCATTTAGGCTTAATCCACTTGTGGTTGGACTGGACGCGTTTAACAACTCTGACCTTCGTCAAGTCAAGTGGCGAATTCAGAAGAATATCGCTCGATCTTGATATCTTTACGGAAAGAGTCTCGTTGAGACCTGAAACTACAGTGGTAATTGGCCGCACTGGGCGATTCAAAAGTTTTTGTATGCGTTCGGAGATGAACGATATTTCAGATCAAGGATCAATGTAGTGGACTATATATTCGAGAGAGGTCGCATCGAAGAATGCGGCCTTTCTTGCTGAGAAGCATTATGGGTCGAACCTGGTACAAAATTCCAATAGGCAGGGGCACGAGTACGCGCAGCGTTATCATACCGTTGCTCTTGTTGTGAGACGCGCGGGTTCGAATCTGGTGAAGCATTTAATGGGGACGAAGCATGCTCACGCTGCAAGAGGGTATGGTGCCTGCCATTGCATTTGAGGCAATTGCATCTGCTCGTACAGATTTTCACGGAGTGAGATCTGGCCATGCAGTTGCTGCACAAGAGATTATTCTGAACGAAATTCAGCCCATGTGGAACTGGCATGCTTAGAAACTGAGAGCAGGACCGCAAATTATGTTGCTTCTGGAAAAGAGGACAACTATTTTGGGACACTTTCAACTGAAAAGTGTTGACGTGTTTGGAGGCTGGTGACGACTGAGTTGGAGTTGGGGTTTGGGCTTGCACAGTTTCAAGGGTCTGGAAACGATAAGTTAAAAAGGCATCCAGATCTGCCCATTTTGGAACTCGGTTTTGTTGATAGGGGATTGCTCCCAAAGTGAAAGCGTTACTTACGGGAGATTGCTGGGATATAAGAAGACATTTATAGCGTCCTACTGTAATGTGTCTATCCTTTGTACCGCGAGTGCAGCGAGTATATTATTTATGTCGCGCTGCAGCTTCTTAATATCGCTACCGGCTTCTTTGGTGATAGGGGACAGGGGTGATAGGGGACAGGGGCTTTGGTGATAGGGGACCTAAGACTCTTTAAATGGGTGTTTACAAATACTCGATTATTTTCATACATGTCTGAGAGATGCCTGGGTGAAACCTTCATTAGTGAAGGGGGACTTTTGGACGATTTCTTTCGCCTCTCCCTTCGTCTTTTGGTTGAGGTGAATAAGTTTCTCAACCGGCGCACATCTGGAATTCTGGATGTTAAGTGCCGTGAACATATCCCGAAAAGATTGCTACGAGATATAATCGCCGTTGAATAGTTAAGTGTCGCAGGCGGCAGGCTAATATGGTATCCAGATGCTGGCATTTCAGCTCGAGCAGAAAGGGCCGGTGAAATCAGAGGGGTCGCTGCGGATTGAGCTATTTCTTCAATTTTTCCCGCGCAACGCAAATCTACGACATATATTGGCCTCACTTTTCCTTTACGCCATCTAATTCCTTTTCTTTGTCCTTTGTCATGTCTAACCCTTCGAGCAACTTCTCATAGGCGCTTTTAATTAGCAGCAAGTGTGATCTGATTTCTTCCCGTTGAGGATCGAGTGTGTAAACCGTGTGGTCCGTGGTGGGTGTTTTAGCAAAGTCCACTTAAAGCTCAATCAGAGCATCGGCTATTCAGATGAAGGGTGCAGCCATGGAGTGTCTTGGGTTCGCTTAGGGGGAACGAAGTGTGCTAAGGCAATACGAAACAAGTTAAAGTGTTGTCTTCAGCCTGGCCGAAATCTAAATAGCATACACCCGAGTAACTGATAAAATTATAATTTCGCCACTCAACAACTTTTGTATAATTAGGCGGACTACGCCCATTTCGGGAAAATGTTTTTGTAATGTCTCTAGATACTGCTAGATAGAATTACGTATTAATATTTTGAACCGTTTATGGGATATCGATAACTTTTCTATAAGTGGCCGGACCACGCCTATTTTTTGTATAAAAATTGGTAATGCATGTAGATACCTCGTGATAAAATTACGTGTTAATATCTTCCTCTGTTAACAAGATATTGACAGCTTTTGTATGAGTGGGGGTGGCACGCCCATTTTTTGCAAGCGCATTGGTAATCCTTCCGCATACATCCTGGCAAAATTGCATCAGAATATATTATACCGTTCATGAGATATTGCCAAATTTGTTATGAGTGGGAGTGGTATGCCCATTTTTTGTAAAAATTTTAGTAATGGCGTGGTGGAAAGGTTTAACCGTACATTAGAAGAACATTTACGGAAGTTAATGGGCAAATGTCAGCGCAATTGGGACAAGCACATTCAAATGTTTTTATTGGCTTACCGATCAGCAGTCCATGACACTATCGGCCATCCACCTGCGAGGATTATTTTTGGTACAGATTTGAGACTCCCGTCAGATTTGACATTTGGAAAGAGCAATCAACTTACTGAAACTGGAGGCAGCTATCGGGAATTGCTTCAGACCGAAATGGATGAAATACATCAACATGTGAGGCAGCGGACACAGCTAATGAGCAATAAAATGAAGGATCGTTACGACCGAGCTATGAATTCAGAAGGATTTCAAGAAGGCGACTTGGTGCTGCTGTACAATCCGCAACGGAAAAAGGGTATGTCTCCAAAGTTGCAAACATCGTGGGAAGGGCCATATAAAGTCATAAAGCGACTGAAGGATGTTGTGTATCGCATACAATCCCACACGCAGAGACGAGGTAAAATTAAAGTCGTTCACTTGGAGAGACTAGCCCCATATGGATCAAGGAATTTGGTGTCTGATCGGGACGATCAGACTTAAGTGGAGGGCAGTGTGACGAATTTACAATGAAACTTTCGCGAAACCACTGGAAACCATTCAAATCGCGATATCTACATGCATCTAGCCTAAGATAGAATAGCTAGTTTCACAACCTTCCAGAGCTTTGTGCGGCGACATCTAGCGCGAGATAGATCAAATAGATAGATCGACAATTTGCTAGATAATTCCAGAACCTTCCACGAGCTTTCACAGCGACATCTAGCGCGGCATAGTTCAAATAGATAGATCGAGAATTTGCTACATAGTTCCAGAACCTTCCGCAGCAGTGTCAATTGCCATATAAATAGACGCAGGGCGTTTCAGTTAGTTAGTTCGAATTTGGTTCTTGAACAGAACACATCCACACCTTGTCAGCATAGCGTCAAGTAATAAGTGTTAATAAGTGCAATAAGAAAAGAATAAAATTTGTGAAATTAAGAACAGCAAAACTTTTGAGTTTTATTAGATTATTCACAATCCAGAGATCGAACCTAAGACAGAGAGTCGTACCCGTAAATCTAAATTTACGTAACAGTATGTATTTAGGAAATCGTTTAAAAAGCAATGCTCTTCCTGATTCCAATTTAACGAAAAATTTGAAGGTTTATAAAACTTTACTGCCCAGTAGTTCCCACGTCTCTTCAGGTAGTTAATTTTCATTGGTTTTCTCGGACAGGCAGGTCCAAGCTTGTAAAAGTTTGTTTGAAAACACACCTAGGAAGAGAAAGCTAGTTGAGTGTAATTATGAATTAAGAGGCATAATATCAGAACAGCAGGTAGAAATTAAGAAAATCAGATTAGAAAATGAAGCTCTTAGGTTAGAAAATAAAAAATTGTGTGCACAGGTTAATATCAGTTTAGACGAGCAGGTTATATTAGATAGTGCTCTTCAGAGATTACCTCCCAATGTAGCTACGTGTTTAAAAAATAGCTTGGAAAATTCTTCCCGCCATCCTAAAGGTCGTAGAAATGAGGACCAATTAAAAACTATTGCATTGAGCATTCATTTTCTGTCCCCCTTAGCTTACCGCTACCTCAAACCTATTTATAATTGGCCAGATGAGCGAACACTTCGTCAAATGGTAAGTGACTGGCCAAAATCTCCTGGATTGTCACTTTGCAATATTAGAGGATTGGAATTCCGTAGTCGCAGCTTTACTCCCGAACAAAGATTTGTTTCAATTTCATGCGACGAAATGTCATTTCATGTTCATTTGCAATATGATAGGAGTCAGGATAAAATAATAGGATTAGAGGATTTCGGAGACGAAAATCGTACTTCAAGGGTCGTAAACTCCGTTATGGTTTTAATGGTCAAGGGTATTGGAGGAGATCGGTGGCGGCAACCTTTTGCTTATTTTCTGCTGCATAATTCCTGTAGGGGAGAAGTGGTTAAAAAATATGTTTTGGAAGCAATTTCACAACTCCAGCAAATTAATTTACATCCTTGCCATTTCGTTTGCGATCAGGGATCTAATTTTATAAAATATGCAAGTTTACTAGGAGTTTCAGAGGCCCATCCATATTTCGAAGTGGATAGTGAAGAAATAGTAGGCATATTTTTTGTATGTAATAAATGTCAATTATGAAAATATGTATGTTTTATGATAGGCATAGGCAGAATTTTCGAGAGCATTTCCGTAATACTTTTCAGAATATAAGAACAAGATGAGTTGAGATCTCTAACCTTAAACAAAAAACTCAACACAGCAAAAACCATGAGTCCTCTTATGCAGCTACTGAAGATAAGTTTTCCTTTGTGATTAATTGTGCCTGAATAAATATAATACAATATAATTTCTGCGGAATGAATCCAGCACCGAAGTGTGTGCTTAAATGTAACACTCCCAGGATGAGGAATCATCACTTTCCTGATGAGGTAAAGGAGCCTTGACGGCAAGTCGTATCAGTTATACCGTTATATATAATTAGTTTAACCGTTATATAAACATTATTTGCATGCGATCGACATTTTTCTAAAAATATTGTGACGAATTTACAATGAAACTTTCGCGATACCACTGGAAACCATTCATATCACGACATCTACATGCATCTAGCCTAAGATAGAATAGCTAGTTTCACAAACTTCCAGAACTTTGTACGGCGACATCTAGCGCGACATAGATCAAATAGATAGATCGACAATTTGCTAGATAATTCCAGAACCTTCCACGAGCTTTCACAACGACATCTAGCGCGGGATAGATCAAATAGATAGATCGACAATTTGCTACATAGTTCCAGAACCTTCCGCAGCAGTGTCAATTGCCATATAAATAGACGCAGGGCGTCTCAGTTAGTTAGTTCGAATTTGGTTCTTCAACAGAACACATCGACACCTTGTGAGCATAGAGTCAAGTAATAAGTGTTAATAAGTGCAATAAGAAAAGAATAAAATTTGTGAAATTAAGAACAGCAAAACTTTTGAGTTTTATTAGATTATTCACAATCCAGAGATCGAACCTAAGAGAGAGAGTCGTACCCGTAAATCTAAATTTACGTAACATTTATCACTACCAACCAACTCGTATAGAAGGGACCAACTATCTCGTATAGAAGGGAACTCTTCCATATTGCAAGCGAGGCAGGATAAAATGGAGGATGAATTAATTACACAGATTAGAATCCAGACTAGAATCAGAAATACTTCGGCTGGATGGTCATGTGCGAGAAATACAGCTGTTAGCGCAACGAAATTGCAAGCGCCAACTTTCGACGGAACTATACCGTTTAAAATTTTTAAACTACAGTTCGAGAACACAGCACAAGCCAATCACTGGGCTACGGCGGATAAAGTGGCAGCTTTGGTAGTATCATTGAAAGGCTCCGCCGTCGAAGTTCTGCAAACAGTTCCTGAAATTGAACGTGGTAATTATGAAGAGTTAATGGCAGCGATTGAACGACGATATGGTAGCGACCATAGAAACTAAGTGTTTCAAATGGAGCTGATGAATCGTTACCAAAAAGCAAACGAGTCGTTACAAGAATATGCACCAGAAACAGAGCGGCTCGCGCATTTGGCCAACGCAAATGCACCAGCGGAAGTAACTGAGTTACTTAAAATTCAGGCGTTTATGAGTGGTATACGAGATGCGGATACCAAACGTGCCGTCTACTCCATGCCAAAGAAGACGTTTGCCGAAACAATGACATTTGCCTTGACGCAGGAAACAGCATAGCATGCCTTTTAAGCAATAAAACACATAGAGTTCATCGGCTGGAAGTTGAGCCAAGTTAATCCCTAGAGAAAACCATAAGGGAGCTCATCCAGACTATTTCTGTGAGGATGCAAACCTCACGTAAGGGCTCTGAACTAAAGTGTTACAGATGTGGAACATCAGGACACCTGGCATGGAATTGTAATGCGTCTGGTAAGAATAACGTAAATGCAAGGAAAAGAAGCAACGAAGATGCAGGTGGCGCTTCTGAAGAGAAACGATCGTTATACTAAAACGGACCAGTTCAAAGGGGCGTGAGCTGGTTCCCACAACTGATTGCCCCACTGTCTCCGTTTCACAAATACAGCGTAAAAACAATAATTTAACCATAAACGGGACTGTAAGCGGACGATCGCAGGTCTTAACTCTGGACACGGGCGCAACACATTCCATCATTCGATCAGACCTAGCGGGGGATAACGTTGAGCCGTTGATTGGTTGCAAGCTATGAACAGCTACAGGGGAGGAAGCTGCAATTTGTGGAAAACTGTTATGCAAGGTTCAGATTGGAACGTTAGAAGTGGTTCACACCTTCTTAGTGGCTGGAATAATGGACGAGGTAATAATCGGCCTGGATTTTATGCTAGTCCATGGTCTTACTCTGGATCTGAAGAAAAGAATGCTGACGTGCCAGAACATGGAGATACCCCTAAGCACTGGTTATGAGCGGCCTCAGATCAGGAATGTAAGTGTGGGTCACCGTCAGCAGATTCCACCAAAGTCCGAAGCAGTACTGTGGGCTTGTGTGGAGGGAGACTGTGGAGCAAGCAGGCTGTGGGTAGTAGAGGCATCAGAAAGGACTGCAAATATATTGGTTGGACGAACCTTGGTACAAACGGGAAATAATAAGCGGATCCCAATTCGAGTGATGAATGAGTTCAGGTCACCGATCACTTTGGAGAAAGGAGCGTTAGTGGGACAATGCCAAGCTGTGGAAGACGTGGTTAATTATGACAATCCTCCCCAGGAATACAAAAACGAGGTTCTCAAAGATGGCACGAAAATTCGGTGAGCGGGCCAGAAAAGACGAAAGCGAAGCGGCTACTAGATAACTATAGCTCCATATTTGCCAACGATGGCAATAAATTTGGAATAACTGCCATTGTGCAACATCGGATAGACACTGGCGATGCAAGACCGATTCGGGAAGCTCCACGCAGAGTCCCACTAGCAAAACGAGAAGAAGCGGGACAGATAATAGGCGAAATGCAAAAGGGTGGATTATTGAACCATGAACTAGCCCATGGTGTTCACCGGTCGTGTTAGTTAAAAAGAAAGATGGAAGCACTCGGTTTTGCGTTGAGTATCGGAAGCTGAACGATGTCATTAAAAAGGGCAGCTACCCACTGCCGCGAATAGACGACACCTTGGACACGTTATCCGGTGCGAAATGGTTTTCAACGCTGGATTTACAAAGTGGTTATTGGCAAGTGGAGATCGAAGTGCGAAGCTTCCTTGGACTCTGTACATATTACCGACGCTTTGTACCCAGATTTGCCAACGTTGCGAGAAGTTTGCATAATTTGACAAAGAAAAACTGCAAATTTGTGTGGAAAGAGGAGGAAGAGAATGCCTTTCAGCAGTTGAAGGAATTGCTTTGTACAGCTCCAATGTTGGCTTATCCAGTTCCTTGCGGAAAGTTCGTCCTGGATACAGATGCGAGTGCACATGGAATAGGAGGTGTACTCTCACAGGTTATCGATGGTCAGGAAGAAGTAATTGGGCACTATAGCAGAGTCCTTGGAAAACCGGAAAGGAACTATTGCGTTACGAGCCGGGAACTCTTGGCAGTGGTCGAATGCGTGAAACATTTTCACAAATACCTGTATGGACAGCATTTCCATCTAAGAACAGATCATGCAGCACTCAGATGGTTACTCCAGTTTAAAAGTCCGGAAGGACAGATTGCGCGATGGATAGAAAGGTTGCAGAATTATGACTGTGAAATACAGCATCGAAAAGGTGGGCAACATGGAAATGCCGATGCACTATCTCGACGCCCATGTGCATTGGAGTGTAAGCATTGCTCCAAGGCTAAAAGAAGCGAAGGTATAGTCGACATCCGATTAACAAATCTGCAACCTGATGATGAATGGGAATCCAGCGCTGTAAGGAAAAGCCAACTGAAGGATGCGGACTTGGTTAAGGTAATGAAAGCGAAAGAAACAGATCAAAGACCAACCAAGGAAGAAATGGCATCAGAAAGTCCGTTGGCCAAGGCGTATTGGGCGCAATGGAATAGCTTGAAGTTAATAAACGGACTTCTGCATCGTTCATGGGAAAGTGAAGATGGTAAACACACTCGCGATTTAGTTATCCTACCAAAGTCTAGAATAACAACTGTATTAGAAGAGTTCCACAATGGACCAAGTGGAGAGCATTTTAGCATCACGAAAACTCTGGAAAAGATTAAACAACGGTTTTACTGGGTGAATTGCCAAGAATCAGTTGCTGAATGGATTAAAAACTGGGCGCAATGCATGGCAGCTAAGGGTCCGAAAGTTAGAAACAGAGGAAGGTTGCGGCAGTACAATGCGGAAGCACCATTTGAACGTGTTGCAATGGATGTAGCTGGTCCATTCCCTACTAGCGAATTGGGTCACGCGGTTTGGAATACCAATTGAGTTGCATTCAGATTAAGGGAGGAACTTTGAGTCTGCTATATTTCAAGAAATGTGCTTATTGTTGGGTATCAAGAAAACTCGAACGACAGCTCTACATCCACAATCGGATGGCATGGTGGAAAGGTTTAACCATACATTAGAAGAACATTTACGGAAATTAATGGGCAAATGTCAGCGTAATTGGGACAAGCAGTCCACGACACTACCGGCCATCCACCTGCGAGGATTATTTTTGGTACAGATTTGAGACTCCCGTCAGATTTGAAATTTGGAAAGAGCAATCAACTTACTGAAACTGGAGGCAGCTATCGGGAATTGCTTCAGTCCGAAATGGATGAAATACATCAACATGTGAGGCAGCGAACACAGCTAATGAGCAATAAAATGAAGGATCGTTTCGACCGAGCTATGAATTCAGAAGGATTTCAAGAAGGCGACTTGGTGCTGCTATACAATCCGCAACGGTAAAAGGGTATGTCTCCAAAGTTGCAAACAACGTGGGAAGGGCCATATAAAGTCATAAAGCGACTAAACGATGTTGTGTATCGCATACAGTCCAACACGCAAAGACGAGGTAAAATTAAAGTCGTTCACTTGGAGAGACTAGCCCCATATGGATCAAGGAATTTGGTGTCTGATCAGGTTGATCAGACTGAAGTGGAGGGCAGTGTGACGAATTTACAATGAAACTTTCGCGAAACCACTGGAAACTATAGAGTATTTTTCTATATCTTTATTAATATTACAATATCAAAAGGTGCGAATACAATTGTGTTACTGACGCTTAGAAAACTAGCAGGAAAGAGAGTGTTGAAATGTCAGAAAATACTGATGCTGGAAAAGTTTTGACTAACATCGAGTGGTGATTTCACGTGATCGCATCGGATGAACGCGTGGCTACAAGTATGAAGGTGCTTGGCGATGAAAATGCGTGATTGTATGTGGTGTGCTGTTGGTGTAGGTCTCAGACCTCTCATATATTCACGATGTTTTTCTAAAAAAAATTGTGGATCTGCTTTAAATTCGACATTTGTAAAAAATTTTCCAGGAAGACGTAAAGTTGTACCATATACCATCTCTGCTGGTGAGGCTTGTATGTCTTCTCTGAGACTAGTACGTAATCCGAGTAAGACTGTAGAAAGAATTTCGGTCCACGGTTTCGGTGAACACATCACTGCCGACTTGAGTGTACGATGCCTTCTTTCGATGATGCCATTATATTGTGGGTGATATGGTGATGTTCTTTGTTTGTTGCATCCAACGAATTTTGCCAATGCTTCAAATAGTGCTGATTCGAACTGTGAGCATTGATCTGAAGTTATCATTGTTGGAGTACCATAATGAGCAATCCAGTGGTCAAATAAATTTGTGGTGACTGCGTCAGCAGTTATATCCTTTAGTGGAACGGCTATTGGCCATCTTGAAAATCTATCTATAACAGTAAGACAGTATTTGTATCCAGCACACTCGGGTAACATGATGATGTCCATATGTATATGTTTGAAGCGGTCATCTGGCATGTCAATATGTTTCGGATTTGAGCGAGTATGACGATGAATTTTTGATGTCGGGCACGGTATGCATTCTCGAGCCCATGTAATTACATCTTTTTGAATTCCTGGCCAGATATACTTCTCGCGAACTTGACATGATATGACCTTTCTGCTTGGATGAGAAAGTCCATGAATGAGATCAAATGCTACTCTGCGTAATTTCTTTGGTAGATATGGTCGAATTATCCCTGTTGAGATATCACAGTATATTTCTGAATTATCGAAGTTTAATTTGTTCAGCATTAGTGATGTTTTGTTGTTCTTAAGGAGGTGA
This sequence comes from Sicus ferrugineus, assembly GCA_922984085.1. NCBI lineage: Eukaryota > Metazoa > Arthropoda > Insecta > Diptera > Conopidae > Sicus > Sicus ferrugineus. The sequence continues at coordinate 17,521,766 of OV277348.1, forward strand.
AAAAGTTCCGGATCATCCTGTTGATTTTGCTCAATGGTGTCTAACGTGTCTGACGAAGTTGCCGTTTTGATGCCTTATCTAACTTCTGTACAAATGCATATATTAGTGTCTTATGGTCTGTTCTTATAGTAAATGGTCGTCCTTCTAGGCGAATGTTTAAAATATTTCACTGCTGCGAAAATTGCGAGTAATTCTCTATCGTACGTACTATAACGTGTTTCGGTGGCAGACAGTTTTCTTGAGATAAAACCAATTGGCCTCCAGTTTCTGTTGTCCTGTTGTTCTAGAGTTGCTCCGATGGCGTTGGTAGATGCGTCGGTTGTCAATCTAAGTGGTGCATCTGGTGATGGATAGTTTGTGATTGCCACGGATGAAAGCACATTTTTGCATTCTGTGAAGGCGAACTTTGCTTCTTCAGTCTAATTGATCGGCGTTTTATCATTCTTTTTGGAGTTCGTTAAATAACCAGTGAGTTGCATCTGTAACTGAGCAGCGTTCTTAATACAAGGACGGTAATCATTGAACATGCCAAGAAATTTTCATAATTCAGACACTGTTGACGGGAGTGGATATTCATCAATGGCTTTTACTCTTTCGGGATTTGGATGAGAGCCTTCGCTACTAATTTGATAACCAAGAAATAATACTTGTTTTTTACCGAATTGACATTTGTTTACATTAATGCTAAGCTTGTGATCATTAAGTCGCTGGAACACTTGCTGCAGATGTTCTTGGTGTTGCTTTTCATTTTCTGACATCACTATAATGTCGTCTATGTAAATAAAAACGAAATCTAAACCACGGAATATATGATCCATATACCTTTGAAAAGTTTGTGTGGCATTCTTCAAACCGAATGACATTCCAACATATTCGTATAATCCCCAAGGTGTTGTAATTGCTGTTTTCTTTATGCTTTCAGTGCTGACGGGTACTTGGTTGTAAGCTTGCTCCAGATCTATTTTTTTTTTTTTATATCAGAATCTAGCAGTAGCCCTTAAGAGATCAATCTCTTTTTCCATGATTGGCTACTGATGGAATGGTTGACAGAGGGAGCGGAAGGGAAAGGGAACTTTTCGCATTCTACATACTCCGGCAAGTGTTGCGAATAAAAATTTATTCTTGAAAATAAGTGTTTGTTGTGTGTTAACTATTGAGTTTACGGTAATCACCACATAAACGATACGTATTAACCTTCTTCTTCGTGAGGTGAATTGGACTAGCCCATGCACTATTGGACGGACGCATAACCCCATTATCCAAAAGTCGCTGTATTTCCATGCGGGCTGCGGTTGCTTTGCCACCAAATAGCTTACGAGCACGTTCAGTTACAGGTGGTCGTGATGTGACGATGGTGTGACTAAATTCGCTGTTGGAATCAGGAGTGAACTGCCTCGGCTTCGTGATATCAACAAACTTTGTCAATAAATCGGCGTATATCATCTTTGTATAGTACTTATAGTGGAAATGCTGTGGACGCCGGTCTGTATTGTTTATCCTTTGGTGGTGAGTCCAGTGGTCGAATCGATCAATTGTTTATTCAAATAATCATCAAATAAGTACAACCTTATGTCAGTTGATGAGGTGGCGGTGTTCACTACGCTGTCGACGTTAACCGCATGTACACGCGACAGCATGTCTAGTTTTTTTGATTCTGAATATACGTACATGGTGTCGTGCAGCGTTTGGCATCACTGCCAAACTTGCGATGATAAAAACAAATACCTTGCCTTGTGAGCGAAATTCGCCGTGCAGTTTTCGTTCTTCAGTTTTTATATCTAATATTTCTTTCATACAAAAGGCCATGGCAGATTGCAGTTCTGTCATCTGAGATTCTAATTTTGATGAAGACGATATACTAGATCTTCTCTGTTGTGAATCTACTGCTGCTATGGTGTTCGGTGGTTTTTCCAAAATCGAGTCGCATAGCGTCACTGTCTTAATCAATCTGTCAGCCATCTCTGCCAATGCGTCAGGAGTAAGCGTGTCTGAAATGACTAACAACGGTCGTAAAGTGTTTGGAAGACGACTCACCCAGAGATTATGCAGCATCTCTTGGTTTACGCTGTCTGCTGCCGAATCCTTCATCTCTCTCAACAACTGTGAAGGCTTCTTGTCACCGAGCACAATATCGTTAAGCAATCTGTGTATTTGTTTCTGTCTGGATTCTACGACTCTTTTAGTTATAGTGGTTTTTAGTGTTGCATATTTATCGCTTGTTGGAGGAGTGGTAATGATATCCGTTATTTGATGTAATGTATCTGGATCTAATGCTCTTAAAGTTGAGTTGTATTTTACGTCGTCACTCCGAGTTTTCAATGCGGCGAATTCTGCTTCTATTAGGTAAAACCATATGTCTGGGCGGTCTTTCATGAATGCTGGTAATTGTGGTTTGCTTATTGCAGCTAAATACTCTGACCCATAGATTACTTGTTGCGGTTGTGTTTGGGAAACATTGGCTGCTTCTCGCACGGATATATGCTGATGTTGTGGTTCAAACGGAATGTTTGATTCATCCACGGAATTCGCGCGAGTTGGTGATCGCTCGGTAGGCATTTTTTGACCACGTTCTTAACCTTCTGTTTAATTTTCCTTTAACCTGGATATTCTTATTTTTTTTTTTTTTTTTTTATGACAGATGAAACCAAGCTCAGGGGATGCCCCCTATCCATGCACAGCATTTGTTGGTTCCGAAGGGATGACAGGTTAGTGGGAAGGGGGAAAGAGGGAGTAGTGACGGTTTACACTTCGCTTGAATGTTTCGATGCTGTAAGGCGGGAAGACATTCGCAGGGAGATTATTCCACAATCTAACGACGCGACCGAAAAACGAACTCCCACGGTAATGCGTGGTTCGTTGGAACGGAATCGCGACATAAAAGGGGTGCACCGCTCTGGAAAACCGAGTAGTTCTGCTAAATACCTGAATCGGAGGAATCAGGCTGGCTACTTCAGAAGAACATTTACCGTGAAAGTAGCGGTAAAATAGTGATACACACCCCACATCACGACGACGCTCCAAGGTTTCAATAGAGCTGGATACCCTACTGTCCCCTATAAGTTTTAACGCACGACATTGGACACGGTCGAGAAGCTGAAGATATGCCCGCGAAGCTCCCGACCATATATGCGAATTGTACTCCATTTTCAGACGGATATAAGTGGTGTAGATACAACGAAGATCGGTTGGAGTGAAGTACTTCTTACACCGCTTAAGAAAGCCTAAGCACTTGGCTGCTTCTTTCGACACGTCAAAGATGTGATCGTTCCAGCGAAGATCGCATTGGATTGACATGCCCAAAACATCAAGAGCCTCCGACTCATTAATATCCACACCACCCATATTTAAAGGTGGAAAGTTGTCGCCCGCCAGACGCTTGTGGGTCAACAAACAACATTGGGTCTTCCGCGCATTAAAATCGACCCGATTCGCTTGACCCCACTCCTGGATTTTGTTGAGGTCAGATTGTAGTGTGTCATTCATAATTCTGCGCCTTCTATTGATCTCCAGAATAGAAGGACGCCTGGAGAATGAATATGAATGACAAATGCTGCTGTAATCAGCAAACGAGTAGACGGGGTTTGATGTCAATGATAGAAGGTCATTGATGAAAATAAGAAAAAGTGTCGGAGACAGGACCGAACCCTGCGGAACTCCAGCTTTAATGGAGTGCTCTTCGGAAGCAAAGCCGTCTATCACAACCCGAATAGAACGGCCGCTGAGGAAACTCGATATCCATCGAGTGAAAGTATTACCGACACCATAAGCAGCCAGTTTAAACACGAGTGCTTTATGCCACACCCGGTCAAATGCCTTGGAGATATCCAGAGCAACAACCTTGCTCTCACCGAACCGGTGAATGCAACTGCTCCACCGTTCAGTGAGAAACGCCATCAGGTCGCCGGTGGAACGGTGAGCACGGAAGCCGTACTGGCGATCGCTGATCAACTCGTTGCTCTCTAGATACCTCATCAATTTAAAATTTACAATTCTCTCCATGACTTTAGAGAGCACTGAGCAGATTGCTATGGGCCAGGAAGCGGGAAAGACTCCTGAATTAAAAGATAAATTAAAGAGATTGCGCAATGGGCGAGCCAGTGTTGAGGCGCACTTTCTCAACACATGGGCTGAAATGCCATCCGGTCCCGAGGACTTATTGACACTGAGGTCTGCAAGCACTCTTTTAACAGCTCGCGTTCGAAAATGCATCTGAGGCATAGCATGAGATACATCATCGACCACGGGCAATGGTTGACTACTCTCAGGAAGAGAGCAGTTTTCAGCAAACATTTTGGCTAATAAGTTTGCCTTATCAACCGAGTGAGTGAAGATCTGATCGTCCTTGAGGAGAGTTGGAATAGACGATCTCGTCTGATTTTTCACCCTCCCCACGAACGACCAAAAGTTCTTGCTACCCTTATGGTATTCAAGAACTCTGCGTCTAAGGCGCTGTTCGTAGAGAACTTTTTCGCGCTTTAGAGTGGCATTGCACCTATTTCTGGCCTGATTGCGCAGCAGTTTAGTATCAGCAGTTTTATTTAAACGCCAATTCCTAAATGCTTCCTCTTTAGACCTGACTGCTTGTCTGCAAGTCGCATTAAACCAGGAATGGTCTTTTGGTTTAATCGAAATTCTTTTATTGGGTATGAAAGACCTCATACCAAATAAAATTATATTTTCTACCAATTTTGCTGCAGCATTTATGTTTCTATCTCTGAAACACAATTGCCAATTGAAACGGCTGAAAAAGCAGTTCAGCGCATCCCAATTAGCCTTCTCATAAAGCCACACTTTCCGCTTCGGAGCTGTCTGGTGAGCGGATTGAAGACTAGAATATGGGAAGGTAGCAGAAATTATAGCGTGGTCCGAATTACCAAGAGGTGCAAGAACATTCACATCATACTTGCTGTGATGTGAAGTTAGAACGAGGTCCAGAATATTTTGGTTTTGCCCATCAGTCAAATGATTAGACTCAGCAAACAACTCAACATACAAACCCTCAGGTGTTGTGTGACTCGAATGACGTAGCCAATTGGAATTATGAACATTGAAATCACCAGCAACAACAATTTCACTGTTCGGATACGATTCCAGAATTTTAGAAATCGAATCAGAGAGACTGTCCAATTTATCAAAAGTTGGCAGCCTCCTCAGACCCGGGCTTCTATAAATGAAGCAGAAGTGCAGGATGTGCGACTGGATTTTGAATTTAACCCACATGGTGCTAAATTCGGCATCCGACGTGCAAAGGTGTTGCTGACACTGGTACGCAACATCACTGCGAATGTATAAGGCGAGGCCTCTGTGTGGTAAAAACAATGGCAGTAAATGGTACCCCGGCATGTGAAAGTCCAGTGGATCTGCACCCTCAGACACCTGGGTCTCACCTAGTGCCATTATATGCGGTTGGTTAGTACAAATATGCGCATAGACCGCGAAGAAATTCGCCCTCAAGCCACGTACATTAGTGGAGTCTATGCGGAATTTTGTCATCGCCGCCCACTGTAGCGAAGTGTAAGGTCAGCCGTACAAGCAGCCACGCGTACGTCGCAAGCAAAGCAAAACGCGACAAGACAAGTGTTATGCCTTTATCTTGCCGCGCTTCAGCTCACGGTGCACTCACAGCCGCCTGCACACATAACGGGACCAGGAAGAAGGGGGAAGAGTGAAAACCAACGAAATGCTGAGCTTTACTGCGGAGAGCATAAACAAGCCCCTCGCATGTTTCTCTGCATTGCGTTAGATTGTCTATTTATATGATATAATTTCATCAGGTTTTATTTATTTGTTATCAAGTATTAAGTTATTAAGTAGTGCACTATTTTGTTTATTAAAAAGTGTTGTTTGGTGAAGCGCTATTGTTTTATTTTCGCGGCGTGGGTTTTCACTATTGTTTTGGATTTTATTTTCGCGAACACTGTTTATAAAATGAATTGGCGGACGCACCGTCCGCCTCCGTCCGCGGTCACATCACAACTGACGTATGTTAATAGTATATTGTTAGGAATTCTAATGTTAGTACTAATCGCGATATCACGTCGGGGTCACCATTTATAGAGTATTTTTCTATATCTTTATTAATATTACAACATCAAAAGGTGCGAAAACAATTATGTTACTGACGCTTAGAAAACTAGCAGGAAAGAGAGTGTTGAAATGTCAGAAAATACTGATGCTGGAAAAGGTTTGACTAACATCCGCTAGGAGCGTGCGATGCTTATCAGCTGATGGCCACAAACACATTCAAATCGCGACATCTACATGCATCTAGCCTAAGATAGAATAGCTAGTTTCACAACCTTCCAGAACTTTGTACGGCAAAATCTAGCGCGGGATAGATCAGTTAGTTCGAATTTGGTTCTTGAACAGAACACATCGACACCTTGTGAGCATAGCGTCAAGTAATAAGTGTTAATAAGTGCAATAAGAAAAGAATAAAATTTGTGAAATTAAGAACAGCAAGACTTTTGAGTTTTATTAGATTATTCACAATCCAGAGATGGAACCTAAGAGAGAGTCGTACCCGTAAATCTAAATTTAAGTAACAATATGTATTTAAGAAATCGTTTAAAAAGCAATGCTCTCCCTGATTCCAATTTAACGAAAAATTTGGAGATTTATAAAACTTTACTGCCCAGTAGTTCCCACGTCCCTTCAGGTAGTTAATTTTCATTGGTTTTCTCGGACAGGCAGGTCCAAACTTGTAAAAGTTTGTCTGAAAACACACCTAGAAAGAGAAAGCTAGTTGAGTGTAATTATGAATTAAGAGGCATAATATCAGAACAGCAGGTAGAAATTAAGAAAATCAGATTAGAAAATGAAGCTCTTAGGTTAGAAAATAAAAAATTGTGTGCACAGGTTAATATCAGTTTAGACGAGCAGGTTATATTATATATAACCTGCTCTTCATAGAGATATAGAGAGATATATAGAGATAGTGCTCTTCAGAGATTACCTCCCAATGTAGCTACGTGTTTAAAAAATAGCTTGGAAAATTCTTCCCGCCATCCTAAAGGTCGTAGAAATGAGGACCAATTAAAAACTATTGCATTGAGCATTCATTTTCTGTCCCCCTTAGCTTACCGCTACCTCAAACCTATTTATAATTGGCCAGATGAGCGAACACTTCGTCAAATGATAAGTGACTGGCCAAAATCTCCTGGATTGTCACTTTGCAATATTAGAGGATTGGAATTCCGTAGTCGCAGCTTTACTCCCGAACAAAGATTTGTTTCAATTTCATGCGACGAAATGTCATTTCATGTTCATTTGCAATATGATAGGAGTCAGGATAAAATAATAGGATTAGAGGATTTCGGAGACGAAAATCGTACTTCAAGGGTCGTAAACTCCGTTATGGTTTTAATGGTCAAGGGTATTGGAGGAGATCGGTGGCGGCAACCTTTTGCTTATTTTCTGCTGCATAATTCCTGTAGGGGAGAAGTGGTTAAAAAATATGTTTTGGAAGCAATTTCACAACTCCAGCAAATTAATTTACATCCTTGCCATTTCGTTTGCGATCAGGGATCTAATTTTATAAAATATGCAAGTTTACTAGGAGTTTCAGAGGCCCATCCATATTTCGAAGTGGATAGTGAAGAAATTGTATTTTTTCACGATCTGTTAAAAAGTAGTCGCAACTGTATTAAAAATTCAAGAAAATATTATAACATTTAATAATGGTCTAGTTAGCTGGAATGACATAGTCCATTTTTATAATATTGACTCACAACTAGAAGTAACATGTGCCCCAAAATTAACCATCGCTCACATAAAACTAGGGACTTTTCAAAAAATTTCTGTCCCACTAGCTGCACAAATTTTGAGCAATACGGTTGCACCAGGTATGATTAGTCTATACAGTTTAGGAGCTCTGAATGTTTCAAATGCTTAAAAAACAATTGGAAGCACTAAACACAAAATCAGCTGTTAAAATTACACAGGCTCTTATGGGAATCATTTATCTGAGGAGAAAAGATAATTTATCTGAGAACAATTGTCCATACATAAAAAGACATTTGTCTTCGGGTTAGATCTATTTCTAATTTGACACACACAAAGTGCTTTTCTTCTTCTTTTGCTATTCCTTTGTTTACGTTTCAACACAGGAATTGACAGATTTTGTTTTGTCCGTGGGGTGTAATTATGTTTTGTTCGTAAGAAAATGAGATAAAGATAACCGAAGACAATTGTATTTAGTGTTTAGTGCATCCAATTGTGTTTTAAGCAAAAAGCTCCTACAACACCAAATACAGTTCAGTTTATAATTTTCTTCGACGAATTATTTAATCATTTTAACAGTTATACTACTGAAGTGGTTTGTTGTTCTAAAAAAGTTTTTTTCGGTTCACAGGAAGAGAGAAGTTTCCTTAGTAATACAAAAGAACTTTTACATAGCATGAAAATAGAGAACAGCACAGGAGTAGATATCAAGCAAACATTTTGGTTTATTTAGTGTTGGCTAGCTAATATAAATGCATTGCTACGTATGTGGAATAATCTTTCGAGCAAGGCATTTGGTTATATTAAAACGAGGAAACTGTGCCAAGATAGCTTAGAGCATTTTTTTGGACAAATCAGGAAAGGTGGGGGAAACTTGCCAAAGTTTCACAGTAACGTTACTCCTAGCTTAGATTTCTTAAATGTTAGTGAGAATATTAGCCAGCAGGACCCTTTTCGGGAGGAGTTTCAGAGCCAACCTAGACCAGAAAACTCTTTCATCTCAAATATTCAGGTAGATTTTTCATCGGAGTTATATTTTTTGCAAAAAAGTGCCTTCTAAAAATAAAACTCTGCGGAGGCCTCCACAGAGCCTCCACAGAGTTTTATTTTGGTATTTTCTAGGTTAGATGAAAAGTTTGTAGAGTTATTTGATAGAGCCTGTCACAGGGTTGGACTAGGTAAATACTTATTTGAAGATATTAAATCAAGTTCTTTAGATCCTTTCCTTTGTTGTAGTAATTGCAACAGTGAAACCTTCCTAGCCTTGTTTATTAGGGTTAGGATATATTTCATAATGAAATTTTTTAATAGAGACGCTTCAACGCACAATTTCAAAAATAAAATTCTATATTTGAATCTGGGTTTGCTGCTTTTTAAACTTTTATCAATGATCTTTATATTTAAGCTATTTTGATCTCATTTTTTATATTATGTATAATGTATATATTTCCATATAATAAGTATTGAATATTATTCTGTGATTTAGTTATACCCTAAACCCAAAGGGAGTAGGGTATATTCACTTTGTTCTTCCGTTTGTAACGCAGAGAAGGAGACGAGATAGATATAGAAAAGTATATATATTCTTGCTAAGCGTAAATTAGAATTTTTTCAGTTACTCGGGTGTAGGGTATTTAGATTTCGGCCAGGCCGAAGACAACACTCTTACTTGTTTTAATTTTTACATACTATAATTGTGATTTTATTTGTTTTGATCCTATTTTATTTTGAATGAATGAATTGATTTTATTTGCTTTTATCTTATTTGAATTTTAAAGAATGAGTACTGTAGTGGGTGAAATAGACCTATAGGGGAACCGACACGCAAAAAAAATAAAACGGTAACTCGTCATTGTGCATACCTGAAAGGAGTCGTGGAAATGCACGAAAGTTTGGTATTTAATTAGGGAGGTTTTTTCTAGCACGCTAATAGTTAAAAAGTAATTTAAAAATGATTGTGTGACAATTCAATTCAATACAATTTAACCAGATAAACGTTTATTTATAAATTTTTTTAATATTTACGTAAAATATTTTATTATAGGTGTTATAGTGTTCAAGTTATAGAGTCATAAAAATATTTTTGTTCGAGTTACAGAATACGGAATGGACTAAACCTGGTGTTCAAGTTATTGGATAGTTCAAGTTAAAGGGTGTAACCTATATATATATATATATATATATATATATATATATATATAAAACCTGGTGTTCAAGTTATTGGATAGTTCAAGTTAAAGGGTGTAACCTATATATATATATATATATATATATATATATATATATATATATATATATATATATATATATATATATATATATATATATATATATATATATATACATAGGTTAAAAAGGAAGTTTCTTTACTTAGTTTCTACAGGTGACGCGCGCACTACTTTCGCTGGTGGTTAATCAGGCGCTGCTTCCAGCGCGGGAGCACGTTTTGCCGCTGATGAGGTGGATGGACCCTCAACAGGTGTGCTTGTTGGCCCTTTAGTATTGCCAAAAGCAGGACCTGGTGGAGCACCTGATTTCTCCAGATAGAGGACCCGCGCAACGGACTCCCCTAAAAGCGAAAGGGTAATCGCGTTGCTGGGGCCACCGCCTGTAGCTTTCAAATGAATCTTTTTTGGCCAAGCTTCCTTTTGGTGCGACCCTTAAACCTGAATCTCCATATCTGCGATGCAATTTTGGATCTGATTAATTGGTGGCCGAACGCTACGATTGTAATGTTGTTCTTGTTGTTTTTGGTGTTAAGAAAAAACTTGTTGGATACTGTTTAAGTAAAATTATATTTCAGATTTTTAGTGTAATTTGTTTGTATTGTTAGTTGTTTTCTAAGTGAAATGCGTAAGTAGCAAATATCTATATTAATACTTTACTTACAAGAAATAACAAATGCAAAAAAATTACACAAAATCTGAAATTTAATTTTACTTAAAAAGTATACAACAATTATTTGCTTAACACCAAAAACAACAAGAACAACAATAGAATCGTAGCATTCGGCAACGGTCTATTATTTGTTATTTTTTAACGTCAGTACCGTTGCAACAATTAAATTTTCAATGACTTACTTTTTCTATTCCTGGGTGCTCTTACCGGGAGGGCCATAGAAATTTAAATTCTCCCGGTTTCGCTCACACTCATTTCCGAATTTGCGCCGGTATCCTCCAAAGACCGGAGCACCTCTGGAGAGCTCCGGATTGGCCTCCATTTCACGCACCAACAGCTCAAATTGAACGGAAGTGTTGAACTGGATGTTGTGTTTTAAGAACACATAAATTTTAAATTTTTTTTGTAAATTTTCATTCCCCTTCTCCTGCTGGGAGCATCTCAAATTTTTAGATTTTCTTTTTAAAAAAAATTGAACGAAAAATTGAACGAAAAATTGTATTCCAACACGTTTTTTTTTTTGTTGTTATGGCAGATGAAACCAAGCTCAGGGGATGCCCATGCAAAGCATTTGTTGGTTCCGAGGGATGACAGGTTTCCTAAATGCTTCCTCTTTAGACCTGACTACTTGTCTGCAAGTCGCATTAAACCAAGAATGGTCTTTTGGTTTAATGAAAATTCTTTTATTGGGTATGAAAGACCTCATACCAAATAAAATTATATTTTCTACCAATTTTGCTGCAGCATTTATATTTCTATCTCTGAAACACAATGGCCAATAGAATCGGCTGAAAAAACAGGTCAGCGCATCCCAATTAGCCTTCTCATAAAGCCAGACTTTCCGCTTCGGAGCTGGCTGGTGAGCGGATTGAAGACTAGAGTATGGGAAGGTAGCAGAAATTGTACCGTGGTCCGAATTACCAAGATATGCAAGAACATTCACATCATACTTGCTGTGATGTGAAGTTAGAAAAAGGTCCAGAATATTTTGGTTTTACTGGCGTAAAGTTGGCATATGACGAATTCAACGCAGCATACTCGATATTCAACAACTTTTCGATGTTACATTCAGATACGGAATGAAGTTTGATTATAATTTCAGATCTTTTATACTCCAGCTTCTTTTTAAAAAAAATAATATATCAACAAAAGTGAAATTGAGATAACGAAGAGATCCGTCTCCGTGTTCGATCATGTTCGGTTTAGTTCCGCGTAATCTTATCACATTCTTCGGAAATGTTTACATTAATTTAATTCCTGACCAATTCGAGTCAAGGCACAATTCGAAACCAAGCAATTAAATAAAAACAACAACAACAACAACAAGAACAATAAGGCGAGTTTCATATTTCTTAAAATAACAACTCCGCGCTTCAGACCGTGGTTGCGAGCCACAGCTCGAAATGCTCCCTTAATGTTTACATTAAGTTTTACTACACTTCTGGGGCAGCGTCTCAAAAACGAAGCAATTAAATAAACAACAACTACAATACTATTTCTGCTTACGCAGCTTCTGCTTAGGCAACCTCTGCTTAGCATGCTGCCACCGCGAGCACACACATTCCCTTAGCTCTGACTCCTACATGCAAACATTAAAACTAGAACAGCATTCTTCCTTAATTTCCTAAAAAATAGCTTCACTCACCAACCCTATGCGACACACATACCATAACACACGTCGCTCCCCTCCCTCTCCCTGCTTCCTCACCATCTTTCCAACCGACCGAACGTCAGCCGCCAGCCGCCAGTCCGTTAGCCGTCTGGCTGTCTGCCATGCCACTAGAGTTACCATCTGAAAAAATTTAAAAAAAAAATAAAAAAAAATAAAAAAAAATTAAGAAAAAAATAACAATAATAAAAAAAATAAAATAAATAAAAAATTAAAAAATAAAAAAACCCTCGATCTGGCCACTCTCTGTCCACCAAAATCCTCGATCTGTCAACAATGTGAGGATTAATCCTCTATATGGCCACTCTGTCCACCAAAATCCTATATCTGGCCACTCCGTGAGGTCGTTGTTGTTGAAGTTGTTCTCCACATTTTCTCCACATTTACACCACATTTGCACCACATGCACCACATGTGGTGCTATGATTTTACTTGTTGTTGTTGTGGTCCAGAAGGTACATATATATATCATTCATGCGGTTGGTGGGTACAAATATGCGCATAGACCGCGAAGAAAATCTGATAAAATCCAGACGTATTTTGAAATAGAAATTTAGGAACCTAAAACTGGGTAAAGCAGATGTGGAAAGCGATTAGAAGAGTCGTTTCAACTAATCACAAAACTTCTAAAGGAATTGGTTCGAAACACTGCAACTACAACAAATACTATTAATAATTACTCTCACTTTACGTATGATGAGATACCACTCAGACTAAAAACAAGTACCCCACACAAAGCAAAGAAAGATATATGATTTTACAGACGAAAGAATTTGTTGATAGAATTTTGTTGATTTGTTTGCGCCATCTGTATCATCCATTTGAGAGAAAAAGGTACCGCCTTCATTACTCTTGGTAAGGGTAATGAAGGCGGTACCTTTTTCTCTCAAATGGATGATACAGATGGCGCAAACAAATCAACAAAATTCTATCAACAAATTCTGTCACAATTAGAAGAACAAAATTAGCTGGATTATATGGACCGAACAGAGGATCGAATGGTGAATGGAGGTTCGAAAATAGCGCTTTAGAAATGCACGGTGATAAAGTATTCATCTCAGACAAACTTTTTGGAACCTCACTCCCTACTTCATTCAACCTTACACCCGGTCTCTTTGAATTATTGTATTACAAGAGACTATCAAAGTATGACGAAGCAGATCTATAAGTTTACAAAATAATTTTAATCAATACTAATGCTCACAAACGTAACTATAATGAAAATGAACAAATTAAGGGAATCAAGGCTTTCAAGTACACCAACATCATAATAGAATTAATCAGTGATAAATCTTTGCTCTCCACACCACTTCAACATTGAAAAGGAACCGGATTGATGAAAGTAATTCCTCAAAAGCCTAATTATATTTTCTGGCATGAACGGAACGAATTAGTCGATAGATTAAGACTTTTATTATCATCACAATCGGCTGGACATAAAAATCACACCAACGAAATTATTTCCATCATTGAGGAATTAAGAGAAGCTAATGTAATTGTATAAATATGATTTATAATAGAGTTGTAAGCATAATTGAAAATGAGTGTCGACAAGTACGGTCGTTATTCATCACATAAAACATCAAATAATAAAATAAAGACAAATATTTCAAAAGTGTTGGGTTTCAGCCTAGATAATGATAACAACTTAAATATCTGCTGGAATTGTTTAAAGAATGTTGGCACACCTATTGATTTTTATGACGCAGTAAACAAATCTTTTGTGGAAGACAATATCAATCAGATGGACTCAATAACAAAGTCTTTTGTGAAAGATGAAGCAAATGGACTCAGAATTTAAAAAAGAAAACAGAGCACTGAAAAAAAACCGATGAAGACTTTGAAGTAGTTCACGGAAAGATTAATGATGCTGAAAAATACATGAAAGTAATAATCAAGATTATACAAAATATATTAGTGTAATATAATAATATATTAGGATCCAGTAAATATGACATTGTCTTTAATAAAGATCGAAGTATTGGTCCGCTCTTAGGATTCAGTAAAAGAATATTGGAAGCAGGAAAACTACATACATCGGACTTTCCTGTGAATATAACAAAGATCAATGCAATACACATTGAGTGTGACATAGTTGCTGGTTCACATATTAATAATGCACCGGCGCATACAATTCAAATGTTTGCAATTAATGCTAATCCTGGGTATAAAATAAATGAGAATCCGAAGAATGTTATCTATTTACCATTAAGCACAGATAAGTTTGATTACAGTAAAAATTATTGATCAAAGCGGTAGCCTAATTAATTTTTGTGGAGAAACTATAACACTCAGACTGCATTTAAGACCGCAAGAACAATTATCTATCTATAATAAAAGCGATTACATGGATGAACCTTCATTCGCTTCTACTTTGCCATTTGCAGTATCAAGGTCGCAGAAGCCGCAGACAACACTTGACATTAAATCAAAATGAGTCAAATTGTTATGAAGTCTAATTGCTTCATGTTATACATTATCCTTAAAAAGAATACCATAGCTACTCACCGTACTTACAATCATATAAGCAACGATGAGATAAGGATAGCAATTCAAAAGCAATTCAAGGTCTATTCGTTTTACCCCGTGAAAGTATAATTTATATTGAAGGTAGGGTCACCTGGGAGAATGAAAATATGACTTCCAATGCAAAATTAAAAAACAAGTAAAATTGCTGTCTTCGGCCTGGCCGAAGTCTAAATACCCTACACGCAGTAACTAAAAAATTATAATTTCGCCACTTAACAACTATTGTATAAGGACCACGCCCATTTTTGGCAAATATTTTTGTAATGTCTCTAGATAATGCTGAATAGAATCACGTATTAATATTTTGAATCGTTTATGGGATATTGACAGCTTTTGTATAAGTGGGCGGACCACGCCCATTTTTGGTATACAAATTGTTAATACTTGCACATACCTAATTATAAATTTACGTGTTAATATCTTATGCCGTTTACGAGATATTGACAACTTTTGTATTAGTGGGCGTGGCACGGATATTTCTGGCAAGCTTATTGATAATGCTTCCCTATATATACTGATAAAATACTTACATCTCAGTATCTTTTACCGTTCATGAGATATTGCCAACTTTGTTATGACTGGGCGTGGCATGCCCATTTTTTGCAAACGTTTTAGCAATGGCGCTGTATGTTCCGGAATAAAATTATAATCTTAATATCTCACTCGGTTTGTGAGATTCACATTATAAAATTTTTATACCCTAAACCCGAAGGGAGTGTTTCTCCCTTCACTTTGTTTTTCCCTTTGTAACGCAGAGAAGGAGACGAGATAGATATAGAAAAGAGATATCGCGATGAAATTTGGCACAAATATTCTTTGTTATGTAGGGCTGTTTGGGATTGAAAAAGGGCGATATCGGTAAACAGCCACGCCTACTTTACATACGGAATGTAAAGGCACCTCGTTTCAAAAAATGTTATAATCTGAATATTTCATAAACCGTGTGAGATATTAAGGTATAATTTTATTCCGGATCATATAGCGTCATTACTAAAACGTTTGAAAAAAATTTGTACAAAATGGGCGTGATGCGGCCACTTTTACAAAAGTTGTCAATATCCCATAAACGGGTCAAAATATTAATACGTTCGTAATTCTATCTAGCAGTACTTAGAGATATTACAAAAACATTTGCCGGAAATGGGCGTGGTACGTCTATTTACACAAAAGTTGTTAAGTGGCGAAATTATAATTTTTTCAGTTACTCGGGTGTAGGGTATTTAGATTTCGGCCAGGCCGAAGACAACACTTGTACTTGTTTAAATTCAGGTGCCTCTAAATTCTGTATGTAAAGTAGACGTGGTTCTTAACCGATCTTCATTTTCCCGTAATCGTGATTTCAACAGACAGACAGACAGACATACAGACAGACGGACGGACAGGGCTAAATCGATTCAGAAGGTGACGGTGAGCAAGCATATATATACTCTTCTACATCTATCTCGTCTCCTTCTCTGTGTTACGAACGGAAGAACAAAGTACACCTTTCGGGTGTAGGGTATAATTAAAACGGAGCTGATTTTGCAAAACTACAACTCTTCCAAATAATCCAAAGCGGTCAACCTGTATCAGTAGCATTCCGCATTTGGGATTGTCATTTCATTCCGCTACTTACTCAAGGAACCAACCACCTGTGGAACGTTAAATTGTCTCCACAAAATGAAAGACCACGTTTTCCACTGTTTTTCGAAAGGACAACAAGTTTCAACATTGTCATTTAATTGATGTTAAGGTGGTTAAATTCTGATACATATCTGTACGATGACCTCAACCTGAATTTTGATCGTGATCGTTATGCTCTGCTGTATGATATGTACACAAAATTTCAACAAAGTTATTTTACTTGTGAATCTCAACCTCTGCCGTTACCTGAAGATTTCAAAGATACTGCACCGATAATTGAGGTGGATGTTAGTCATCAAAACGAAGCTATTAAAAGTGGACCAATTGATATTAGAATTGAATTTAAGACATCAAACAATATTCCAGCCAATACATCGGCTTATTGTCTACTTATACACAATAAAATAATTGAATATACTCCAGTGACCGGCGAAGTTAAAAAAGTCGTCAAGTGAAAAATGGAATATTAAATTTATAACTCTGGATGTACAGGGTTTCAAAGGCAATTTTAATGAATTTATCGTCAAAGAGTTGGCAATCACCTTTAGTTTTAATGAGTGTCAGTGTTATTATAAGGTCATTATATGGATTTGATAAATTAACACTTCAGTCCCAAAAACAAGTACACTGATTAAATCGTAATCATCATGGTTTTACATGGAATGATGGCTTCATCGACTTTAGCACTGTAAAATATTTCGTGAAGCAAAATCTTAGAAACACACCCATGTATGTTAAGGGAACTGAAAAAGCCAAATGGGTTGAAAAATTTCTAATAGGCCCGTAATTAACGTGGAAGAATTGGGCTGCAGCAACTTTGAAATTTTACAACATACATACTTACTTCAAAGGATGTATCGTTCCCACTTCAATGGATGTTGTGCGCTTCAAAATGCTATGCTATTAACAAATTTTCTAAATTCCTTCAATAAATAAAAAGAAAATGTGTATACTATTGTATTTCATATGCAAGGTTTTATTTATAAAATATCTTAAATCTAACAATTGTTTTCTTAATATCTATAGTATATTTATAATATTTACAATTTCAGATTTTAGTTTATATATATATATATACATTGATAAAAATTTTATTTATAAAATTAAATTGTTTTCTTTTATTCCAAATTATATGTTTAGAGTTATACTGATTTTTAAATTATATAAAAATTATAATTAAATTTTAAATTATATACAATTACAAAAAATTTAAATTTTCAAACACATTATCTCTATCCAGTTCCATTTCTAAATCTATTCTATAATGCCCCAGGCATGGGTACTTGCATTATCTTTTCTAATATTAGGCTTATCATCATTAAAACTTAAAACTATCGAGTGAATTTTTTCCGTATATATTTGGTGAATTTTACTCCTATGTGAAATGTATATATTACATTTCACCAAAAATTATTTTCTTATTTAATAAAAGCTCCTTATAACTACTTAAACTTAAACTATCTAATACTGACTTCTAACATCTTTAGCTCTTTTTGTCCCATTACAATTATCTCCACATTTTGGTTGTAAGACCAACAAGTTCCTTCATGATCCTTCCCTTTTTTTTATGGCAGATGAAACCAAGCTCAGGGGATGCCTCCTTCCCTTATTTTCAAATTTCATCATACCGAGCAGTTTGCAATTTTTACGCGGTGCGTTGAAAGAATTATTTGGTGAATATTCTGATGTATCGAATTTCAAATCGATATCACCAAGAATACTTTTGTAAAATTCGTCGGTATGTATGCTATATATAAAAGAGTCGGTCCGTATAGTTCAAAGTCAAGTTTTCAGAAAACTTTGGCTGCATGTAGTTATAATGGAAGTCATACATCTTTCACTTTGATAAATGTAGTACAACAAAACCTAAATAAACAGGTTTGTTGTAAACTACACAACCCTGAGCCAATTGAATAGCGACCATACCTTCAGAGGAATCAGAAATGTCGGTGAAAAATGTTCTGCTACGAAAATTTGGCTTGGCAATTAGAACACGAGCTCCTAAGCGCCTTCCTCGACTTTCCCAAGAAGTAACAATTTTCACATCTTTTCTCTTATCTACATTCTCCATGGTCTTTTTTTTATGGCAGATAGAACCAAACTCAGGGGATGTATCTATCCATGCAAAGCATTCGTTGGTTTAGAAGGGAAAAGGTTAGTGGGAAGGGGAAAAGTGGGAGTAGTGTCGATTTACACCTCTTTTAAAAGCATCAACGTTATAAGTGGGTGGGAAAACATGCGCAGGTAGACTATTCCACAACTTAACTGCGCGACCGAAAAACGAATTCTTGCGGTAGTGGGTAGTGCGTTGGAACGGGATCGAGACGTAAAAGGGGTGCACCGCTTTGGAAAGCCGAGTAGATCTGTTGAATACCTGAACCGAAGGAATCACGCTGGCTACTTCAGAGGAACAATTACCATTAAAGTAACGGTAAAATAAGGTTACACACCCCACATCCCGACGACATCCCAAGGTTTCAATAGAGCAGGATACCCTACTGTCCCCTATAAGTTTTATCGCACGACCTTGTATACGGTCCAGAAGCTGAAGATATGCTTTCGAAGCTCCTGACCAAATATGCGAGTTGTACTCCAATTTCGGCTGGATATAAGTGGTGTAGATACAACGAAGGTTGGTTGAAGTGAAGTATTTCTTGCACCGCTTTAAAAAGCCTAAGCACTTGGCTGCTTCTTTCGAAACATCAAAAATGTGATCGTTCCAACGAAGATCGCATTGTATTGACATGCCCAGAACGTAAGAGTCTTCGACTTTTATAATATCCACACCACCCATATTTAAAGTTGGAAAGTTGTCGCCCGCCAGACGCTTGTGGGTCAACAAACAGCATTGGGTCTTCCGCGCATTAAAATCGACCCGATTCGCTTGACCCCACTCCTGGATTTTGTTGAGGTCAGATTGGAGTGTGTCATTCATAATTCTGCGTTTTCTATTGATCTCCAGAATAGAAGGACCCCTGGAGAATGAATATGAATGACAAATGCTGCTGTCATCAGCAAACGAGTAGACGGGGTTTGATGTCAATGACAGAAGGTCATTGATAAAAATAAGAAAAAGTGTTGGAGACAGGACCGAACCCAGCGGAACACCAGCATTAATGGAGTGCTCTTCGGAAGCAAAGCCGTCTATCACAACCCGAATAAAACGGCCGCTGAGGAAACTCGATATCCATCGAGTGAATGTATCACCGACACCATAAGCAGCCAGTTTAGATACGAGTGCTTTATGCCACACCCGGTCAAATGCCTTGGACACCATAAGCAGCCAGTTTAGACACGAGTGCTTTATGCCACACCCGGTCAAATGCCTTGGACACCGGGTGTGGCATAAGCAGCCAGTTTAGACACGAGTGCTTTATGCCACACCCGGTCAAATGCCTTGTGATGGAGATGTCAAAGCAACATCCTTACTCTCACCGAATTGGTGAACACAATTGTTCCACCGCTCAGTTAGGAACGCCATCAAATCGCCGGTGGAGCGGTGAGCACGGAAACCGTACTGGCGATCGCTGACCAATTGGTTGCTCTCCAGATACCTCATCGAGTTAAAATTTATAACGCTCTCCATAACTTTGGAGAGCATTGAACAGATTGCTATGGGCCGGTAATTGGCAGGATTCGTAGCGTCACCTTTTTTGGGAACTGGCTGCACATTGGCAATCTTCCAGGAAGTAGGAAAAACTCCTGAAGTGACGATAAATTAAACAGATTGCGCAATGGACCAGTGTTGAGGCGCACTTTCTCTACACGTGGGCTGAAATGCCATCCGGTCCCGAGGATTTATTGATGTTGAGGTTTACTAGCACTCTTTTAACAGCCCGCGTTCGAAAGTGCATCTCAGGCATAATATGAGACACACCATCGATCACGGGTAGTGGTTGGCTACTCTCAGGAAGAGAGCAGTTTTCAGCAAACATTTTGGCTAATAAGTTTGCCTTATCAACCGAGTAAGTGATGATCTGATCGTCCTTGAGGAGAGTTTGAATAGACGATCGTGTCTGATTCTTCACTCTCCCTACGAACGACCAAAAGTTCTTGCTACCCTTATGGTATTCAAGAACTCTGCGTCTAAGGCGCTGTTCGTAGAGAACTTTTTCGCGCTTTAGAGTGGCATTGCACCTATTTCTGGCCTGATTGCGCAGCATTTTAGTATCAGCAGTTTTGTTTAAACACCAATTCCTAAATGCTTCCTCTTTAGAACTGACTGCTTTTCTGCAAGTCGCATTAAACCAGGAATGGTCTTTTGGTTTAATGGAAATTCTGTTATTGGGTATGAAAGACCTCATACCAAATAAAATTATATTTTCTACCAATTTTGCTGCAGCATTTATGTTTCTATCCCTGAAACACAATTGCCAATTGAAACGGCTGAAAAAGGAGTTAAGCGCATCCCAATTAGCCTTCTCATAAAGAAACACTGTCCGCTTCGGAGCTGGCTGATGAGCGGATTGAAGGCTAGAATATAGGAAGGTAGCAGAAATTGTAGCGTGGTCCGAATTACCAAGAGGTGCAAGAACATTCACATCATACTTGCTGTGATGTGAAGTTAGAACGAGGTCCAGAATATTTTGGTTTTGCCCATCAACGCAGGGAAAGTGCGTTGGTTCCTTCACTAATTGAGTCAAATTATTAGACTCAGCAAATAACTCAACATACAAACCCTCAGGTGTTGTGTGACTCGAATGACGTAGCCAATTGGAATTATGAACATTGAAATCACCAGCAACAACAATTTCACTGTTCGGATACGATTCCAGGATTTTAGAAATCGAATCAGAGAGACTGTCAAGTTTATCAAAAGTTGGCAGCCTCTCTAGACCCGGGCTTCTATAAATGAAGCAGAAGTGCAGGATGTGCGACTGGATTTTGAACTTAACCCACATGGAGCTCAATTCGGCATCCGTCGTGCAAAGGTGTTGCTGACACTGGTACGCAACATCACTGCGAATATATAAGGCGAGGCCTCTGTGTGATGAAAATAATGGCAGTAAGTGGTACCCAGGCATGTGAAAATCCAGTGGATCTGCACCCTCAGACACGTGGGTCTCACCTAGTGCCATTAAATGCGGTTGGTGAGTAGAAACATACGCATAGACCGCGAAGAAATTCGCCCTCAAGCCACGCACATTTGTGGAGTCTATACGAAATTTTGTCATCGCCACCCACTGTATAGTATTCTACGCTCGGATTGTCTTGGGATGCAATGCTGAAAAGTACTATAATAGAACTGGACTGAAATAGATATGTATATATTTGTTCAAAAAGGTATACGGGGCGGGATTGTTCAATGCACAAAACGACATTCAAAGGCGAACAACAAATACATGGGGGAGTTTGATGACCAAAAGCCATCAGAATACCTCATGTATTTGGACGCCAACAATTTATATGGGTGGGCAATGTCTGAGTATCTTCCAACTGGTGAATTCGAATGGATTGATGAAGTTGATAATTTCAACATCAACACAATTCTTTCAATTCCAGCGAATTCATAAGTTCATAATTTCAACATCAACACAATTCTTTCAATTCCAGCGAATTCATCAGTTGGATATATTCTAGAAGTTGATTTACTATAATATATCCTGAAGATCTTCACGAAACTCATAACAATTTGTCGTTTTGTGCAGAAACAAAAAAGACTTCAACAGGTGTTCAGGAAAAATTAATTACTGATTTAAACGACAAGTCTCACTACATAATACACTACAGAAATCTCCAACAGTGTATAATGATCTACAATTAAATAAAGTACATGGAATTCTTAAATTCAAACAGTCTCCATGGTTAAAGAAGTATATTGATTTAAATACATATCACCGCACAATGGCTGAAAATAATTTGGAAAAAAAATTTTTCAAATTATTAACTAATGCAGTTTATGGTAAGACAATGTGTGTGAGTGTGTGTCGTGACCGCGTGCGAAGGAGGACGTCACCTCCCACAATTTAGTGTTCGTGACGAGTGTTCGCGCGGAAAAATAGTCAAAACAAAACCTACCCCATCCTAAATCATCACAATAAAACACAGAAATGCAGTGAAACATTAATAAACAAAAATTCAATAAACAAAAATCCATAATGTGCACCAAGAACAAAATTGAATAATTCAATAGCTAACTTAAAGGAAAGCAGCGAACCATGCGAGGGGCTTGTTTATGCTCTCCGCAGTAAAGCTCAGCATTTCGTTGATTTTCACTCCTTCTCCTTCTTCCTGGTCCCGTTAGTTGTGCATGCGGCTATGAGTGCACCGTGGGCTGAAGCGTGGCAAGATAAAGGCATAACACTTGTCTTGTCGCGTTTTGCTTTCCCTGCGGTGTAGGCTTGACTGCTTGTGCAGCTGACTTTATACCTCTTTACTATAATACTGGCACAGATCAAGTTTATAAATACCCTTAAAGATTGGTTAGATGACTGAAAAACTGGTCTCTAGAAGGAAGACATGTTTCATTCAAGCGACCAACGGAATCGATGTATTCATAGGGGAATACATACACCTTTTCGCGTCAACAAATTAAATTCATCGTCGTTCGAATACGTTTGATGAACTGTATTTAAATCACTTGGTGATAAATTTTGACACAATTCGTGCAAGCTTGATGCCATGAACCGGTAAGAATCTAACAATATAAGTTCCATGACATTTACTTATTCAACCTGGATTTTTGTAGATAATGAAACATATAATTCCCTGTTTAATGGAATCACGTTAATGTCACCTTCAATTGAGCTTAATTCTATAATGAACAAGTGACAATCATACCCCGAAAAGTTGTGGAATAGAACTGGAATAAAGTGTCGAATTTTAAAATTAAGGTTGCAACTGTTGTTTGTTTGGGTGCCACATGAATTAACGCAAATAAATTTGAATGACCGAATTACTATCAATAAAATGCTGCTGAAACGCAACGGAGTCGAATAATTTTTGAATTTTTGAATTACAGGCAATGAAAAATGGGTGAAATAGGAAAATATCAGAGGCAAGCGATCAAGGTCAAAGGCTGGTGACCCTCCACAAACAACTTCAAAGCCTGGATTGTTTTGTGAACAGAAGTTCTACACTGCCACGTATATATATATATATATATATATATATATATATATATATATATATATCGAGCAGTTGAAGTATATATATATATATATATATATATATATATATATATATATATATATATATATATATATATATATATATATATATATATATATATATATATATATATATTAGAAGAAGAATATATATTAGAAGAATAATTTTTAGTCTGAATAATTTTTAACGAAAGTACGTGAAAAACTCAATTTGTGTGTGTGTTCATTTTGTGCAAGACGAAACAATTCGAACAATTGTTGAAGTGCCAATTCGCGTAAGAAACAAAAAATTCGATCTAGAAAATTCGCGATAATGACCAGTTTACTGAAATTTCAATTTGTGCTGCGTAGTAGCCGAAAAGAGTGCATAACAAGTTGCTATGTACAAGTTGGTATTCGAACCAGATGGCGACAGATCAAATAGACAATGCTTACGGGAATTTACAGGATTTCAATTCGACGAGCATGACGACCACTGGAAACAAAAACTTGTGTATATTGAAAACAATTTGACAGCCACTGATCTCATTTCAATTTGTAACATATTGGGTTTAAGCTATAATGTAGCTGACGTGAAGCTACACATTTTTCGAAACTTGCAGGAAGCGACACTGCTGTGCGCCGCTGCTGAAGATGACGACAACAACGACAACGAAAGCGAATGTGGTATTGACGAAATAGCAGAAAACAATGACGACGGCGACACTATACATAGCTTTGACGAAGGAGTGGCGAGTAATATCCAATTAGAATTTCCACATCGGGTAAATAGACGAAATCTTGGGAATGAGCAAATAAAAAGGAAAATTGTAAACCAAAACGAAGAGTATGACAGATTAAGTGAAGGTGGCGTAATAACAACGAAAACATATGCAGAACCTACACAAGTGTCGAGATTTTCAATCAACTTTTGTGATATAGAAGATTCCGTACGACATTTTGATGGAAGCGCAAATATTTCTGTCGAAGTATGATAAAATGATTTTGAAGAAATAGCAATTTTGATGGGTTGGGATGAACTGCAAAAGTTTATTTTCGCTAAGAAATCATTGAGAGGTCTGGCCAAATTATTTATCCAAAGCGAACGGGGAATAACATCTTGGAAAAAATTGAAAGCGGCATTGGCGAACGAATTTAAAACTATCGTTAACAGTGCAAAAATTCACAAAAAAACTATGTTCAAGAGGTATGAAAGCGGAAGAAAATGTGCAAGAGTATTTTTTGTGCATGAAAGAACTCAGTGAGGGGCAACATTGAAGAAAATGCTTTGATGCAGTACGTCATTGAAGGTAATCGCGATTTGAAGATAAACAAAGCAGTTCTGTATGGTGCACAAAATTTAAAAGAAACTAGCGTGAAGTTAGCACCCGGCAAATTCCCCAAAATTTCTGTTAAACTTTATCTGTCAATTAACAAAGCTTAAAGCTATGAAGATCCCTTCAGTGGCCGGTATTGGGGTACATTCGCCTCCAGATGACATATTTTTGTTAATGTCCATCCACTGTACCTCTCCTGAAACTCTGACATCTCTTTGTTTAATTGTTAAATATTTCTCAACTCTTGTTGAACAACTACCATTTTTGTTTGAAATGATTTCTGTTCAATCACGCTTTCTTCTAATGTCCCACTGAATTTAGCGTATTCACAGTAGAGCTCTGTGTTGAATTGCCGTTGCCGTCTTCAGTGGCGCAGTGGGTGATAACCTCGCTGCGAGCTCCGGGGATGCGGGTTCGAATCCCGCCTGGGCATGGATGTTAATTGTGTTGTTTTTCAGCGTACTTAAGGCCTAGCCTAGCGCTAATAGTTCTGCAAAAACTAAAACATAGTTGTACAATTTAACAAAAAAAAAAAAAAAAGAAAAGACACTTTCCACTCCCCGACCTCTATCAACCATCGTAACAGTAGCTCGTGCTATCAGCACAAAAAGCTTTGAAGCTTAGCAGCTCCTGAACTTTGATATAGAAAAGAAAAAAAAAACTTTATACGCCGTATGGTTTTCTAGCAATTCTTCCAGATCTGGCAAAATGAAGCTCTTAGCCTTTTTTAAGTGCGCTTCTGGTATTAGCATACTCTCTTCATAATTTTCATACTTCAGCGTTTCAATTCTTTCATTGAAAGCTGATTTTATGGATTTTAAATGAGCATTTATAGGGACGCCAGAATTTTTTTTATGTGTGTTTGTTCGGATGCGATGAGTCCACTCCTTCTTCAAGGCGACGGTGGGGGCGATGTGGTTGTTGTTGGTGGTGGTGACGGTCGCGGTAATGTTGTTGATGTTGTTGCTGCTGTTGGTGACGGTGGTGATGTTGTTGTTGTTGTTGTGGTTGTGGTTGAAGTTATTTATGCTGTAAATTAAGGGAATATTTTAAAAACTTACAACCCTGGAATGCAGTAAAAAAATATTATGGATATACAATATAATGAAGAAAATATTCTTACTGTATTAATATTTAATAATATTATAAAATAATTATTTAAAAAGAAATTAA
This sequence comes from Sicus ferrugineus, assembly GCA_922984085.1. Taxonomy (NCBI): domain Eukaryota; kingdom Metazoa; phylum Arthropoda; class Insecta; order Diptera; family Conopidae; genus Sicus; species Sicus ferrugineus. The sequence continues at coordinate 17,547,805 of OV277348.1, forward strand.
CTATTATAAAAGAAACGTATATATGTGTTAAATTAATTTAATTTGTTCCTCCCCTCTATTTCTAAGAAATTTTTCTTTGAGTTTCTTACTAACTATTAGGTGATTAGTTCTTCACATTTTGTTTTTTACTTCCTTCATAGACTGTATGATTTTTACGTTTTATAAACGGTAATGCATGTGCAAAGGTATGTTTTGTTTTAAAAAAATAAGTAAGTAAATAAGAAAGAACTTACCTCACAATTATTTCACGTTTTTTGTTGTTGATATTATTATTGTTGTCTTCATTGTTATTGTGAATGTTGTTGTTGTTGAGGGTGCTGTTGTTGTAGTTTCTTTTAAGTTTTATACTTGAAGTTTTTTCACCTTTTTAAAATTTCTTACTTAGGAAATTGTTTCTCTTTTGCACTTTTTCTTTATATTGTTGTTGTAGTTTTGGTTTGAATTTTTTCACTTTTTTAAAATGTTTTCACCTAAAATGTTTGCTGCAACTTCTAAAACCTTTTTATTTAATTTTTTCACTTTTAAAAATGTGTTTACTTTTTTAGCAGCAGGAATAAAGTTGACTCAAAAATTGGGTTTTATATTTTTTGTTCACTTTCGTCTATTGTATAAAATTTACTCACTTTTTAAAATGTTTTAGAATGGTTTACTTTCAAAGATATTTTTAATCTTTTATTATTTCTTTTATTATTTTTTATTTTCAAAGGGATTTTTTCGCGCACATACGACTCGATCGCTATTATGTTCAGATATGGAATGAAATTTGATTATAAATTTCAGTTCGTTCATACTCCAGCTGAAACCCTTATAAGATAAGAAAGAACATATCAACAAAAATGAAATTGAGATAACGAAGAGAAAAGCGAAGATAACGAGAAAAGTGAAATTGAGATCCGTATCTGTTCAATAATGTTCGGTTCAGTTCCGCGCAATTTTGTCGCATTCTTCGGAAATGTTACATTAATTTAATTCTGGCAAATTCTAGTCAAGCCACAATTCGAAACCAAGCAATAAGAAACAACAACAATAACAACAATGTGAGCTTTAAATTTCTGTAAACATAGTCGTGGATGCGAAACCACAGTTTCAAGCGAAATTGAAATAATGAAGAAATCCATACTTTAATTTTTGTATTTCCCTTCCGGAGATTCTACTCCAGGCAATAAACAACAACAACAATAATAACAAGGCGAGCTTCATATTCAATAAGGAACAACAACAACAACAAGAACAACAAGGCGAGTTTCATATTTCTTAAAATAACAACTCCGCGCTTCAGACAGCTCGAAATTTAATGTTTACATTAAATTTCACTACTCTGAGGCAGCGTTTAAAAGGCTGTCCGGCAGCCGCCAGCCGCCAGCCGTCAACCGTCAGTCCGTCAGTCCGTCCGCCAGGCCCCCAGGAAAATTCCTTTGTCACCCCTCGAAAAATTCCAAAAGAATTTCTAAAAAATTAAAAAAAAAATAAATAAAAAAATAAAAAATTAAAAAAATACAAATTCTTGATATGGCAACTCTGTCCACCAAAAACCTCGATCTGGCCACTCTGTTCATAAAATCCTCGATCTTCGCAACTTCCATATATATATACTACTCACCCACTGTAAGGAAGTGTAAGGTCAGCTGCACAAGCGGCCAGGCGTACGTCGCAAGCAAAGCAAAACGCGACAAGACAAGTGTATTCCTTTATCTTGCCGCGCTTTAGCACACGGTCCGCGGTCACGTAACAACGTTTAAAAATTTGCACAGAAAATAACGGTACAAAGTACATATTTTCGAATATCATTTCCACTCTCTCTTTTTTTAGCACGGTTGGAAAATACGTATTTTCGAAAAAATGGAGTAACGCAGAAAATACATTTTTCTTTGCGAAAATACCATTTTTCCTTAAGAAAAAAATTTAAAAATTGATATTATTATTATATTTATTATATTTTAATAGTATAAATAATAATAAATTAATAATTATATAAATAACTAATAATTATATAATAAATAATTAAAAATATAACCAAAAATATAATAAAAAAATTCACTAGAATTATAAAGTGAAATATTGCATGTCTTGTAGGAGACGGCACCTCAGTTGGTGCCGTCTTAAATAAAACAAAACTTCAGAATAAGCACGTTACAGCTGTACATACTCCCCCAGATATAAACTAATAGGTTTCAAATTTTTTAAAACGTCATCTCCACGCATCATATACGCACGTCACATTTCGACCGATCCACTAACTGTATACACTAATTTTTACCTCAAAACATCTCCATGCACCAAATCCCTGCAAGCAATGCTCCAAATCGATCACAACAGGAACATAACATAAACAAAAGAAGGGTTTCCAATTTCTCTAAACATCCGCCGGCAATCAGCCGCTACTAGGGATGCAACCTGAAACTTCCCTAAAATCCCCACAAGCATTTAGAATCCCATGGGAAATCTCAGTTATCAGCTAATATAAAAGCCCTGCAGATATTTAAATCACAAGATAATAAAAAAATCCCTAGAAAAATGCACTCAACCACTAAAAATTCCTGTGAGGATCCTCACAAGAATCTTCAATCTCTTGATTACAAAATCCCTCAAAAAAATGTTAGCCATCAGTCTGACAACTCAGCTCACCAGCCATCAGTTAGAACATTTTTACTATCTAGGATAAAATGTATGTTTCTTAAGCATCTCCCATTTGCACGCGTTCTCTTTTTTATTTTTCAAAAAAAAAAATTTTTTTCGTTATTAGGCCGGGAAGTTTTCAGACTGTCCTTTTATAATGTTTATTTATTCAGTTTGATTAATTTGAAAAAATTAATTTACTATTTCTTTGCTAATCTAATTTTTGTGAACTGAATATTATAACCTAAATTATTTTGAATTTGTGAACTTTCACATTTATAAAAACATTATTTTATTTTGTTAAGTTAAATATTAAAAATATTTGGACTAATTGTTTAAGAAGAAACTTGTGACCTGTAAATAAAATAGTTTAATTTAGGTTCGAGTAATACGCTGCAACCCTCACAACAACATACAAATACAAACACACACAAACATACACATACAAACAAGAGAAAGAGAGGAGAGCTCACCGATGTAAAAGACATGGATTCTCTCACTAATACACGCACACATGCACACACAAAGCACTCCGAAGGGAGTAAACCTCAATAAATGCGGCAACTAAAGGGATTCAGTATCGACAGAATATTCTGGAAGCGACGCTCGCTCTGACGTGAGAAACATTACAGCATATAACAAGCCACGCAGTTAAGTTGCCTCCGAGGCAGTATGTAGTTTTTCGCTCCTAGGTTCGCGATCGAATATTGGTGGTCAGGTTGCTTACTTTTTCTAAAAATTAGTGCGTTTTGTTGACTTACCTGTAATTCATTAATAGAAACCCATGAGTTCGAAGGAAAGCCCTGCAGCATTGGCACTAAAAACTGAAGGCAGCCACTCCAGTGACCAATCAATAACATCATGCATATTAAGTTAAAAATGCGCATAAAGACCGATGCCATGTTGAGAAACTGTAAATAGAACCATTAGTACAAATATTATTTTAATTTATCTTAGCACAAATAAATCAAAGCGAGTTCAGTTAGCATGAATTAAAGATTAACGGTAAGACGATATTTCTATGTTCAGACATTTTAATAATTTAATAATGATAACATATCTATTATGTTATTCCGACATCTTTGGTAATCTGGTCAGAATTTTATTTACAAGTATACGTATAGTTAGGGGTCAAGTGTTTCCTTAGACACAGCGTGTGTGCATGCAGAACACATAGCCTCTGCCATTACAAGACCGCTACTCCGTGGTTTCTCTAACCACAACCTGCTCGAGATGGCCCTGTCTTTACAGATTACGGATTACGGATCTAGACTGGGAGGTCAATAAATATCCCCCACTAATCGCAGGTGTTACGCGACCCGGGAGAAGACTCTTCGGTCGGGACCTAAGTCTTTCAAAGAAACGGCTAAATATGCGTTGGTGATGGCCGTCATTGACGAGGGCGATGACGATTGCGGCATCTCTAAAGAGGGCTGGAGGTGGGTTGAGAGCGCTTTAGCGTCAACCTTCTTGCAGGTCTTGCAGGAGATGCCGTTTCCAGCTCCAGTTTGCAAATATGCAGGCTGGATCCAGGGGCGGGTCGAGTCCGTCTCCTTTGTTGATGAGCGATCAGTCATCGGTAAAGATCCGCAGTAGCTAAGGTCGGTGAGATATGACCGGGATGCGATCTCGCGTTTGTGGTGAGGGATTGTGTTCCTTCACGCCCTAGAGCTCATGTGTAGATTCCCTCGGCTCGGGCCGATGCGGAGTCCATCACGAAGATTCTACAGGTAAGCAACCGTCATTTTCCAACGAGTAATTGGAAGACAGGGAGGTTGGGTGAACCTGAGGTGGCGAGAAGGTAGGCCGTCCTAGTCTTGAACGCGGAATCGCTTGCGCTTTTGGCCAAATCCAAGGTTGTTATATCCTTCGTCTGTGGTCAAATCTAGCTAAGGGTCTACAAAGTGGATGAAAAGAGCTCGGGATTCCTACACACAAAGGATGCAGCAGCTTCTGGGAGCGCTGTTGTGGAAGAGGGTTTTGTGAAAACAGCGGTGGTAACGGCTGTCGAAGCGACGACGGAGGAGGATATGGGTTACCTCTCTTCCTGCTCCAGCTCTTTAGGCGTCAGGAGCATGTTCGGAGGGGAATCATCCGAGGAACGCGTCCTGAAGACAGATGAGGAAGACGCCGACAAAACAGTGTTGGAGAGGATGGAGGTAGTCAAGAATGAACCGACTCCTCCAAATTAACCTCCTCCACTCTATAGCAGTAAGTGCTGCTCTCATTCTTCGCTACCTTCGCTTCTACCGGCAAACACGACATAATTCTAGCCCAGGAAACCTGGGTTTATGGAAGCAGGTTTGTGTTTGCTGTCATCCGTCTATATGGTACATGAGGCGAAAATTTCGGAACCGCTCATCAGAAGTTTGGTATATCAAGCCCGACTGCAAACTAGAGGTCTCATCATTGGAGACTAGGTCAACGCTCACCACTCGGGGTGGGGTAGCACAGATGTTAATAAAAGCGGTGAGACATTTGAAGATTTTATACTTAACGCTAACTTTTAGTTTTTTTATGGCAGAGAAAACCAAACTCATGGTATGCCCCCATCCATGCAAAGCATTGGTTGGTGTAGAAGGGAGGATCGGTTAGTGGGAAGGAGAAAAGTGGAAGTAGTGACGGCTTACACCCCTTTTGGAAGCTTCGACGTTAAAAGTGGCTAGGAAGACATTCGCAGGAAGATTGTTCCATAATCTAATAGCGCGATCAAAAAACGAATTTTCGCTGTAATTGGTCACCAACGCACTCTTTGGAACGGGATCTGGACGTAACAGACGTGCACCACTCTGGAAAGCCGAGTAGATCTGTTAAATACCTGAACGAAGGAATTAGGCTGGCTACTTTAGAGGAACATTTACCATTAAAGTACCGATAAAATAGGGATACACACCCTACATTCCGACGACGCCCCAAGGTTTCAACAGAGCTGTCCACAGCAAATGTTTCAACAGAACTGTCCCCTATAAGTTTTATCGCACTACTTTGGATACGGTCCAGAAGCTGAAATTATGCTCTCGAAGCTCCAGACCATACATAAAACAGCTACACATAACACATACTACAGCTCCAGACCATACATTATACAATTTGTAATCAGGGGGATGAAACTGCCTCCATCACTGCAAATAGGCAGTAGGTTTTAAACATTACAATGACTACAAGCTCCCTATCTGATAGAATCTGTGACTGAAAGGTGGGGCGTACTCCTTTTCTGATCACAGATACAAAAGTTTTAATCTGAGGGAAACTTGCGTTGTTCCTTTGAAAATCAGAAATGCTAGGAAAACTACTGGGTACTGTATAGAAAACTTTTTAAGAAAAACGTAGAAAGGGTTCCGTCGGCTAGGCCCAACAATGCGGCCGATCTAGATGGGTGTGTGGGTAACTTGGCGCACAACTTTGAGAGCTCACTATACATGTGCTAACAGGCCTTGGGAAAGCGATGGGGTTTAACACCTCGCGTGACCTATTGGTACTTCCTATTTTAACATAGTGTTATTGTGTGGCGGCTAGCTCTGGATAGAATGAGTAATACCGTATTGTTAAGGAAAGTTCAAAGGACTGCATCTATCGCAAATCCATGGTCTCAACAAAGCTATAGATATAGCACAATTATGGTAGGATCCAGATACTGCAAGGATATCCCTGCTGCACGGGATTACATAATACCGATGGCCTCCTTTGTTCGCTGATTTCTTAGGAGCATTCCATCCAGGCAAGCCTGGAAAAATGGTGGTCCAGTAGACGTAGTAGTGTGAGGTTCTACTTGGATTCCAGATAGCTGGGAATCAAACTGGCACTTGGCCTACCAGAGCACTGCAGTGTGTTTCAAGCAGAGATATCAGCAATATGGAAAGTTGCGGAGTGGCGGAGTCGTAAGGTCCTGACTACTACGTAAACATCTACACTAGCATTTAGGCGGCGATAAAAGCCCTTGAATTGATCTATATAAGTTCGTATACGACTCGGAAATGTCGTGAAGAGCTCAACACAATAGGTCACTTCTTCAGTATCAATGTGCTTTGGGTACCCGGATATGCAGGTATATCAGTTCTCTACTGACGTTCAAAGTGTACAGTCGCTATTATGTCAGTGCCTCTTAAATCTAATTATCTTGCGGCGTATGCAAGTCTAAATTCATTAAACTTTGTGGTGAAATTGATGATATGCAATTTAAAGTTCTTGCGGACAATCTAAATATTGTTTTTCTTTGTGATTGCTGCCTAAAATACTTATCTTAATTGTTATCTTTGCTACGTACATTAAATAGTGAAGTAAATGAACTCAAAACTGGTTTTCAACAAATTTTATGCAATCAAATTACTGTAAACACGACAAATAATGTTGTTGCTGTGTCGCCTAACTCCAATAATTCCAATAAGCAAATTGCTGAACTGTCAAAGCCAAACAGGAAAAAAGGAATAACTATTAAAAAAAGCCAGAATTATGGCAGACTTGCTATTGATCATCCTGAGGTTCTAGCGGTTTCTTCTTTAGTTGCTCAAAATCCCAGTGGATATTTGGATGATGGAAGTGGCCCTACTCAAGTTTTAACTGATTGTACAACAATGAAGGATACGGTTGTGGCGTGATATCTGCCCTTGATTTGATCACTGTAAAGGAAAAAGAAAACAGCTAAAAACCTAAAAGCCACCAGCCATTCACACAACATTATCGTTGGTACAGCTCCAACTTGTGATGCTTTCTCCGTTGTGCACAATATGAAGAATATTCATATTTCAAGGTTTGACGTGAAAACTGAACCTGTGGATATTTTAAACTATTATATGTTTCGGCAAAATTGAGTGTTGATTTCACAACTATCACATGCGTTAAACTTATCAAGAAGGATGCTAACATTTCTAAACTTCGCTTCATAAATTTTAAACTTGGTGTACCATCACCTTTGTATAGCAAAATGTTCGACAAGGAATTATGGCCACTTTCTGTAAAAACAAAACCTTTCATAAATAAGCCAAAGAACTTATTGGGCGGAGCATTGAACCTATCTTCTCCTCCGCCACCAATAAACTTCGCTTCTTTGAATCCATCAACAACGGACAATCAGCGCTCAGTCCTGCAACAACTGAATATCAATCTTCCAGTTACTCAACAACCTTGAATCCTGCATCCACATCTAATTTCACATCTCATCAGATTGCCTCTTCAACGCGGTATTCATACCCGGCACCCGTTTCAACTTTAGTATGCTTGTCATCTGATATTATGCCAGCGTCAACTCTTCCACAAGAGCCAATGCAACTCCTTAGCAGCATCGAGCAACGAGATGAATCTATTATATCGTCATAATCGATTTACTACCAAAATATAGGTGGTATCAGGACGAAGACTTCTGAATTTTTACTCGCTATGTCTCTTCATAAATATGATTTTGTCTATCACAGAGACCTGGCTACGTAGTGATATCTCCTCCAGGGAACTTTTTGATAGCTCCTATAATGTCTATTGCCATGATCGGTGTCCTATTGCTTCGGGCCGAAGTAGAGGTGGTGGAGTGCTGCTTGCAGTTAAAAATATATTTCGCAGTAAACTAATAAAGTTTCCTATTATTGATAACAGTATTGAACAAATTTGTGTAGAAATTAGCATGTCTAACGTTAACTTAATTTAAATTTTCGTGTCATACATCCCTCCTAATAGTTCTTATGAAGTTTACCAAAGGCATTTAGATAACATAAATGGCATAGTAGATACTCTTAACTCTTGTCACAGCACGATTGTCATGGGCGACTTTAATTTAAGCAGTATGTCTTGGTCCTATGTAGATAAATGTATACTTCCTTTCAATCTCTCATCTGATATTGATAACGCTGTTATGAGCTATTTTTTATCTAATGATTTTTGTCAAATAAATGACACCAAAAATGGTATAAATAGAACCCTGGATCTAATGTTTGTTACTAGTGACCTAAAAGCAATTTGTCATAAAAGCCTTTTACCCATCATCAAAAATAGTATACCTCATAATGCCTTAATCACTGAATTTGATTTTTATAAATTCGGCCCAGTAGCAGTTGCTTCATCAACTCAGCTTGATTTTGCCAAAATCCTTGCGATTAGTGAATTCCTATCTAATGTTGACTGGAATCCATCAATTATTTGTGCTGACCCTTCTAGAATGTACGAGTTGTTGTGTGCTATACTTCATATTTCGGCGTCACAATTTGTTCCTACTAAAATAATTACTATTCCTAGAAATAAACCTCCATGGTTTAATTTTAGATTAGAAAATTAAAACAATGTCAAGAACAAAGCGTTTAAGAAATTCAGGAAAACTAATTTTGTGGGTGATTATAATCTTTTTGTTCGTCTTCGAAATGAATTTGACTTTCTACATAGGTTCTTTTATAAAAATTATATATTCAAATTCGAAAGCAATTTAAAATCTAATCCAAAACATTTTTGGGGGTATATAAATTGTAAACGCAAATCTAATGGATATCCTGCAAGCATGGAATATAATGGTTTTAAATCCAATAATGCACTAGAATCCACTTATCTTTTTTCTAAACATTTTCAAAGTGTTTTCCAAAAATATTCGCCTCCCTCAAATAATAGTTATTTAGACTTTGATACTCCAAATATTCCTATGTTGAATACTATAACTATTTCCGAGAATGATGTTTCCATTGCAATTACAAGTCTCAAGACTAGCTTTAAATGTGATAATGGTGACTTCCCAACAGCACTTCTCAAGCTATGCGCCTCCAGTTTGGTCGAACCAATTGCTGCCCTTTTTAATTTATGTATAAAAATAAGAACATTTCTCAATTGCTGGAAGGCTTGCATAATTGTTCCAATTTTTAAATCTGGTGATCGCGGTGATGTTAATAATTACAGAGCAATTGTGAAACAATGCACTTCATTTTAAAAAAGGTTTCTGATTGGTCGTTTGCTTTTTGTGAAGTTTGGTACAGTCGTCTCTGATGTTGCTATTGATGCCTCCTCAGGCATTCCTCAAGGTACCCATTGTGGGCCTCTGCTATTTTTAATTTTCATTAACGACTTACCTCAGCATTTTAATTCGTCGAACTGCCTAATGTATGCTAACGATGTCAAATTATTCCATTGTATCTCAGATACATCTCATTGCACGACCATCCAACACGCCCTCTCAAACATGCATATTTTTCTTAAAAATAATATAATATTCATATCGGATTTACAAAGACGTTACTTAAGGCCGAAACCTGTAATGCATTTTACATGTTTTGCTTTAGTGAGATTTTTTGTCAATACATCTGCTATGTTATCCTCTGTTGGTGTGTAGCGCAGTTCGATTTCATTTGACTTTACGATATTTCGGACATGTAAATATTTGATATCTACTATATATGCTTGCTCTTGTTGTGATGAACTGGATTTCTCGCCATACTTTGTGCACCCAAGTTATCACCATACATTACTAGCGGTTCTTCTTTGTTGTAGCAGCCAATCTGAGTCAACAACCTTTTCAAATAGACAGCTTCTCTTGCAGCGGTAGACATTGCAACAAATTCGGCTTCCGTGCTGCTCAAAGCAATAGCTGATTGTTTTTTGCTTTCCCAGCTGATCGCACTACCTGCCATGATGAACGCATATCCAGAGTAGGACTTTCTATCGACGGAACAACTGGCCCAATCAGCATCGACGTAAGCTTCTGGCGGTTTACCTGTTCTGGAATAGTTTAACTTAATATTATTTGTGGCAGAAAGATATCTTAATATGTGCTTAGCAGCCTTCTCATGTTCGATATGTGGTTCCTGGTTTTTTTGCGCTAATTTCCCCACAGAGTGAATTATAGTATATCTGGTCGTGTGGAGATACCCAGATACATCAGAGCTCCTACTAATGACTGATACTGCTTCGGGTCAATTCGCTCACAAGTTTCCTTATTACAAGATATTTGATACACAGGGTCCAATGGTGTTGCTGCAGGCCGACAATTTTCCATACCATATTGTTTTAGAAGATTCTTCACGTATTGTTAATGACCCACAAAAATTTCTCCGGTATCACTTTTTCGTTCAATCTCCATACCTAGAAAGTACTTAACATTTCCGTTGTCGACCATCTTAAACTTATGTGCAATCCCACGTTTAATTTTTTCTAGGTCTCCTTTATCTTCGCAGGCAATCAAGGTGTCATCTATAGCAATGAGTTGAAACTTACTTTCATTTGTTGCTTTACTATATACAGGCAACTTTCGTTAGGACATGGCTCAAATCCCATTTAGCGCACAGCAGCATCTAGGGTTGTGTTCCAAGCTCGTCCCGATTGTTTGAGTCCATAAGTCGTCTTTTTTAATTTTAAAACTTGATTTGAATTCTTATTATGCAAAATTCCTTCAGGTGATTTCATATAAATTTCTTCATCTAGTCGACTATTTAAATACGCTGTTGACACATCAACATGATGCAAGTACAAGCCTCGTTCGGCAGCTAATGCAAAAACTAACCTTATAGTCGAATACCGAATGACAGGCGAAAAAGTTTCACTGTAATTAACGCCATACTGTTGGCTGCAGCCTTTTGCTACAAGCCGCGCTTTAAACTGCAGAATGTTTCCACTTTCGTCTCGTTTTAATGAAAAAACCCACCTGTAACCGATCACACTTTTTTAGGAGGAAGATTCTCTACTGACCAAGTGTCGTTTTCCTCGAGCGCTTTATATTCACGTGACATGGCTGCTTTCCACTCGATGATATTCTCACCACCAAGGGCCTCATCCAAAGTTTGAGGAATTCGTATTTCGTCACTTTTTGCAAAGTTCAGCTTCTGATATATTTTCTTTGGTCGCCCTACAGTGCCTGTGCGAACTAAACGGGGTCTTCCACGTCCTCTCGCTTCTGCAACTGTTTGTTGTTTCATTACGTCATGGTCGCTGTCTGTGCTGCAACTTTCGAAATTTACCTCATCGCTGCTCTGCTTTTCTTCAACTATTTTTATTTCTGCATCTTTTACTCCGCTTTCGTCAACATCGCAAATGCAATCTGTACTTGAAGGAAAATCAATACGACTTTTCTTTCATTTGCATCAAACAGTCTGTATACTTTTGAAGTCAGAGAATATCCCACGAGAATATATTCTTTGCCTTTGGCAGAAAACTTTTTGGTTTGCGTTTTATCCGAAAATGACCAACATCGGTTTCTTGCCGGTCCAAATTTCGTACGGCGTTTTATTAGGCAGGGCTTTAGATATAGTTCAGTTCCGTATATAAACCGCTGTGTTTACGGCTTCTGCCCATAGTGACTCATCTGCCTCAGCATGTAACAACATACTCCGAGCCATTTCAACAACAGTTCTGTTCGCACGCTCTGCTACGCCATTCTGTTGTGGCGTATATGGTACAGATAGCTGGCGTTGTATTCCACACTCTTCCAAAAGAGAAGTGAAATTGCGGTTTAAATGCTCAGTGCCATTGTCGCTTCGCAGCGCTTTTATCTTGCGTCCGGTTTGATTTTCCACAAGTTTTTTGAATACTTTGAATTTTTCTATCACTTCACTTTTTTCTTTAATAAAATATTCAAAAATTCTTCTTGACTTGTCATCAATAAAAAGGACAAAATAGCGTGAGCCTCCGATAGACGATTTGCTCATAGGCCCGCAAACATCCGTGTGAAGTAACTCCAGTAAGTCTTTTGACTTCGTTGCACTTTCTTTAAAAGGTTGTGAACATATTTTACTCTGCAGACATGTTCTGCAAGATTCATCTCTTGCTACAATTTTCGCTCCCACACCTTCTACTGCATGATTCTTCATCATATTGAGCAGTGTTCTAAAATTGAGATGCCCAAATCTATTGTGCCAAAGAACGGTCTCATCGATTAAAAGACATAGCTTTACAGGTCTCTTTTCTAAAAATATGAACAAATTCAAATTATTTTTGGCAGTCAGAATAAATTTACCTAGTTTGTCTCTTATTATTGCATACTCTTTCTTTAATTCAACAGTTAAACCACAATTTGTGGTTTTGCAACAGAAATAAAATGTACAGACATTTCAGAAACATAAAGCACATCTTTCAATATTATTTGACCTTCTTGCGCTTTTATTTTTACATCTCCTTTTCACTTTGCTTCTATATTTTCATCACATGCTAACATTATTTTCTCTCTGCAATTTACAAACGACGTAAACTTTTGACGATCGCAACAAATATGTGAGGTGGCACCACTGTTAAGGCACCAAGAAATATTGTTCAACTCGTTACTATTGTCAGCTCTTAGAAAAGCAAATGAACGATGCGGCTGTTGATCCACTTTGTTGTTCTTAGTTTTCGCACTTCTACAGTTTTTTGCGTAGTGACCTCGTTTTCCGCAATTATAACATTTAAACTTGTTGTTGTTATTTTTATGTTTCGTTTCCACACTGGACCATCAACGAATGCTTGTTGAGTTGTTACCGTTTCTCCTTTTTCTTCTAGTTGACTACGCCGTTCGCTTTTCTCTACTAATTTAACCTTGAGTACATCAATGCTAGGCAAGCAATCCCTCGTTTCCATTGCTACCACAAAATTTTCAAATTCCTTCGGCAGACTGGACAACAAGATTATGACCAGCAACTCATCAGATAATGTTATACCGACTTGAATTAAGTTATCAGCAATCTCAGAAAAAGTATTTAAGTATTGTGTCATTGAACTTGTGTCCGACAAACGGAGAGGGAGCAGTTTTTTGTAGAGACTAACTTTTCGAAGCGGTCCACTCGGCTTAAAAACAGATTCTAGCTTCTTCCACGCATCCACTGCGGTTTCACATGCTTTTACATAATTTAGGTGCGATGGCTTTATACACAGCAATATTGTCGTTAGTGCTTTTTCATTTAAATTTTCCCACTTTAGAATTTCAGCTGCTCCTGTTGGCTTTATAATTTTTCCGCTTACGACTGCTCGGAATGACGCAAAACACATTGCATATGTACACATCAAGTGTCATAGTTATTTTCTGCCAGTTTCTCTATTTGGTAAAGTGAATTAATTTCAATTTTTTTATATATATGCGACACACGCTAAACAAATATTTAATACTTTAAAAAAAAAAGCACGTGGCTTGGGCCCATAACCTGTTGTATTCAGAGTTTCACTCTTGCCCCCTCCTTCCACTTTTCCACTATGTCCAATTGGGCAGTGTCCTTTGATTACCCCCACAACAATTCGTAGCTAGTCTCTCTTTAAAGAGAGTAGTCACTTTGAATTGCTCAAATTTAGCTCTAGCCATAGGGTACGAGAGATGCTGCAATCGCCTCTGTTTTTCCATATATTATTTGCTCTCTCATACACTACGTCACTAATTAATCCTTTGAGATTAGTAATCGGTGGATGTATCGAAGAGTCCGCTTCCTCGACTTCACCAAATCTGAACTCAGTAACTTCATTGCAGCCTGACTCCACTAAAAGTCCACACAGAAATTGATAACAACTTGTTGTATCCCTTCCTGTATGATGGATGGGATGGGATGGAATGGAATGGAATGGATTGAATGGGGTAAACCTTCGCCTGGAACACACTGCACTCTTTAGGCAATCTAAACGATTGCTGTACCCGCAGTGAATCCGAATAGAAAGAGCGGGCCTGTACCTTCGGATGTTTTCGAACCGTCCGTAAATAGTTTGATACCATCACATCCTCACCGGACATACAGTCGCCCCTGTCGGGAAAAAAGCCAGCAGAGATCACATCAAAATCAAACCTCGTTAATAGGTAGTCTGTTGGCGGAGACAATTCGGGCCCTTATTCGACTTGCCCTTAATGTGGGGCGTTTAAAGCCCAAAATCAATTTTTCACCAATAAAACAAGTCTTTAACAGCCATCAAATTGAATTTTGGTCATTTAATCAAATGTCTTGTCGAAGTTTTTTCTTTCCTTCGGTTAAAGTACTGATTAGCGCTTAACTGAACATTGTGAAATCGGGTCTAAGACTGTCTCGATGCCATTGATGACATTTTTTACATATTTCGTTCTAATCGTCTCTACGTGTAACGTATTGTAAACATCCCTAATGAAATTTGCCAAGGTTTGATTTGGTACAATTTAAGGGCGGTTGTACACTTTTTAATCAAAGTAAAATAGAATAAAACAAAATACATTTGCTTTCAAAATTGGAAAATATAATTATTTAAAAAATATATTTGTGAAATTTAAGTTAAGACAACAATAAAGTATCTAACAAGTCAACAGGATACGTTTCTTCTTGAATGTAGTCGTATGTATGTATTATCTATTATCTATATTTTAAGAAGCTTGTGATAGCTGTTGTACTTGATCCGATCTAATAGCTGTAGCACCTGATCTTATAGTTGATACAACTATATTCTGATAGTTGACTGACTGAGCTAATTGAAGACCCTCTTGCTGTGGAAAAATTAATGAAAATATATTAAAGATCTTGTAAAGACCAAATGAAAAGCAGCAATTCAGACTTTCTAAGGCAGATTTAGAGAATCGATTGAAGGAGACTTTTAAATCGGTTACAGTACCTTTAAAGGAATTAGTGGACATATATAAAATATTTATTTATTTATTCATTTACTTAATCTACAGGAGTATTACTTACAGACTGTAATTAAACAATGTGTACCAAAATCATTTGCAAATATAAAGTTATGCTAAGATAAATAAGACAAGCTGAATTATAAAAAAAGAGGGAATTTTCATGCAGCTGACTAAAGCTCTTGCTGAATCTGAGGGGAGGGAATTGGTGAATGGAGAGAATTGGTGAATTATCGGCGCAGTTATTGAATATCAAGTCAACCATAAAAAGCGTGATTGACTGAGTTTCAGTTGTCGAAACGGCATGCGCTGAAATGTACTTGTTGAAGGAAGGTTTAATAGAATTAAAGAGAAAACTGGATAATAATGCAAGTGATACCGCTGGCGAACCCTCTCTTGTGACAGCGCTGAATGGCGAAATATTTGCACATAAACATTAGGTGGAGAATTATGAGAATGATAGGATCTCTGCTGATTTCATCATTAATGGAATTCCATTCGTTTCTGAAGAGAACCTTACTTGTACTTTTGCCAAAACTTGTTCTGCTATTAACTGAGATGTTCCAGAATTGCGTGACATATTTAGAGTGAAAGCGAAGAGCTCTAACAAAAACTCTTCTATCATAGCCAAGCTATCGTCAGCACGTGAGCACAAAATTAATAAGCGTTGATTGCATCGCTGGAACCGAGCTTCGTGAGATTTCATGCAAATATATTATTATTTACGTTGTTATAAATAGGTTAATTTTAAGACTTAAAAATTTTCCTATTTTACATTTATTATTTTCTCATTCTACATCCTTTTTACTTCCTGGTCTTATCTTTTCTATTCTCCTCTTGCTTTATTGTATTATCTGTCTTTGTCTCTGGTTATAACCAATCTGTCTCTGATTGTAATCAATGATTTCAAGACGGACTGCGTCAAATTTATATTTCAAAGATCGCAAGTAGATGTCTTCTGTATCTCCGAAACGTGGCTTTATAATGATCTTAATGACTCTTTATACAATGTCGAAGGTTACAAATTACACCGAAATGACAGAATAGATAAAATAGAAGTGGACATAGCTATTTATTTAGATCTAATATTCATATAATAAGATAAAATTGTTAATATTGTTACGTAAATTTAGATTTACGGGTACGACTCTCTCTTAGGTTCGATCTCTGGATTGTGAATAATCTAATAAAACTCAAAAGTTTTCCTGTTTTTAATTTCACAGATTTTATTCTTCTATTATTCCACTTATTAACACTTATTTCTTGACGCTATGCTCACAAGGTGTCGATGTGTTCTGTTCAATAACCAAATTTGAACTGACTACCTGAGACGCCCTGCGTCTAATTAAATGGCAGTTGATACTGCTGCGGAAGGTTCTAGAATTATGTAGCAAATTCTCGATCTATCTATTTGATCTATCCCGCGCTAGATGCCGTTGTGAAAGATCGTGGAATTTTCTAGCAAATTGTCGATCTATCTCGCGCTAGATGTCGCCGTACAAAGATGTGAAAGGTTGTGAAACTAGCTATCTATGCGCGATTTAAATGGTTTCCAGAACTTTCGCGAAAGTTTCATTGTAAATTCGTCACACTGCCCTCCACTTAAGTCTGATCGTCCCGATCAGACTCCAAATTCCTTGATCCATATGGAGCTAGTCTCTCTAAGTGAACGACTTTAATTTTACCGCGTCTCTGCGTGTGGGATTGTATGCGATACACAACATCGTTCAGTCGCTTTATGACTTTGTATGGACCTTCCACGATGTTTGCAACTTTGGAGACATACCCTTTTTCCGTCGCGAAATGTACAGCAGCACCAAGTCGCCTTCTTGAAATCCTTCTGAATTCATAGCTCGGTCGTAACGATCCTTCATTTTATTGCTCATTAGCTGTGTTCGCTGCCTCACATGTTGATGTATTTCATCCATTTCGGACTGAAGCAATTCCCAATAGCTGCCTCCAGTTTCAGTAAGTTGATTGCTCTTTCCATATTTCAAATCTGATGGGAGTCTCAAATCTGTACCGAATCATCACTGAAAATAATCCTCGCAGGTGGATGGCCGGTAGTGTCATGGACTGCTGATCGGTAAGCCAATAAAAACATTTGAATGTGCTTGTCCCAATTGCGCTAACATTTGCCCAGTACTTTTCGTAAATGCTCTTCTAATGTACGGTTAAACCTTTCCACCATGCCATCCGATTGTGGATGTAGAGCTGTCGTTCGAGTTTTCTTGATACCCAACAATGAGCACATTTCTTGAAATATAGCAGACTCAAAGTTCCTCCCTTGATCTGAATGCAACTCAATTGGTATTCCAAATCGCGTGACCCAATTCTGCACAGAAGCTTCGGCTACAGTTTTAGCCTCCTGATTTGGTATAGCATATACTTCTGGCCACTTACTGAAATAGTCCATGATCACCAACACATATTTGTTCCCAGAGTCGCTAGTAGGGAATGGACCGGCTACATCCATCGCAACGCGTTCAAATGGTGCTCCCGCATTGTACTGCTGCAACCTTCCTCTGCTTCTAACTTTCGGACCCTTAGCTGCCATGCATTGCGCGCAGTTTTTAATCCATTCAGCAACTGATTCTTGGCAATTCACCCAGTAAAACCGTTGTTTAATCTTTTCCAGAGTTTTCGTGATGCCAAGATGCCCTCCACTTGGTCCATTGTGAAACTCTTCTAATACAGCTGCTATTCTAGACTTTGGTAGGACAACCAAATCGCGAGTGTGTTTACCATCTTCACTTTCCCATGAACGATGCAGAACTCCGTTTATCAACCTCAAGCTATTCCATGGCGCCCAATACGCCTTGGCCAACGGACTTTCTGATGCCATTTCTTCCTTGGTTGGTCTTTTATCTGTTTCTTTCGCTTTCATGACCTTAACCAAGTCCGCATCCTTCAGTTGGCTTTTCCTTACAGCGCTGGATACCCATTCATCATCAGGTTGCAGATTTGTTAATCGGATGTCGACTATACCTTCGCTTCTTTCAGCCTTGGAGCAATGCTTACACTCCAATGCACATGGGCGTCGAGATAGTGCATCGGCGTTTCCATGTTGCCCACCTTTCCGATGCTGTATTTCACAGTCGTAATTCTGCAACCTTTCTATCCATCGCGCAATCTGTCCTTCCGGATTTTTAAACTGGAGTAACCATCTGAGTGCTGCATGATCTGTTCTTAGATGGAAATGCTGTCCATACAGGTATTTGTGAAAATGTTTCACGCATTCGACCACTGCCAAGAGTTCCCGCCTCGTAACGCAATAGTTCCTTTCCGGTTTTCCAAGGACTCTGCTATAGTACCCAATAACTTTTTCCTGACCATCGATAACCTGTGAGAGTACGCCTCCTATTCCATGTGCACTAGCATCTGTATCTAGTACGAACTTTCCGCCAGGAACTGGATAAGCCAACATTGGAGCTGTACATAGTAATTCCTTCAACTGCTGAAAGGCATTCTCTTCCTCCTCTTTCCACACAAATTTGCTGTTTTTCTTCGTCAAATTATGCAAACTTCTCGCAACGTTGGCAAATCCGGGTACAAACCGTCGGTAATATGTACAGAGCCCAAGGAAGCTACGCACTTCATGAACATTCGTTGGTCGAGGCCAATCTCTTACCGATTTTATTTTGTTTTCATCAGTGTGGATTCCTCTAGTGGTGATTTTGTGGCCCAAATAAGTTACTTCGGTTTTAAATAGATTGCATTTCTTTGGATTCAACCGCAATCCAGCAGAAGCAATTCGTCGAAAGACATCTTCTAAATCTTTGAGGTGGTCATCAAAACTCTGGCCCATGACGATAATGTCATCAAGATACACCAAACATGTTTTCCAGTGAAGCCCTTTTAGTACGTGTTCCATTAAACGCTCAAAAGTTGCCGGAGCGTTGCATAATCCAAATGGCATCACGGAGAATTGCCACAATCCATCCCCCATGCTAAAAGCAGTTTTTTCGCGATCGGATTTTTCGATCTCCACTTGCCAATAACCACTTTGTAAATCCAGCGTTGAAAACCATTTCGCACCGGATAACGTATCCAAGGTGTCGTCTATTCGCGGCAGTGGGTAGCTGTCCTTTTTAGTGACATCGTTCAGCTTCCGATAGTCAACGCAAAACCGGGTGCTTAAATCTTTCTTTTTAACTAACACGACCGGTGAACACCATGGGCTAGTTGATGGTTCAATAACTCCACCTTTTTGCATTTCGTCTATTATCTGTCCCGCTTCTTCTCGTTTTGCTAGTGGGACTCTGCGTGGAGCTTGCCGAATCGGTCTTGCATCGCCAGTGTCTATTCGATGTTGCACAATGGCAGTTCTTCCAAATTTATTGCCATCGTTGGCAAATATGGAGCTATAGTTCTCTAGTAGCCGTTTTGCTTTCATCTTTTCTGGCCCGCTCACCTCATTCAACCAGGTATTCACGATGTTAGGAATTTTCATGCCATCTTTGAGAACCTCGTTTTTGCATTCCTGAGGAGGATTGTCACAATTAACCACGGCTTCCACAGCTTGGCATTGTCCTACTAACTCTCCTTTCTCCAAAAATATCGGTGACCTGAACTCATTCATCACTCGAATTGGGATCCGCTTATTATTTCCCGTTTGTACCAAGGTTCGTCCAACCAATATATTTGCAGTCCTTTCTGATGCCTCTACTACCCACAGCCTGCTTGCTCCACAGTCTCCCTCCACACATGCCCACAGTACTGCTTCAGACTTTGGTGGAATCTGCTGACGGTGACTTACACTTACATTCCTGATCTGAGGCCGTTCATACCCAGTGCTTAGGGGTATCTCCATGTTCTGGCACGTCAGCATTCTTTTCTTCAGATCCAGAGTAAGACCATGGGCTAGCATAAAATCCACGCCAATTATTACCTCGTCCATTATTCCAGCCACTAAGAAGGTGTGAACCACTTCTAACGTTCCAATCTGAACCTTGCACACCAGTTTTCCACAAATCGCAGCTTCCTCCCCTGTAGCTGTTCGTAGCTTGCAACCAATCAGCGGCTCAACGTTATCCCCTGCTAGGTCTGATCGAATGATAGAATGTGTTGCGCCCGTGTCCAGAGTTAAAACCAGCGAACGTCCGTTTACAGTCCCGTTTATGGTTAAATTATTGTTTTTACGCTGTATTTGTGAAACGGAGACAGTGGGGCAATCAGTTGTGGGAACCAGCTCACGCCCCTTTGAACTGGTCCGTTTTAGTTTAACGATCGTTTCTCTTCAGAAGAGCCACTTGCATCTTCGTTGCTTCTTTTTCTTGCATCTACGTTTTTCTTACCAGAGGCATTACAATTCCGTGCCAGGTGCCCTGATGTTCCACAGCTGTAACACTTTAGTTCAAAGCCCTTGCGCGAGGTTGGCATCCTCTGAGAAATAGTCTGGATGAGATCCCTTATGGTTTTCTCTAGGGATTCACTTGGCTCAACTTCCAACCGATGAACTCTATGTGCCTTATTGCTTAAAAGGCATGCTGTTTCCTGCGTCAAGGCAAATGACACTGTTTCGGCAAACGTCTTCTTTGGCATGGAGTAGACTGCACGTTTGGTATCCTGAATTTTAAGTAATTCAGTTACTTCCGCTGGTGCATCTGCGTTGGCCAAATGCGCGAGCCGCTCTATCTCCGTTGCATATTCTTGTAACGACTCGTTTGCTTTTTGGTAACGATTCATCAGCTCCATTTGAAACACTTGTTTTCTATGGTCGCTACCATATCGTCGTTCAATCGCTGCCATTAACGCGTCATAATTACCACGCTCAATTTCAGGAACTGTTTGCAGAACTTCGACGGCGGAGCCTTTCAATGATACTACCAAAGCTGCCACTTTATCCGCCGTAGTCCAGTGATTGGTTTGGGCTGTGGTCTCGAACTGTAGTTTAAAAATTTTAAACGGTATAGTTTCGTCGAAAGCTGGCGCTTGTAATTTCGTTGCGCTAACAGCTGTAACTGGACCACTGGACTGTATTTCTCGCACATGACCATCCAGCCGCAGTATTTCTGATTCTAGTCTGTGTAATTCATCCTCCATTTTATCCTGCCTCGCCTGCAATATGGAAGAATTGCCTTCTATGCGCGATAGTTGGTCCTGCAATTGTGAAGTATTTTGTGTAAGCTGCTCCTGCAATTGTGAAGTATTTTGTGCCAGCTGTCCCTCCATACGTGAGGACAGTTGCTCCATTGCTGCTAGAAGCACATTCATGTCAAATGCTGGAGCTGGCTGCGGCTCTATCAACTGCTCCTCGACTTTAGATGAAACTCCTGAAGCATCATGACAGAACTCATGTTCTTCAACATCGATGCCCTCACTCTCCATTGCTTTACGCAACCGTGCTTGTAAATCTGCCTTATGCCCTGTCACAGGCAAACCTCTAGCCTCCAGCTCTTCCCTCAGCTGGGGTATTCTCAGTTCAGCAAACTTCACCATAATTTAGGATTATTCAGCAATCCCACTTCTGACACCAATTGTTACGTAAATTTAAATTGTCGATCTATCTCGCGCTAGATGTCGCCGTACAAAGATGTGAAAGGTTGTGAAACTAGCTATCTATGCCCGATTTAAATGGTTTCCGATTTAAATGGTTTCCAGAACTTTCGCGAAAGTTTCATTGTAAATTCGTCACAATATTGTGGCGAATTTACAATGAAACTTTCGCGAAAGTTCTGGAAACCATTCAAATCACGCATAGCTAGTTTCACAACCTTTCACATCTTTGTACGGCGACATCTAGCGCGAGATAGATCGACAATTTGCTAGAAAATTCCACGATCTTTCACAACGGCATCTAGCGCGGGATAGATCAAATAGATAGATCGAGAATTTGCTACATAATTCTAGAACCTTCCGCAGCAGTATCAACTGCCATATAAAAGACGCAGGGTGTCTCAGAGGGTCAGTTCGAATTTGGTTATTGAACAGAACACAACGGCACCTTGTGAGCATAGCGTCAAGTAAAAAGTGTTAATAAGTGCAATAATAGAAGAATAAAATCTGTGAAATTAAGAACAGCAAAACTTTTGAGTTTTATTAGATTATTCACAATCCAGAGATCGAACCTGAGAGAAAGTCGTGCCGTAAATTTAAATTTACGTAACAATTGGTGTCAGAAGTGGGATTGCTGAATAATCCTAAATTATGGTGAAGTTTGCTGAACTGAGAATACCCCAGCTGAGGGAAGAGCTGGAGGCTAGAGGTTTGCCTGCGACAGGGCATAAGGCAGATCTACAAGGCCGTTTGCGTAAAGCAATGGAGAGTGAGGGCATCGATGTTGAAGAATATGAGTTCTGTCATGATGCTTCAGGAGTTTCATCTAAAGTCGAGGAGCAGTTGATAGAGCCGCAGCCAGCTCCAGCATTTGACATGAATGTGCTTCTAGCAGCAATGGAGCAACTGTCCTCACGTATGGAGGGGCAGCTGGCACAAAATACTTCACAATTGCAGGAGCAGCTTACACAAAATACTTCACAATTGCAGGACCAACTATCGCGCATAGAAGGCAATTCTTCCATATTGCAGGCGAGGCAGGATAAAATGGAGGATGAATTACACAGACTAGAATCAGAAATACAGCGGCTGGATGGTCATGTGCGACAAATACAGTCCAGTGGTCCAGTTACAGCTGTTAGTGCAACGAAATTGCAAGCGCCAACGTTCGACGGAACTATACCGTTTAAAATTTTTAAACTACAGTTCGAGACCACAGCGCAAGCCAATCACTGGACTACGGCGGATAAAGTGGCAGCTTTGGTAGTATCATTGAAAGGCTCCGCCGTCGAAGTTCTGCAAACAGTTCCTGAAAATGAGCGTGGTAATTATGACGCGTTAATGGCAGCGATTGAACGACGATATGGTAGCGACCATAGAAAACAAGTGTTTCAAATGGAGCTGATGAATCGTTACCAAAAAGCAAACGAGTCGTTACAAGAATATGCAACGGAGATAGAGCGGCTCGCGCATTTGGCCAACGCAGATGCACCAGCGGAAGTAACTGAATTACTTAAAATTCAGGCGTTTATGAGTGGTATACGAGATGCGGATACCAAACGTGCAGTCTACTCCATGCCAAAGAAGACGTTTGCCGAAACAGTGTCATTTGCCTTGACGCAGGAAACAGCATGCCTTTTAAGCAATAAGGCACATATAGTTCATCGGCTGGAAGTTGAGCCAAGTGAATCCCTAGAGAAAACTATAAGGGATCTCATCCAGACTATTTCTCAGAGGATGCCAAACTCGCGCAAGGGCTTTGAACTAAAGTGTTACAGCTGTGGAACATCAGGACACCTAGCACGGAATTGTAATGCGTCTGGTAAGAAAAACGTAGATGCAAGGAAAAGAAGCAACGAAGATGCAAGTGGCGCTTCTGAAAAGAAACGATCGTTAAACTAAAACGGACCAGTTCAAAGGGGCGTGAGCTGGTTCCCACAACTGATTGCCCCACTGTCTCCGTTTCACAAATACAGCGGAAAAACAATAATTTAACCATAAACGGGACTGTAAACAGACGATCGCTGGTCTTAACTCTGGACACGGGCGCAACACATTCTATCATTCGATCAGACCTAGCAGGGGATGACGTTGAGCCGCTGATTGGTTGCAAGCTACGAACAGCTACAGGGGAGGAAGCTGCGATTTGTGGAAAACTGGTGTGCAAGGTTCAGATTGGAACGTTAGAAGTGGTTCACACCTTCTTAGTGGCTGGAATAATGGACGAGGTAATAATCGGCGTGGATTTTATGCTAGCCCATGGTCTTACTCTGGATCTGAAGAAAAGAATGCTGACGTGCCAGAACATGGAGATACCCCTAAGCACTGGGTATGAACGGCCTCAGATCAGGAATGTAAGTGTAAGTCACCGTCAGCAGATTCCACCAAAGTCTGAAGCAGTACTGTGGGCATGTGTGGAGGGAGACTGTGGAGCAAGCAGGCTGTGGGTAGTAGAGGCATCAGAAAGGACTGCAAATATATTGGTTGGACGAACCTTGGTACAAACGGGAAATAATAAGCGGATCCCAATTCGAGTGATGAATGAGTTCAGGTCACCGATATTTTTGGAGAAAGGAGAGTTAGTAGGACAATGCCAAGCTGTGGAAGCCGTGGTTAATTGTGACAATCCTGCTCAGGAATGCAAAAACGAGGTTCTCAAAGATGGCATGAAAATTCCTAACATCGTGAATACCTGGTTGTATGAGGTGAGCGGGCCAGAAAAGATGAAAGCAAAACGGCTACTAGAGAACTATAGCTCCATATTTGCCAACGATGGCAATAAATTTGGAAGAACTGCCATTGTGCGACATCGAATAGACACTGGCGATGCAAGACCGATTCGGCAAGCTCCACGCAGAGTCCCACTAGCAAAACGAGAAGAAGCGGGACAGATAATAGACGAAATGCAAAAAGGTGGAGTTATTGAACCATCAACTAGCCCATGGTGTTCACCGGTCGTGTTAGTTAAAAAGAAAGATGGAAGCACCCGGTTTTGCGTTGACTACCGGAAGCTGAACGATGTCACTAAAAAGGACAGCTACCCACTGCCGCGAATAGACGACACCTTGGACACGTTATCCGGTGCGAAATGGTTTTCAACGCTGGATTTACAAAGTGGTTATTGGCAAGTGGAGATCGAGAAATCCGATTGCGAAAAAACTGCTTTTAGCTCGGGGATGGATTGTGGCAATTCTCCGTGATGCCATTTGGATTATGCAACGCTCCGGCAACTTTTGAGCGTTTAATGGAACACGTACTAAAAGGGCTTCACTGGAAAACATGTTTGGTGTATCTTGATGACATTATCGTCATGGGCCGGAGTTTTGATGACCACCTCAAAAATTTAGAAGATGTCTTTCGACGAATTGCTTCTGCTGGATTGCGGTTGAATCCAAAGAAATGCAATCTATTTAAAACCGAAGTCACTTATTTGGGCCACAAAATCACCACTGCAGGAATCCACACTGATGAAAACAAAATAAAATCGGTAAGAGATTGGCCTCGACCAACGAATGTTCATGAAGTGCGTAGCTTCCTTGGGCTCTGTACATATTACCGACGCTTTGTACCCGGATTTGCCAACGTTGCGAGAAGTTTGCATAATTTGACGAAGAAAAACTGCAAATTTGTGTGGAATGAGGAGGAAGAGAATGCCTTTCAGCAGTTGAAGGAATTACTATGTACAGCTCCAATGTTGGCTTATCCAGTTCCTGGCGGAAAGTTCGTCCTAGATACAGATGCTAGTGCACATGGAATAGGAGGCGTACTCTCACAGGTTATCGATGGTCAGGAAAAAGTAATTGGGTACTATAGCAGAGTCCTTGGAAAACCGGAAAGGAACTATTGCGTTACGAGGCGGGAACTCTTGGCAGTGGTCGAATGCGTGAAACATTTTCACAAATACCTGTATGGACAGCATTTCCATCTAAGAACAGATCATGCAGCACTCAGATGGTTACTCCAGTTTAAAAATCCGGAAGGACAGATTGCGCGATGGATAGAAAGGTTACAGAATTACGACTGTGAAATACAGCATCGGAAAGGTGGGCAACATGGAAACGCCGATGCACTATCTCGACGCCCATGTGCATTGGAGTGTAAGCATTGCTCCAAGGCTGAAAGAAGCGAAGGTATAGTCGACATCCGATTAACAAATCTGCAACCTGATGATGAATGGGTATCCAGCGCTGTAAGGAAAAGCCAACTGAAGGATGCGGACTTGGTTAAGGTCATGAAAGCGAAAGAAACAGATAAAAGACCAACCAAGGAAGAAATGGCATTAGAAAGTCCGTTGGCTAAGGCGTATTGGGCGCAATGGAATAGCTTGAGGTTGATAAACGGAGTTCTGCATCGTTCATGGGAAAGTGAAGATGGTAAACACACTCGCGATTTGGTTGTCCTACCAAAGTCTAGAATAGCAGCTGTATTAGAAGAGTTTCACAATGGACCAAGTGGAGGGCATCTTGGCATCACGAAAACTCTGGAAAAGATTAAACAACGGTTTTACTGGGTGAATTGCCAAGAATCAGTTGCTGAATGGATTAAAAACTGCGCGCAATGCATGGCAGCTAAGGGTCCGAAAGTTAGAAGCAGAGGAAGGTTGCAGCAGTACAATGCGGGAGCACCATTTGAACGCGTTGCGATGGATGTAGCCGGTCCATTCCCTACTAGCGACTCTGGGAACAAATATGTGTTGGTGATCATGGACTATTTCAGTAAGTGGCCAGAAGTATATCCTATACCAAATCAGGAGGCTAAAACTGTAGCCGAAGCTTTTGTGCAGAATTGGGTCACGCGATTTGGAATACCAATTGAGTTGCATTCAGATCAAGGGAGGAACTTTGAGTCTGCTATATTTCAAGAAATGTGCTCATTGTTGGGTATCAAGAAAACTCGAACGACAGCTCTACATCCACAATCGGATGGCATGGTGGAAAGGTTTAACCGTACATTGGAAGAGCATTTACGAAAAGTACTGGGCAAATGTCAGCGCAATTGGGACAAGCACATTCAAATGTTTTTATTGGCTTACCGATCAGCAGTACATGACACTACCGGCCATCCACCTGCGAGGATTATTTTCGGTACAGATTTGAGACTCCCATCAGATTTGAAATATGGAAAGAGCAATCAACTTACTGAAACTGGAGGCAGCTATTGGGAATTGCTTCAGTCCGAAATGGATGAAATACATCAACATGTGAGGCAGCGAACACAGCTAATGAGCAATAAAATGAAGGATCGTTACGACCGAGCTATGAATTCAGAAGGATTTCGAGAAGGCGACTTGGTGCTGCTGTACAATCCGCAACGGAAAAAGGGTATGTCTCCAAAGTTGCAAACATCGTGGGAAGGTCCATACAAAGTCATAAAGCGACTGAACGATGTTGTGTATCGCATACAATCCCACACGCAGAGACGAGGTAAAATTAAAGTCGTTCACTTGGAGAGACTAGCCCCATATGGATCAAAGAATTTGGAGTCTGATCGGGACGATCAGACTTAAGTGGAGGGCAGTGTGGCGAATTTACAATGAAACTTTCGCGAAAGTTCTGGAAACCATTCAAATCACGCATAGCTAGTTTCACAACCTTTCACATCTTTGTACGGCGACATCTAGCGCGAGATAGATCGACAATTTGCTAGAAAATTCCACGATCTTTCACAACGGCATCTAGCGCGGGATAGATCAAATAGATAGATCGAGAATTTGCTACATAATTCTAGAACCTTCCGCAGCAGTATCAACTGCCATATAAAAGACGCAGGGTGTCTCAGAGGGTCAGTTCGAATTTGGTTATTGAACAGAACACAACGGCACCTTGTGAGCATAGCGTCAAGTAAAAAGTGTTAATAAGTGCAATAATAGAAGAATAAAATCTGTGAAATTAAGAACAGCAAAACTTTTGAGTTTTATTAGATTATTCACAATCCAGAGATCGAACCTGAGAGAAAGTCGTACCGTAAATTTAAATTTACGTAACAATATTATATTGTGACGAATTTACAATGAAACTTTCGCGAAAGCACTGGAAACCATTCAAATCGCGACATCTACATGCATCTAGCTCAAGAGAGACAGAAAGAGATAGATAGCTGGTTTCACAACCTTGCACAACTTTGTACAGCGACATCTAGCGCGAGATAGACCGACAATTTGCTAGATAATTCCAGAACCTTCAAGGCGGCATCTAGCGCAGGATAGACCAAATAGTTAGATCGACAATTTGCTAGATAATTCCAGAACCTCCCACGATCTTTCATAACGACATCTAGCGCGAGATAGATCAAATAGATAGATCGAGAATTTGCTCTACAGTGCCAGAACCTTCCGCAGCAGTGTCAACTGCCATATAAATAAACGCAGGGCGTCTCAGAGAGTTAATTCGAGTTTGGTTCTTGAACAGAACACATCGACACCTTGTGAGCATAGGGTCAAGTAATAAGTGAAATAAGAAAAGAATAAATTTGTGAAATTAAGTACAGCAAAACTTTTGAGTTTTATTAGATTATTCACAATCCAGAGATCGAACCTAAGAGAGAGTCGTACCCGTAAATCTAAATTTACGTAACAATATAATAATATAAGATTGTTTAATATAATAATATAACTAATATTAATATAATAATATAAGATTGTTAAGCAAGTCAGCTTCTGCTGGAAGTGAGGTAGAATTTCTAAACGTGGAAATATGTGACCGTAGTATCAAAATTCTGATTTCTTGTGTATACAATCCAAATCGACGATGTGATTAAACTCCGTTTCAATCCAGCTTTTCGAACCATCTCATTGACTATGATTTCTATGTGTTATTTGGTGACTTCAACATTAACCTACAGCATCAAGATCACATTTCTTATAAAGTTCTTGATGATTTCTCGGAAATCGGTGTTAGCATGGTTAATTATGCTATACCTACTCGTTACGGGATCAATTGTCAACCTAGTTTACTTGATATATTTGCAGTTTCTAATACTTTATGTGTGTTACTGTTTGACCAGTTGTCATTGCTATCTGACCATGACCTGATCTTTTGCGCAATAAATATAATTCTTGAAACTTCCCCGACTCCGTGCTCTTTTAATTCTCGTGACTATAAGTATGTAAACCTGGACTCTTTTTCCAACGAGCTGATTGCCATTGACTGGTCTAAATGTCGGTTTTTCGCTACGGTTGACGAAAAGCTAAATTTCTTTCTGGAGAGACTGTCTTCTCTTTACGATCGTCATATACCCTTGAGGATCGTTCGCCCTAAAAACAAGAACTGCCCGTGGTTTACCGGCTCTGTCAAAATAACTTTAACGCAACGAAACAAGTCGTGTTCTTCATGGAAGAAAAATCCCTCTACGTTCAACTGGCTTCGTTATAAGAGACTTAGAAATTTTGCTACGCATTTAGTTAGACAGTCAAAAAGAGATTACTTCGCATCTAAATTCAGCAGTAAGCTATCAAGTAGGAAGCTCTGGAGGAATTTAAAAAGCATTAGCATAGGGGGGGGGGGGGAATTGCCGCTAACTGCCAAATCGATGCGGAAACAATGAATAATTTCTTTGCTGATCAGCCCATAACTAGTGGTCTTGACAAATCTACTAATTTACCTGCCTGTGGCCTGAACGGTGTTTTTAATTTTGATGTTGTTGATGAGTTTAGTGTGATACTGTCTATTACTAAATTAAAATCGAGCGCTGTGTGGATGATAGTGTCGATATCAAGTTCATTAAACTTATTCTTCCCTATATACTCGGTCCGATTGCGCACATATTTAATTTTTGCGACACCAGTTCTAGCTTCCCATCAGCCTGGAAGTTGGCCACAGTCATTCCCATCGCAAAAAGTAATTCTGCCTCTTTGCCTAAAGACTTCCGGCCAATTACAGTTATATCGGCGTTTTCCAAAGCTTTCGAGTCCATTAAGGGCAAATCAGATATCTACCCATATAAAAAGCTATAAGCTCTTGCCGCCATTGCAATCGGGATTTCGTCCACGGCTCAGCTGTGCCACTGCTATGATGAAGATACTCGATGATACTTCGTGTGCCTTATGACAAGGGCCATACAATTTTCCCTTGAGACAGCACGGCCCCTAGAGCTTCGCCACCAGCATCGGTGGTCAACAGAAACTCCCTGCTAAAATCCGGGTAGATCAATACCGGTGGTGAAATTATTGCTTTTTTCAGCTTACCGAACGCTGACAGTCCTCCGACAATTGGAACTTGGTATCCTTTCTCAGTAATTTGTTAATTGGCAAAGCGATTTTTGCCATGCTTCCAATAAATTTTCTATGGTAGTTGACTAACCCCAAAAATTTCTGTACCTCCTTTTTGTTCCTGGGAGGTTTTATATTACTTACACATCCAACCTTCTGTGAGTCGGGCAGTGCACCCTGCTCAGAGCATTTATGGCCTAAATAAACTATTTCTCGTCTTAACAACTGACACTTTTCTGTGTTTAGTTTTAAACTATTCTCCCTAAGGCCATTAAACACCTTAAATAGCCTATCCTCATGCTGTCTTAAATTCCTACCATAAATTACTATATCATCTAAATAAACGAAACAATCTATTCCCTGAAGCCCAGTGAGAATATGATTCATTATCCTCTGATTCATTATCCTCTGAAACGTCGCGGGCGCCCCCGTTAAACCGAAAGGCATCCTATTGAATTCGAAATGACCCAATCCTGAACTAAACGCGGGTTTTTTTCTTGTCTTTTTTATCAACCAAAACCTGGTGATACCTACTAGCAAGATCTAGTGTTCAGAAATACCTACTATGTCCCAACTGCTCTAAAATCTCCTCAATTCTAGGTATAGGAAAAACCTGCTTAATCCTAACGTCATTTAATTTCCTAAAGTCAATCACCAGACGCCATTTTTTCTGATCGTCTTTTGCAGCTTTTTTTAGTACTAGCAACAATGGCGAATTCCAATGCGATTTGCTGGGGGATATAATCCCGTCGTCTAGCAGCTTCCGCATCTGCCTGTTTACTTCCTCCCTACGGACTTGCGGTAACCTATACTGCTTTTGATTAGTCGGTGATTGGTCTTGCGTGGTCGTTATTTCATGCTTTAATACCGGCGTATAGGATAATTCATCCCGTTCCAGCAGAAAAATATCGTGAAAAGCCGCGCATACTCTCTCTACTGAATCCCTTTCCTCCTTATTTAAACTGTCATCTAAATTTAATTTATCTATAAGAGTACTTATTATACCCTTAACATCTATTTCCCCTATTCTATTTATCATTGTTTCAAATTTATTGAAACTAGAAAACACCGGCCTAAAACCACTGTCTATATCTACATACTTCTCCGTTGAATTCAGTATCGGAACGTAAACTACGTTACTATTTATCTTCGCTAAGGTTTCCCCCATATACACTCCTGAAACAATTTCCTGCTCATGAACTATTATCTCCGGAATATTCGTCCTGATCCTAACTGGAACTACTCTAATAGTTCTCGCCATTACTTTCGAATCTTTTTATGTAAAATTTGATGTAATTCCCACTTTGACCGCATAACCATGGTCTCAATATGTTTCTTCTTCTCATCTATAAATGTTATTTGCTTAATAACTGTGTTTATAATCGATCTATTCCACAAATTGTCCCTGCCAATTATTCCATCTGCTGGCACTCCCTGCTCTGAGGATACTATATGCACCGTAAAATCGAGGTTTTTCTTTTCATTATGTCTCTTCTGCTTCAGATCGTGGTTTCGCGTTTTTGAATCTACTGCTCCTATAACCAAATGCTTCCTCCTTAAATTGTTATTCTCTGCACTACTTGTACTATTTGGCCTTGTATTAATTCCAAAATCTCTTGAAGTTGGTAACGTATATACAATCGTCTCCGATGCCGGACTTAGTTACTCCTTCATTTGTTGAAATTGGTAACGTATCCACAATCGTTTCCGATGTCAGACTTACAGTTACTCTCTCATTTGTTGAAGTTGGTAACGTATCCACAATCGTTTTCGATGTCGGACTTACAGTTACTCCTTCGTTTCGCCCTTCCTTCCTTCGCCCTAAGTTTCTGTTATTATTGGGTTCCCAGATTACTCGCCTGTTCTGGACCCTTGCCAGTTTCCCTGGCGATTGCCTTGAAACTTTCCCCAATTCCTCTTAGCCTGCCAATCAGCCACCTGGTCTGTTACACCAATGACATACCGTTCGGTTTGCTCTGTCTGATATGTTCCTCGTACCCTGATTCCTTTGCACACCGTTTGATGCATTCGATTTCGGGTTTTCGAACCCTCTCTAAGTCTGCTGCCAATTCTGTTGCATTGGATTTGGTTGCCAATTCTGCTGTGGTTGGTCCTGCAATTAATTATACCGCTGGTAACATATTCGGAGCTCGTATATTGCTCCTACGATATCAGGTCCCAACACAAATTACTAGTGGCCTTTAACAACACAGTACGATATGTGTATGATATCAGAAGATATGACAAGATCTCCACTTTTAGTAATGGCCTCCTTGGTCGCAATTTGCTTAACCATCTGTCAGCTAGGAAATGTATATTCCTTCATAAGCTAATATATAGTAAAGAACCCAGATATATTTTGACAAATTAACATTTTGAATATCTAACAGGAATATGCCTCTAATAATCCCACCTCAAAATACACTGTACTAACCAGTAGACTCCCCTTTACTGACGCCATCCGATTATGGAAGTCCTTGCCAGGGTATCTGAACCGTACTACTTCGTCAGCAAAGTTAAGAGAATTAATTCTCTCTTATTTCTCCTAAATATATCTCCACTCCTTCTCTGATCTCTCCATATACAAATTATTTGCTTTCCTTTTTTCCTGTACCCACTTTCATTTTCTATATTAATCCTATCTCCTTAAATCCTAATGTAATTTGTTATATTAACTTTATTTTGTATTAGTCTGGTGTTATAGTGATGTAATTATAAGTTTAAATAAAAGTCAAAATGAATAGTAGTGTGTACTAAAAAAGACATTGTCTTAATTGTACCAATAGTAATGAATAAATTGAAATTGAAATTGAAATGAATACACAGCCTCTTTACCAAGTTCTCTCTTATTACTGAAATCAACATGACTTGCCGCTAAGTTGCAAAATGTTAAGCATCTTGTGATTGGCACCCGTAATTGGTCCTGTGAAATTTTATATTAAATAAACAACGCTCGCGTAAAAACCTCGAAAGAGCATAAAAAGTAATTAAAGCCAGTCACTGACGAGAGTTTATCTTGCAGTCTATGATATCTTTTATAAACATAATTCCTTGAGCTTTCCGCCTGAGCTCTAAGTTCACTAAACCCAAAAGTTGGCACTTTATAATGTGGCATTTTTTTAGAGTAATACTTATTAGAGTAATAGGGTCCCGAAAGTATGTGGAGTTCCGATCCAAAAACGCGAATTGGGAATTAGCTTTCAGAATAATATATTCCCTATGTTCACCAAAAGACAATTTCGAATCTATATAAATGCCAAGATCCTTGGCAGCATCGACTCTTTGGAAAAATTTACCAACTTTAAAATTATAATTATATAGG
Source organism: Sicus ferrugineus (assembly GCA_922984085.1). Taxonomy (NCBI): domain Eukaryota; kingdom Metazoa; phylum Arthropoda; class Insecta; order Diptera; family Conopidae; genus Sicus; species Sicus ferrugineus. The sequence goes on from OV277348.1 coordinate 17,580,940, forward strand.
ATGGTAAGATTTTTACGTCCACAAGCCAAAACCTTACATAACAAAATTTAAACCAAGTTTGTTCACTGTTAAAGGACGGGGTCAACGGCAAAAGGAATTTCTGGAATGACAGGCAAGAATCAAATCTTTTCTCATCGCCAGAAGGCTGCTTGATCTTTCGCTAACTTTTCTTTAAATGCACATGCTGCTGTTAACAAAGTGAGAATCATATGCAGTATGCGTACGATGGAAAAATGTGTAGACGAACTGGATGCCTGATTGTATTTTTAGATCAGCGGCAGCCAATGTGCAAAGAAGAAAACGACAAATGAGCTGGTCGCACAATTCTATTTTTAGAATTGTCGCTATGCTTGTGCGAATGGGTGGCGATGGGTGCCCTTATGCGTAGAAGCGTATTTTAGGTGTGGAGGATATATATTGTGGTGTGTTGTTCCTGAGTGTTTACATTTTGTTTTGTAATTTTAGTTCAATTCTTATTGGTTGTGGTTTTTTATGTATTTCTATTTGTATGTTCCTAAGTGTAATGTCTATTTAAACGTTCTGTTTCAAGTTTCATTACCTGTCTAACCTATACATTTTATTTTCTTCATCATATTCAACTATCTATAATATTGTGACGAATTTACAATGAAACTTTCGCGAAAGTTCTGGAAACCATTCAAATCGCGCATAGATAGCTAGTTTCACAACCTTTCACATCTTTGTACGGCGACATCTAACGCGAGATAGATCGACAATTTGCTAGAAAATTCCACGATCTTTCACAACGGCATCTAGCGCGGGATAGATCAAATAGATAGATCGAGAATTTGCTACATAATTCTAGAACCTTCCGCAGCAGTATCAACTGCCATATAAATAGACGCAGGGTGTCTCAGAGAGTCAGTTCGAATTTGGTTATTGAACAGTACACATCGACACCTTGTGAGCATAGCGTCAAGAAATAAGTGTTAATAAGTGCAATAATAAAAGAATAAAATCTGTGAAATTAAGAACAGCAAAATCTTTGAGTTTTCTTAGATTATTCACAATCCAGAGATCGAACCTAAGAGAGAGTAAATTTAAATTTACGTAACAATTGGTGTCAGAAGTGGGATTGCTGAATAATCCTAAATTATGGTGAAGTTTGCTGAACTGAGAATACCCCAGCTGAGGGAAGAGCTGGAGGCTAGAGGTTTGCCTGTGACAGGGCATAAGGCAGATTTACAAGCACGGTTGCGTAAAGCAATGGAGAGTGAGGGCATCGATGTTGAAGAATATGAGTTCTGTCATGATGCTTCAGGAGTTTCATCTAAAGTCGAGGAGCAGTTGGTAGAGCTGCAGCCAGCTCCAGCATTTGACATGAATGTGCTTTTAGCAGCAATGGCGCAGCAGTCCTCTCAATTGCAGGAGCAACTCTCCTCACGTATGGAGGGGAAGTTGGTACAAAACCTGTCACAATTGCAGGAGCAGCTGGCACAAAACACTTCACAACTGCAAGAGCAACTATCGCGCATAGAAGGGAATTCTTCCATATTGCAGGCGAGGCAGGACAAAATGGAGGATGAATTACACAGATTAGAATCCAGACTAGAATCAGAAATACTGCGGCTGGTCATGTGCGAGAAATACAGCTGTTAGCGCAACGAAATTGCAAGCGCCAACTTTCGACGGAACTATACCGTTTAAAATTTTTAAACTACAGAACACAGCACAAGTCAATCACTGGGCTACGGCGGATAAAGTGGCAGCTTTGGTAGTATCATTGAAAGGCTCCGCCGTCGAAGTTCTGCAAACAGTTCCTGAAATTGAACGTGGTAATTATGAAGAGTTAATGGCAGCGATTGAACGACGATATGGTAGCGACCATAGAAACTAAGTGTTTCAAATGGAGCTGATGAATCGTTACCAAAAAGCAAACGAGTCGTTACAAGAATATGCAACGGAGATAGAGCGGCTCGCGCATTTGGCCAACGCAGATGCACCAGCGGAAGTAACTGAATTACTTAAAATTCAGGCGTTTATGAGTGGTATACGAGATGCGGATACCAAACGTGCAGTCTACTCCATGCCAAAGAAGACGTTTGCCGAAACAGTGTCATTTGCCTTGACGCAGGAAACAGCATGCCTTTTAAGCAATAAGGCACATAGAGTTCATCGGCTGGAAGTTGAGCCAAGTGAATCCCTAGAGAAAACCATAAGGGATCTCATCCAGACTATTTCTCAGAGGATGCCAACCTCGCGCAAGGGCTTTGAACTAAAGTGTTACAGCTGTGGAACATCAGGACACCTGGCACGGAATTGTAATGCGTCTGGTAAGAAAAACGTAGATGCAAGGAAAAGAAGCAACGAAGATGCAAGTGGCGCTTCTGAAGAGAAACGATCGTTAAACTAAAACGGACCAGTTCAAAGGGGCGTGAGCTGGTTCCCACAACTGATTGCCCCACTGTCTCCGTTTCACAAATACAGCGTAAAAACAATAATTTAACCATAAACGGGACTGTAAACGGACGATCGCAGGTCTTAACTCTGGACACGGGCGCAACACATTCCATCATTCGATCAGACCTAGCGGGGGATAACGTTGAGCCGTTGATTGGTTGCAAGCTATGAACAGCTACAGGGGAGGAAGCTGCAATTTGTGGAAAACTGTTATGCAAGGTTCAGATTGGAACGTTAGAAGTGGTTCACACCTTCTTAGTGGCTGGAATAATGGACGAGGTAATAATCGGCCTGGATTTTATGCTAGTCCATGGTCTTACTCTGGATCTGAAGAAAAGAATGCTGACGTGCCAGAACATGGAGATACCCCTAAGCACTGGTTATGAGCGGCCTCAGATCAGGAATGAAAGTGTGGGTCACCGTCAGCAGATTCCACCAAAGTCCGAAGCAGTACTGTGGGCTTGTGTGGAGGGAGACTGTGGAGCAACCAGGCTGTGGGTAGTAGAGGCATCAGAAAGGACTGCAAATATATTGGTTGGACGAACCTTGGTACAAACGGGAAATAATAAGCGGATCCCAATTCGAGTGATGAATGAGTTCAGGTCACCGATCACTTTGGAGAAAGGAGCGTTAGTGGGACAATGCCAAGCTGTGGAAGACGTGGTTAATTATGACAATCCTCCCCAGGAATACAAAAACGAGGTTCTCAAAGATGGCACGAAAATTCGGTGAGCGGGCCAGAAAAGACGAAAGCGAAGCGGCTACTAGAGAACTATAGCTCCATATTTGCCAACGATGGCAATAAATTTGGAAGAACTGCCATTGTGCAACATCGAATAGACACTGGCGATGCAAGACCGATTCGGCAAGCTCCACGCAGAGTCCCACTAGCAAAACGAGAAGAAGCGGGACAGATAATAGACGAAATGCAAAAAGGTAGAGTTATTGAACCATCAACTAGCCCATGGTGTTCACCGGTCGTGTTAGTTAAAAAGAAAGATGGAAGCACCCGGTTTTGCGTTGACTATCGGAAGCTGAACGATGTCACTAAAAAGGACAGCTACCCACTGCCGCGAATAGACGACACCTTGGACACGTTATCCGGTGCGAAATGGTTTTCAACGCTGGATTTACAAAGTGGTTATTGGCAAGTGGAGATCGATAAATCCGATCGCGAAAAAACTGCTTTTAGCATCGGGGATGGATTGTGGCAATTCTCCGTGATGCCATTTGGATTATGCAACGCTCCGGCAACTTTTGAGCGTTTAATAGAACACGTACTAAAAGGGCTTCACTGGAAAACATGTTTGGTGTATCTTGATGACATTATCGTCATGGGCCGGAGTTTTGATGACCACCTCAAAAATTTTGAAGATGTCTTTCGACGAATTGCTTCTGCTGGATTGCGGTTGAATCCAAAGAAATGCAATCTATTTAAAACCGAAATCACTTATTTGGGCCACAAAATCACCACTAGAGGAATCCACACTGATGAAAACAAAATAAAATCGGTAAGAGATTGGCCTCGACCAACGAATGTTCATGAAGTGCGTAGCTTCCTTGGGCTCTGTACATATTACCGACGGTTTGTACCCGGATTTGCCAACGTTGCGAGAAGTTTGCATAATTTGACGAAGAAAAACTGCAAATTTGTGTGGAAAGAGGAGGAAGAGAATGCCTTTCAGCAGTTGAAGGAATTACTATGTACAGCTCCAATGTTGGCTTATCCAGTTCCTGGCGGTAAGTTCGTCCTAGATACAGATGCTAGTGCACATGGAATAGGAGGCGTACTCTCACAGGTTATCGATGGTCAGGAAAAAGTAATTGGGTACTATAGCAGAGTCCTTGGAAAACCGGAAAGGAACTATTGCGTTACGAGGCGGGAACTCTTGGCAGTGGTCGAATGCGTGAAACATTTTCACAAATACCTGTATGGACAGCATTTCCATCTAAGAACAGATCACGCAGCACTCAGATGGTTACTCCAGTTTAAAAATCCGGAAGGACAGATTGCGCGATGGATAGAAAGGTTACAGAATTACGACTGTGAAATACAGCATCGGAAAGGTGGGCAACATGGAAACGCCGATGCACTATCTCGACGCCCATGTGCATTGGAGTGTAAGCATTGCTCCAAGGCTGAAAGAAGCGAAGGTATAGTTGACATCCGATTAACAAATCTGCAACCTGATGATGAATGGGTATCCAGCGCTGTAAGGAAAAGCCAACTGAAGGATGCGGACTTGGTTAAGGTCATGCAAGCGAAAGAAACAGATAAAAGACCAACCAAGGAAGAAATGGCATCAGAAAGTCAGTTGGCTAAGGCGTATTGGGCGCAATGGAATAGCTTGAGGTTGATAAACGGAGTTCTGCATCGTTCATGGGAAAGTGAAGATGGTAAACACACTCGCGATTTGGTTGTCCTACCAAAGTCTAGAATAGCAGCTGTATTAGAAGAGTTTCACAATGGACCAAGTGGAGGGCATCTTGGCATCACGAAAACTCTGGAAAAGATAAAGCAACGGTTTTACTGGGTGAATTGCCAAGAATCAGTTGCTGAATGGATTATAAACTGCGCGCAATGCATGGCAGCTAAGGGTCCGAAAGTTAGAAGCAGAGGAAGGTTGCAGCAGTACAATGCGGGAGCACCATTTGAACGCGTTGCGATGGATGTAGCCGGTCCATTCCCTACTAGCGACTCTGGGAACAAATATGTGTTGGTGATCATGGACTATTTCAGTAAGTGGCCAGAAGTATATGCTATACCAAATCAGGAGGCTAAAACTGTAGCCGAGGCTTTTGTGCAGAATTGGGTCACGCGATTTGGAATACCAATTGAGTTGCATTCAGATCAAGGGAGGAACTTTGAGTCTGCTATATTTCAAGAAATGTGCTCATTGTTGGGTATCAAGAAAACTCGAACGACAGCTCTACATCCACAATCGGATGGCATGGTGGAAAGGTTTAACCGTACATTAGAAGAGCATTTACGAAAAGTACTGAGCAAATGTCAGCGCAATTGGGACAAGCACATTCAAATGTTTTTATTGGCTTACCGATCAGCAGTCCATGACACTACCGGCCATCCACCTGCGAGGATTATTTTCGGTACAGATTTGAGACTCCCATCAGATTTGAAATATGGAAAGAGCAATCAACTTACTGAAACTGGAGGCAGCTATTGGGAATTGCTTCAGTCCGAAATGGATGAAATACATCAACATGTGAGGCAGCGAACACAGCTAATGAGCAATAAAATGAAGGATCGTTACGACCGAGCTATGAATTCAGAAGGATTTCAAGAAGGCGACTTGGTGCTGCTGTACAATCCGCAACGGAAAAAGGGTATATCTCCAAAGTTGCAAACATCGTGGGAAGGTCCATACAAAGTCATAAAGCGACTGAACGATGTTGTGTATCGCATACAATCCCACACGCAGAGATGAGGTAAAATTAAAGTCGTTCACTTGGAGAGACTAGCCCCATATGGATCAAAGAATTTGGAGATCGGGACGATCAGACTTAAGTGGAGGGCAGTGTGACGAATTTACAATGAAACTTTCGCGAAAGTTCTGGAAACCATTCAAATCGCGCATAGATAGCTAGTTTCACAACCTTTCACATCTTTGTACGGCGACATCTAGCGCGAGATAGATCGACAATTTGCTAGAAAATTCCACGATCTTTCACAACGGCATCTAGCGCGGGATAGATCAAATAGATAGATCGAGAATTTGCTACATAATTCTAGAACCTTCCGCAGCAGTATCAACTGCCATATAAATAGACGCAGGGTGTCTCAGAGAGTCAGTTCGAATTTGGTTATTGAACAGTACACATCCACACCTTGTGAGTATAGCGTCAAGAAATAAGTGTTAATAAGTGCAATAATAAAAGAATAAAATCTGCGAAATTAAGAACAGCAAAATCTTTGAGTTTTATTAGATTATTCACAATCCAGAGATCGAACCTAAGAGAGAGTCGTACCCGTAAATTTAAATTTACGTAACAATATTGTATGTAGATATATTTAGGAAATAAATATACATACATAATAAATTGTGACGGATTAAAGATTCGTTAAAACATATAAATTTAATTCAATTAATTCTAAAGAGAAGATGCGCTCCCCGAGTAAAACATATTCGTAATGAAAACTTTTCAATTTATTCCGTTTGCAATGAGAACGTCTTGAAGAAAGACTGGAATTATCACATTCGGACCAACAAACATAAAAAAAAATTCTGGCATCCCGATTAACGAGCATTTCAAAACAATAAGTCCGCCTTATTCCTTAATGAAAATCCTTAATGAAAGGATTCAAGCGCTTATGCTCGAAAACAAGGATGAGTGTTTGCTGGTTCCAGAAACGTTTTTTACAGATAACAGAAGTCTTGTGTTGCAAGCTCTGGATTATTTACTCGAAAAGCACGTGGGCTATACATTAAATTTTTTTTCTATATCATAATTCAGGAGCTGCTAAGCTTCAAAGCTTTTTGTGCTGATAGCACGAGCTACTGTAGTAAAGCTCAGCATTTCGTTTGTTCTTACTCCTCCTCCTTCTTCCTGGTCCCGTTAGGTGTGCTGCGGCTGTGAGTGCACCGAAGGCTGAAGCGCGGCAAGATAAAGGCATAACACTTGTCTTGTCGCGTTTTGCTTTGCTTGCGACATACGCGTGGCCGCTTGTACAGCTGACCTTACACTTCCTTACAGTGGGTGGCGATGACAAAATTCCGCATAGACTCCACTAATGTACGTGGCTTGAAGGCGAATTTTTTCGCGGTCTATGCGCATATTTGTACCCACCCACCGCATGTAATGGCACTAAGTCGGACCAAGGTGTCTGAGGGTGCAGATCCACTGGACTTTCACATGCATGGGTACCATTTACTGCCATTGTTTTCACCACACAGAAGCCTCGTCTTATACATTCGCAGTGATGTTGCGTACCAGTGTCAGCAACACCTTTGCACCGAATTTAGCTCCATGTGGGTTAAGTTCAAAATCTAGTCGCACATCCTGCACTTCTGCTTCATTTATAGAAGCCCGGGTCTAAAGAGGCTGCCAACTTTTGATAATCTGGACAGTCTCTCTGATTCGATTTCTAAAATTCTGGAATCGTATCCGAACAGTGAAATTGTTGTTGCTGATGATTTCAATGTTTATAATTCCAATTGGCTACGTCATTCGAGTCACACGACACCCGAGGGTTTGTATGTTGAGTTATTTGCTGAGTCCAATAATTTGACTCAATTAGTGAAGGAACCAACGCACTTTCCCTGCGTTGATGGTCAAAACCAAATTATCCTGGACCTTTTTCTAACTTCACATCACAGAAAGTATGGCTACAATTTCTGCTACCTTCCCATATTCTAGTCTTCAATGCGCTCACCAACCAGATCCTAAGCGGACAGTGTGGCTTTATGAGAAGGCTAATTGGGAAAGGCTGAACTCCTTTTTCAGCCGTTTCAATTGACAATTGTGTTTCAGGGATAGAAATATAAATGCTGCAGCAAAACTGGTACAAAAATAATTTTATTTGGTATAAGGTCTTTCATACCCAAAAAAAGAATTTCCATTAAACTAAGAGACCATACCTGGTTTAATGCGACTTGCAGACAAGCAGTCAGGTCTCAAAAGGAAGCATTTAGGATTTTTTTTTGTATGGAAGATAGAACCAAGCTCAGGGGATGCCCCCTATCCATGCAAAGCATTCGTTGGTTTAGAAGGGTAAAGGTTAGGGAAGGGGAAAAGTGGGAGTAGTGTCGATTTACACCTCTTTTAAAAGCATCGACGTTATAATTGGCGTTTAAATAAAACTGCTGATACTAAACTTCTCCACGAACAACGCCTTAGACGCAGAGTTCTTGAATACCATAAGGGTAGTAAGAACTTTTGGTAGTTCGTGGGGAGAGTGGAGATTCAGACGCAACCGTCTATTCCAACTCTCCTCAAGGATGATCAGACCGTCACTCACTCGGTTGATAAGGCAAACTTATTAGCCAAAATGTTTGCTAAAAACTGCTCTCTTCCAGAAAGTAGCCAACCCTACCCGTGATCGATGGTTGTCTCATATTACGCCTGAGATGCACTTTCGAACGCGGGCTTGTAAACCTTAAAAAAGCGCTTGTAAACCTCAGCGTGAATAAATCCTCGGGACCGAATGGCATTTCAGCCCACGTGTTGAGAAAGTGCGCCCCAACACTGTCTCGCCCATTGCGCCATCTCTTTGACTTATCATATATTTCAGGAGTATTTCCTAATTCCTGGAAGATTGCCAATGTGAAACCAGTTCCCAAAAAAGGTGAGGCTACGAATCCTGCCAATTACCGGCACATAGCAATCTGTTTAATGCTCTCCAAAGTTATGGACAGCATTATAAATTTTAACTTGATGAGGTATCTGGAGAGCAACTAATTGGTCAGTAATTGCGAGTACAGTTTAGTGCTCGCCGCTCCACAGCCGATTTGATGGCGTTCCTCACTGAGCGGTGGAACAATTGTGTTCACCAATTCGGTGAGAGTAAGGTTTTTGCTTTGGATATCTCCTAGGCATTTGACCGGGTGTGGCATAAAGCACTCGTGTGTAAACTGGCTGCTTATGGTGTCGGTAATACATTCACTCGATGGATACGGAGTTTCCTCAGCGGCCGTTCTATTCGGGTTGTGATAGACGGCTTTGCTTCTGAAGAGCACTCCATGAATGCTGGAGTTCCGCAGGGTGACCTTCTGTCATTGGCATCAAACCCCGTCTACTCGTTTGCTGATGACAGCAACATTTGTCATTCTCCAGGCGTCCTTCTATTCTGGAAATCATTGAAAAACGCAGAATTATGAATGACACACTCCAATCTGACCTCAATAAAATCCAAGAGTGGGCTCGAGCGAGTCGGGTCGATTTTAATGCGCGTAAAACCCATTGCGGCCTGTTGACACACAAGCATTTAGCGGGTGACAATTTTCCACCTCTAAATATGGGTGGTGTGGATAGTAATTAGTCGGAGGCTCTTGATGTTCTGGGCATGTCAATCCAATGCGATCTTCGCGATCACATTTTCGACGTATCGAAAGGAGCAGCCAAGTGCTTAGACTTTCTTAAGCGGTGTAAGAAATACTTCACTCCAACCGTTGTATCTACACCACCTATATCCGTCCGAAAATGGAGTAAAATCCGCATATATTGTCGGGATCTTCGCGAACATATCTTCAGCTTCTAGACCGTGTCCAATTAGTGCGTTAAAACTTATACAGGACAGTAGTGTATCCAGCTCTATTGAAACCTTGGAGCGTTGTCGTGATGTAGGGTGTGTATCATTATTTTACCGTTACTTTCATGGTAAATGTTCATCTGAAGTAGCCAGCCTGATTTCTCCGGTTCAGGTATTTAGAATTATCTCCCTGCGAATGTCTTCCCGCTCACTTACAGAGTCGAAACCTTTAAGCGAATTGTAAACCGTCACTACTCTCTCCTTCCCCCTTCCCTCTAACCTGTCATCCCTTCGGAAACAAAAAATGCTCTGCATGGATAGGGGGCATCCCCTGAGGTTGGTTTCATCGGTCATAAAAAACAGAAAAAAAGATAATATTTGCTTCCATTTTACATTTAAGAAAACCGTTCTTTCTAAATTCTTTTATAAATTCCATCAACGCTTTCAAAAGCTTAGCTACTAACTTAAATCACAATTAGGTTTTTGTACAGATTTACTTGCTGTCTTAACTCTCAATAATAATTCATTGGGAGAAAAACCAATAAAATAATCATCAATTTCAACTTCATTTCGTTCTTGTTCGTCAGGCATTTCTACAATTCGAACAATGAGAGTCAATTACTTAATATTTACTTTTTCTTACTTTTTTTATTATTTCATTTTTTACTTTGTTCGCCAAGAGATTAATTATCTCATTTTGAATTTTCCAACCTAAATAGTGATTGTTTGTGTCTTTATCTTTGATGCGCCTGACATGTTCTGCCATTCTTACATCTAATTTTGAAATCAATTCAATTAAACCTAAAAATTTACCATTATGTTTTGTAAAAATTGTCTAATTCGTTCCACAAAGGGCATCATTGTTTCTAGCTAAATATTGTATACAAAATATAATCCTTTTAAGAATTTCACGCCAATGTTCTGCATTTGAATTTACATAATTGCCTTTGATAAAAATCGTAAATTTGTTGTACTTTATGCAACCTGTTTCTCAGCTCCATAGAATCTTTAAGAGATTTTCTGCGCGGCAACGCTAATTCATGTTCACTTGAGCAAATTCCTAGGTGCTGCCACTCAGAAACACCTTCATTTATTAATGCTAAAGATGATCTTGCCAATTGGTTTGGGCATAGATAGCAGTAAAGCAAAATACTTTATCTTTTAATTTTGAATAGAGAAGCAAGTTTCTGCAATATTTTTCTCCATTTAAATGTACTTTTGTATAATAAGATACATTAAATTTTCTACCTGGTTCTTCTATAGGAAAATTGTAATTTTTACTTGAACAATGTTTTTTTTTAATTAATAATATTCTGAATTTCTCAGAAAGATGTGATGGCCATGTTCCAGGATCGCCTTCCAATATGGTTGCTGATTCTCGAGTTTCCTTGCTTGCGCTAACATAAAAATCATCTTGACCACTGGCGTGAACTTGGCATATGACGAATTCAACTCAGCATACGACGAATTCAAAGCAACCAATGGTATGCAACGGCGAATTCAGAAACAATTAACTCCTCTCTCAATAGAAACATTGCATACTGGTAGGGATATTTTTAATTAATTTTTTTATTTTACAATTTTCGCATATGATGGCTTTGTGAAAAAACCACCGATAGGATTGCCATAATATTTGCAACATTTCTTCTCCAGACTTCTGGCTACAAGACGTATATAGTTAGAACCCGTATTATTTTCGTTTACGACAGTTATAGCCGAGTTAGAACCCGTATTAGTTTCGTTTACGACAGTTATAGCTAATTTCCCTTTTTAAGTAATAATAATCATTTTCTTCAAATGCGCCCCTAAAAGTATGCCCGATATATTTTTTACGGCGAAGTGTTATGATTGATGTTAAGCCAATTCGCCGTATGCTGAGAATCTATGCTAAGTTGACACCGGTATCTTGACCTCCCTCAACATTTATAGCTTTATCTTCATTCAACAATTCTTCGTATGTAACTTGTACCTCTTTATTTTGTGCACTGGTGCTAGCCAATTTGTTTTTTTCATTATCAGTTTTAAAATACTTTAAAAGACAATCTTTTTGTCGACTTTCTAAACTGTTTTTATTTTGAACACATTTTCTTTTCTGGTTACCACTTAAATAACTTCTATATTTATCACGGCAGTCATTGCTAATGTTAAATATCAGGCAAATATCGTTTAACAGCTTCGTAAGCACAGGAATATAATCCCAATTACAGTTTTGTAGAAAAAGTATTCCATGCTTAAAACTAAAAATCTGCATAGTTAGCTGCTGAAATGAGCTGAAAATAAACTGGTCTCTCAGAATGAAATTACTAGGATTTCTTATCCGAAAGTTCATCACATTATTTCTCATTAAAAAATTATATTTCTGTTTCATCCCTGATAATATTGTATTTGCCATTGTTTTGTTCACCACAACAACTTTTTAATAGACAACACGAAAGTAATTGAATGGACGGGTTACGCAAAGAAAAGTTGAAATCATTTAAACTTTTATCCGTTTACGAACGTAAACTTACGGACTCTATGTACTCGCACTGATATGTTTGCGCGCTTCACAATGAACACAGCATTTCCTAAAATTTTTTATATAGTTTTTTTAGTTATATATTCTCATAATCCTCTTAAAAACCGGGGCCGTTGCGGTTGCCCCAGTTGCCGGGCGCTAGGGGCGGCCCTGCTGTTCGGGGAAATTCTTAAACTTATATAACTGATCTGATAGCTGTTTTAACTGATCTGATAACTGACTGATACAGCTGATTGAAAACTCCCTTGGTGCTGTAAGATGAATATTAAACTACTAAAAGAACTTGTAAAAACCACACAAAAACTAAAACCACATTTAGGGCTTTAAAGATAAGAAAATCAGATTTACAGGGCTATTCTCGGTGTCAACTTTTAGTTGGCAACCATGTTTTTTAGCTAATTGTCAATATTGCTATTCTGGCTGTCAAAAAAAGCTCTTTTCGTTAAAATTTATATTTAAATCGTCAAGTGCCAAACAAATGTTGACAGCTAAATTTTCTGTAAAACCCTACACGCAATTTACAGAATTTTTATTCATAAATAATAAATAAGTATAGAACAAATGGAAGAATTGGGAATTCTTGTTTTGTTCGATTTTCCAGACAAAAGTGAGATTATAAACCGCCGCGACTCAAAGTTACTTCGCTATTATAGTGACCCGTTTGCTTTAAATGAGTCGGAATTTTAAAAAAACTTCAGGTTCAATAAATATGTGTGCAAAACTTTGATGGAAGAGCTAGAACCACATGCTACTCGCGAAACATACCATTCACGCTCCGGTGGAGTCCTATCAAAAAAGCATTGGCAATAATTTGATTTTATTTTACTTTATTATTTCGTGCCAAATTGACAGTGAGAATAGCCCTGATGGTTTCTGTAACACTCAGCTTTTCAGCATGTTAACTATGCACAGCTTTCATCGTCTCAATTGACAACCAGAATACCAATTTTAATAGCTGTGATAAGAACTGTGACAATTTTACTTTATAATTTCGTGTCAAGTTGACAGCGAGAATAGCCCTGTTAGAGAATCAATTGAAAGAGACTTTTAACCCGTTTAGAGTACCTTTAACCCTATTTCTATCATGCTGTTACTTTGGATCACACTTTATTTATCAAATTCTAAAATCTTAAATCTTAAGAAAAATGCAAACAGAAATGTTCTGCTTACCGAAAAAAACAAATACACAAAATATGAGTATGCAATGACGAACGCAAATAACGAGCATAATCTAGATCTCAGTAGCTGTGGAAATGAGTAGGAACACATTTTAAAATGTGAGAGAACGAGAAAACCGACGATCCCTAGCAGCAGTTAAACAAAAACAATTGCTCGTGTAAAGAGAAAACGAGAGTAAGAAATTTTGTGGGACCCAGGCTACTGAAAGCTCTGCGGACCAGAAAAAAGGGACTTTTAGCGGTCTATATGTTATGTGGTTAGTGATAATATATAATATGGCGTAAACTGCCGCGATGTGACTTCCAGTCACACAATATAAAAGTGTATAAACTTTTTATGTGACGCATATATGTATAATTTTATATATAGCTATTGCGTAAAAGCTCTCATGTGAAAGCTTTGCATGTAAAGTTTTTGAGTGAAAGCTGTTTGTTAAGAGATTGCAAGAATTGCCGTTAAAATACCGGCAATACGGTTAAAGGGATTAATGGGGATATATAAAATAAACGATATAACTAAAACAAAATAACTAAAACAAATGTTAACAAGGGTGATCCAGAATCTATGCATGATTAGATATTAAAGAAACTTAAAACCAGTACCCTAATTAAAGCAAAGAAAGAGTTCGACTTTATAGACGAGGCTCTTACCAAGAGTAATGATGACGTTGATAATGATGATAGTACACTTTTCTCCTAAATGAATGTTACAGAGGAAAATGCAAATAATCAACTGAAGCCATGAATTTATCTGAACTGGAACAACAGAATGAGCAGAATACCGCATATGGTCCGAACAGAGGATAAGGTGGTGAATAAAGGTCCGGAAATAGTATTTTCAAAATACAAAATGGCGAAATATTAATATCCGACAAACCGTTTGACACTTCAACCCCGACCTCTTTCAACCTTACACCCTGTCTATTTCAATTATTGTTTCAGGAGACGTCATCAAATTATAACGATCTACAACTTTACAAATAATTCTAATCATAATGAAAATAAGCAAGTTAAGGGAACTAGGGCCTACAAGTCCACATGGACAACTTTATTGTCCACATGACACAACCGTAAAACTGGTTTAATGTGCGCAATTTCACAGTAACCCGGATTTATTTATTGGAATGATGAAAATAAGCTGCTAGATAGATTACGCCTTTTGTTCATCATATATACCACATCATTTTTTATGAACATGTAAATCGAATATAGCTTTTTAACTATATGATTTCTTATATTATTGTTTATCCCTTAGCTTGGTAACTCTGCTCACCAGCCATCAGTCTGCAAATTTTTTTGTAACACTACTCGTATAACACATATGGTCCTGTGGCACCGCCTGAGGACCGTCCATTTACATTGGTTTCCCCATATGTCAAAAGCGAAATACATATTTATATATGTATGTACTAAATTTTTTACGAAATATCACTAGAGGAACAAAGCTAAAAAACATACAATTAACTTTACGACTGTTCTCTAAGTTTGGTTGGGACAAGGAATCTAATATACTTTAACGCTACGCTAATAAAATCAATCAAGCCCAAAGCATAAAAAAATACAATTTCGCAAGCAATTAAACAATTTAATTTAAAGCTTAATTTGCTAAAATAAAAATTACTGCATTTTTGGTCATATGCGCTATGAAATCTTAAGCAACAATAAAATATGTATTTAAAGTAGATTAATTTTTAAAACCAAATTTATTTAAAATGTACTGTACATACAAAAGCTTTAATTATGGGTTACCTTCAGAATGAGGTTGCTTTTAGTCAAGCCATCTTTGTCTTTTCTATGCATTCTTCCTCTTCGATCAGCACTTTTTTTTTGTAGATTCTGCAGAATCTAGAACCATATATATTTAAGCCCTGATAAGCTAAATAATTATAACTTTAAAGGTTATCAAGTCTTAATATTAATTACTAAGAAGCCTGTTTTTGGTCAGGCAAAAGTCTGAATACCGTACATTCGCAAAGTTAAACAAGTAAAAGTGTTCTCTTCGGCCAGGCCGAAGTCTAAATACCCTACACCCGAGTAGCTAAAAAAAGTAATAATTTCGCCCGATAATAACTTTTGTATAAGTAGGCGCTAATTATTTTGAAACATTTTGGTATTGTCGTCCGGGATAGAATCTCATATTAATATTTATCACCGTTTATGAGATATTGAAAATTTTGTATGAGCAGGAGGACCACGCCCATTTTTGACAAACAGATTGGTAATGTCTCCAGATATCTCCTAGTAAAATTACGTCTTCATATCTTATACCGTTCATAAGATAAGGGCAACTTTTGTATGAGTGGGCGGACCCACTTTCTGCAAAAATTTTAGTGGCGCTATATGTTCCGGAATAAAATTATGCCTCAATATCTCACTCTATTTATGAGATATTGACCTTATGTGACTTTTTAAAACGAGGTGCCTTTACTTTCTACGCCTACTTTACTTCACGTAAAGTAGGAGTGTTGTTAACCGATTTCGCCCATTTCCAATACCATACGTAACAAAGAATGTTTGATGAAATGTAATGAATATATATATATATATATATATATATATATATATATATATATATTTCATATCATTTTTTTCGTATTTAAAAAAAAATATATACCTTCGGGTGTTGGGTATAAAAATATGCTTTAGGAAGAAGGGCTTCTTTATGGGCGAGCCATACTAATGCCGCAATAAAATTTCATCTTAATTTAGTGTATAATAATGTATTCGTAATATCTATGTTACTGTAGGGTTAGAGAGAGGAGGTATACACATTCAAGTGTATACTTCACTTGAAAGTATGTATACACATTGAAGTGTATGTATACTAGAAGTATACACATTCAACAAATTAAGTATACACTTTCGAAATGTAGGGTATTCAAATGGGTGTTACACCCTATCCTATACATAGCTTTACAATTTTAAACTGCTTACATATAAAATATTCTTTCTATACGAATACACTTAGATTCATGCCGTATAAGATATTCACTTTTTAATATTAAAAAAAGTAGGTGTCTTTTCATTCATTCGGCGTGGTTGTTTACCGATTTCGCCAATTTTCAAAACCAAACTGCTCTACATACCAAAGAATATTTGTGTCAAATTTTATTGCGATATCTATCCCGTCATCGTTCCCCAGTAATCGTGATTTCAACAGACCGATAGGCAAACGGACGGAGTTAAGTAGTCAATCTAGCACAGCATGTGTGTGTATATACTCGCATATGATCACATAATAAATAAATTGTTGCGAACAAATTGCATTTTTGTTCTGCATATGAAATGCTGCTATACTTCGGAATATATTTTTTTTTTTGATTTTTTTTTTGTTTTATGGCAGATAGAACCCAGCTCAGGGGATGCCCCCTATCCATGTAAAGCATTCGTTGGTTTAGAAGGGAAGAAAGGTTACTGGGAAGGGGAAAAGTAGAGTAGAACTAGCGTCGATTTACACCTCTTTTAAAAGATTCGACGTTATAAGTGGGTGGGAAAACATGCGCAGGAAGATTATTGCACAATTTGACAGAGGAACAATTACCATTAAAGTATCGGTAAAATAAGGATACACACCCCACATCCCGACGACATCCCAAGGTTTGAATAGAGATGGATACCCTACTGTCCCCTATAAGTTTTATCGCAAGACCTTGGATACGGTCCTGAACAGCTCTGAAAAAGACGTTAAAAATTTACAATATACATGAATGTACAATATACAATATAATCCTCTTCTATCACTGATCAGTGGTTCGCAGTAATCTTCACTGAACTATTTACTCGTTCGGAGTAATAGTTCGGTAAACTATGCCTTTATGAATACTCAACACAAACACTGCCTGCGGAAATAGAAATGACTTGTTAGCACAATTTCGAGTGCAAAATGCGGAAACAATTCGGTCGCAATTAAAAGCGGGAACATTTTGACCAACTATTTGAATATTAGAAATTTACAATAAGGTGTGGGCGGGATTGGCAAATGATTTTATTTTTCCTACACTCGAAACTTAGAAAGCGTCACGTCTGGCATTGATAAGAAATTATCGAGTTCCTTTCCGCATAGGCAAGTAGTATGAATAAGGTGTTTATGGGCCATAGCTCCTCCCTTGTATTTCGGCGGAGACTCCACTAAATTGGGCACTGTGTGTATAAGTGTGAGACATAAGATGCGAGTCGTGCCGGTCGATGACGCTGCAGACGAACGACGGACGGACTGACACACGGACGGACTGACCGAGGGTCAGACGGTCGGTCACTCAGACGGCCGTTATGGAAAGATGAGATGAGAAGTGATATGTAAGCATTGGGAGATCATAAGTGACAAGATATGCAGAGAGAGTGTGAGTGTTTGATTTGTGAACGGATCGAGCTGTGACATTGAATGCATGGTCTAAAGCGCGGAAATGTTATTTTAAGTAATTTGAGGTTCGACCTCAATTTGAGGCTCGATTCTTCTCCTTTTTAGTTATCATCGAACTGTAGTTTGTGTCGCATAGGGTTTGCTGGGTCAGTGCAGTTGTTTCAGGAAATATAGAGTATGCTGTTGTTGTAGTTGTTCACACGACCTTTATCGCTCCGGTCTCCTAGAGGCGGTGTTTCTTTATTAGGATTAAAGCCTGGGTAGGCTGTAGGGTCGAATACGCTCACGGCTGTCCAGGGTCGAATATTCAAGAAAATTTATTGAAAGACGTGACCAGTGTTAGTTTTTATTTCACACATTTATTTTCTAAATACAATTGTTATCATCTAATTAGATTATGGCTAACAAGGTGTCTTAGCTGTAGTAATTTTTACAACCGAATCTGTGTATCTCTGTGACTCTAGTGTGCGATATAACTCTGTTGCAAAAAAAAGACTTTGATGCGGCACAAGAATACTTCGATGAAATTAAAACTTCGGTGCGTAGAAAGACTTCGGTGATTAGAAGCACTTCGGTGCAAAAAAATCTTCGGTACGAAAAAAGACGTGTATCTAACACGCTCGTGTTTTGCTATAAGTTTCTCTTAAAGCTCCAACTAATCTTACTAGTTACTTGCTTGATTCTGCGCAAAAGAAAACACAATCTTGATTACGTTTGGGTCGTGGCCGTGACCAGGGATTCCCCGGTGAGTAGGCACTTCAAAGGTAAAATTCCGGCGAGGGGGTGTAGGGAGCGGAGAAGAAGATACAGCCGTGTGTCCGTGAGAACAGAATGCTGATCCACTGGAACAGCATCTTGCACTCTCAGGTTCGTCGCTTCGGTCTCAACGAAACGATCCACTGGACCATCCTTTTGGAACCTCGGCAACGAAAGCGGCTGCAGAGATGAGAGGCAACGAAGAACCCTCCTCCTGTCTCCTACCACGGCACGAGCGATCCCTCTGGATCACCCGTGCAGCGGCTAGAGGCAAGAGAGCCACCTGCTACCACTAGGTCCTGCGCGTGTCACGGTCCACGAGCAACTGGCATTTTATATGTTGTATCGTTCTCTTTATGTGTTTCGAAGCGTCTGCGTTTCGCCGTTTCGTGCGTTTTCTTCACCACAACGTACATAGCTCTGTCTAACTCTATTTCCTCACCCTACGTTCAGCGCTATTGCAACTATTTTACAATGGTAATTATGTACGCACTAAAAATAAAAAAAACCATCACCATTATAACTAATGAAATATACTTTCAGGGCAATTCTTGCTGTCAACTTTTAGTTGACAACGCTGTTTTTTAGCTAATTGTCAATATTGGTATTCTGGCTGTCAAGAAACAGCTCTTTTCGTTAAAATTTATTCTTAAATAGTCAAGAGCCAAACAGATGTTGACAGTTAAATTTTCTGAAGAAAACACTTTACACGCAATTTACAGAATTTTTATTCATAAATAATAAATAAATAGATAACAAATGGAGGAAGTAGGAATTCTTGTTTTGTTCGATTTTCCAGATAAAAATGAGAATATAAACCTCTATATCAGCTAACACTCTTTAGTTAAACACATAGCTTTTAAGCATGTTAACTATGCGAAACTGATATTTTGGTTTCTGTAACACTCAGCTTTTGAGTTGTCAGCATGTTAACTATGCAAAAATTACATTTTGGTCTCTGTAACATGTTAACATGGCATGTTAACTATGCAAAGCTTTCATCGTGTCAATTGACAACCATAATAACAATTTTAAAAGCTGTGATAGGAACTGTGACAATTTTACTTTATTATTTCGTGCTAAGTTGACAGCGAGAATAGCCCTCTTAATTTAATGAAATTAGAAGTATTTCATATTGTAAAAATATGAAAAAAAAATAAGATAAGAAATATAAGAAATACAAAAAAAATTAAATTCATTAAATTTGTGGGCGCATTTCGTAGCGACGAAATGCGTCGTCATATCCCCTCCCTACTTCCTGGAAGATTTTTTAACTCGTACGTGGCCTTCTCGACCGATGCGGACTTGGAACATGCGGCCTTCGATTTCTGTTCGGAAGTTCTTCCGCTGAGCTTTCTTATGATTCTCCTTGCACGCTGGACGGCTGTCTGTAGTACTTGTGGGAATCTATCAGGGTCCAGAGCCTCCCATGGACGAGAAATCTCCTTGCTCGTAGTGCCTGCCGGAATGGCCTTAGATTCGTCTGCTGCGGCTGTTGTGGTCGGTGCCTCTTCGGCATTGGCTGCGATTCGTTGTACGTGGGTTAGGCGGGGTCTCTTTCCTGGCTCATGGTGTGATGATTCCTGTCCAATGGTGGCGTAGCGTAGAGCAGGAATTTTTTTGTGTGTACCGGCAGCACTCGACAAGGCTCGGATGATGGTGGCCATTCGCGAGCGAGCTCCCAGGTATTCCGTGCAACTGCCCCACTCGTAGTGTTCGGGAGGGCCGCCACGTTGTCGATTGATGAAGTACTTCTCGATGGTGACCAGCATATAGATCCCACAATTAAACCCATTGGCTTGTAGGGGTACCTCAAGGTCTAGTAGGGGCGAATTTTCATCGTCATACGTACTTCGGTGCCTCTGGGAAGTTGAAGCGATGCTCGCTCGTTAGCATTCTCCTGACGTTCTTGGCTAGGATGTTGTTTCGCCCTGGTTTAGGTCCTAAGGTGTCCAGTAGGACGATGCGGCGTCTCTCCGGAACTGAGTCCTGGGCTATGTCCTGCTCCACCACCACAGCGAACCAGTGGTTATTGGCGTTGACGGGTATGACCACAAATTTCTCTCGGAAGATGTTGATTGTTTTCAACTGCATCCTAATCCGGGTATGGTCGCGCTCTTTAGTTTGATGAAGGAGTTGTGAAGTGCGATGTCTCGGTTCCACGCTCCTCACTTCCCGTTTGCTGGGTGTCATCCGAAGAACTGTAGGTCTTGAGGTCGCCGATGTGAGATGTCTTTGTCTTTTTGGGCTTGATCCTTATGGTGGTGATCACCGGTGAGATGAAGTCGACGACGTGGAACGGACCGTCATATTCTGGAGCCATCTTGGCAGCGATGTTCTCCGAGGCCTTTGACAAGTGGTGCGACCGTACCAGTACCATATCTCCAGTTTTTTGTCTCCAAACTCTCCGTCTGAGGTTATATAGTAGTGTCTCGCCTGCTCGTTCGACGCCATCTGCATATTTTGTCGTGCGATCTTGAAAATCTGCTGTAAGCGCGTAGCTCTTTGTGCCGGCTCTGCGGGTTCTTTACCGGTACCCAAAGTGGTTTCATCGTAGAGTGTGTTGGGGAGTCTTGGCTCGCGTCCCTGTAGTAAGAAGGCAGGCGTGTAGCCGGTAGTACTAGATGTACTCCTATTGGTGACGAGGGCTATTTCTGGGATATTCTCATCCCAGTCACGTTGATCTTTACCTGTATACTGGGCGATGATTGTCTTGATGGTCAGGTTTGCGCGCTCTGTAGGGTCGTTGCTTTAGCCTTCCGCAAGGGAATTATCTCCACCCATTTGGAGAACCTGTCTAGAAATACATGCAGCATGTTATGGCCTTTTCGTGAGCGTGGGAGAGGGTAAACAAAATCTGCGCATACGATGGCCAATGGCTCTTCAGGCACTCTGGTCAACATCTCATCAGCGGGTTTCCTTTGCTCAGCCTTGTACCGCTGACAAGAATCGCAGTGCCTCACATACCGACTAATATCCCGAAACATACCGGGCCAGTAATAATTTCTTGAAATTCGGGCAATTGTCTTTCGGACGCCCTAATGACCGGCGCAAGGTTGGTCGTGGTTTTCCACAGCACCCTTTGGCGATATGGACGGCCCACACACAGCTTCCATGGTTCCTCGTCGTCATCACCCACCTCGTGCGGGATGTGACGGTAGAGGCGACCGTTCTCGATATCGTAGTCGGAGTACTTCTCTGGTTTTTCGACGATCTGGGTTTTCTGAGACTCAAGAGTTGCAGGTGGACCTCGCGACGTCTAGCCCCATGTTGACTTCTTCGAAATCTGTAGGTTGACGTGACAGTATGTCTGCAACGACGTTGTACTTTCCCTTGCGATACGGAAGGTTTTCGATGCCGTTCACCCACTTAAGCGCCAGGTGGCCGAGTAGTTTTTCTCTCCCTTTGTAGGTGTCGGCTGGCATAGGCAATCACTCATTCACCTTCCTCCTGTTCTTGTTTTAGGACTGCTCCGAGACCGACGTAGCTTGCGTCCGTTTGTAGCGTGAATTTCCTGGTGAAATCTGGACACGCCAACACGGGTGCCTCAGTCAATTTCCTCTTGAGTTCCTCGAACGCCAGTTGTTGATCGGGGCCCCACTGGCATCGCTTGCCTTTCTTCAGCATGCTCGTTAATGACAAAACGATCTTGGTGAAATCCGGTAACCTCCTGTACCATGACGCCGTGCCTAGGCATCTTCGCAGCTCTTTGATGTTCGTAGGTGGTTTCAGTTCTTTGATCGCGGCGACCTTGTCAGGATCTGTCTTATTCCAGAGGACGTGACCAGATGACCCAAGTATCTCAGTTCCTTTTTGAAGAAGTGGCATTTGTCCTTGTTAAATCGCAGATTAGCTTGTCGAAGACGGTTGAAAACGTTACTCAGATGTTGCATGTGTTCCTCCTTAAAACTTCTGACCACCACGATGTCATCGAGGTAGGCGAAAGCGTTCGGCTCCATCTCCGGTCCGATAACATTGTTCAGGAGCCTCTGAAAGGCGGCCGGCGCAGAGTATGGCCCGAAAGGCATGACGCACCACTGGTATAGGCCCGTGCGGGGAACGGTGAATGCGGTGTATCTCTAGCTCTTCGGTTCGACGGGGACTTACCAGTAACCATTTTTCAGGTCAATCGTGCTGATGTATCTCGCCTCCCTCAAATTCTCCAGAATGTGGTTTATTCGTGGCAGCGGGTTGGCATCCGGTATGGACTTGGCGTTGATCTGGCGCTAATCTGTGCACAACCTCCAGTCTCCAGACTTCTTTTTGGCGAGAACTATTGGCGAACTATATGCACTCTTCGACGGCTTTATGCACTTCAGTTTCAGGAGATCGTCAATTTGGCCATTTATAATTGATTGCATGGCCGGATTTTTGGGGTAGTATCTCTGTTTGACCGGTGTTTCATCTCGCATGTTGATTCGATGCCTCGTTACATTGGTTACACCAGTCATAGCCTCGAAATGCTCCAATTGTCTTTCCAGAAAAGTATCTACATCGTCGCCGTCTTGAGATTCGTTCACTGTCCACAGCATGTCTTCCGAGTTTTGGCTATCTTCTGGATCTGATTTCAAGTCTGTGTCGTACCCATCGCACCTCAGCTTCGCTTCTGCTTCTGCCGAGAAATCCATCCCCAGTGTTACAAAGTCAATAGCGGTTGGTAACACTAGAAACTTTGAGAGATGTCTTCGGCTACCAAGTTGAACTTATGAGATTGGGCTGTCTTTAGGGTAGTGCCATCGGCTAGTCGCACTCTTATTCTGGTGAAGGCGGTGCATGCAGAGTCTCCCAAATTTTTGACAAACGCCTCCGACGAAAAACTGCGTGTCGCTCCTGTGTCTACCGTTGCAGTTACTGGCCTCCCGTCCATGTAGATGTCGGCCGTAAGGTGTCGTCTGGTAACTTTGAATGGCGATGCTACTTTCGGAGATTGGTGCTTATAATCCTCTCCGTTACCGCTGAGGGCCGTTGGCATTTCCCGACTTCTTCTTGCAGAATTCAATGGTCCTCACGCCCTGCTTACCACATTGCTAGCAGAATAGTTTTGTTGGATTTCTACAATCCTTGCGAAATGTCCGTCCAGGCCACAGCGACGGCATGCGGTGTTGGTGTAGGTGAAAGCTTCACATTTTTGCGAAACGCTCTGGGCTTCTAGGCTGAACTCAATGGTGCGATGCTTAGCCTCACGGACCTCAGGTGTCGATGTCGTCTTGCGGTGATTCAGGATATTCTCGTATTGGTCACACAGCTCAACCAAATCTTCCAAGGTTTTGTCTTGTCGTTTAATAAAGGTTTGGTACTCCCGCCGACTATATCTGTAGATCCGCTCGATCTTCTTCTCGTAGGAGTAATCGGTGTGACGCATGAGGTTCTGCATTGCTATGACGTAGTCCTTGAAGAGCTCTGTGGGTCCCTGTCATCGAGTCGTTCTTGATATAGGGAGGACAGGAAAAACTTGAGAAAGTCTTTTTTAAATTCACCCCATCGTAGCCTGGCGTGGCTTTCGGCAGTAGGTCTCGGGCTATTCTGTAAACATCTGCTAGTTCTTCTAGCCGCTAGACAAACTCAAGTGGGTCCATCGTACAATCAAACGTATGGTTCACATTCAAACGTATTTGGTTCATTATGCCGCTGTAGACTACTGGTGACCACTCTGTCTGAATTGGGTGTTGAATACAGGTGTTCGATTGAGATACGAGTGATGTATTGAGATACTTGTGATGTCTTCGGAGTTGTGAATTGAATCGTCGGATGGCCTGACGATGGTGCTGGACTAGGAACTGGTGATGGACTACGGGCGTACCGGCGTTCTAATTCCTTCAAGCGCTCTACTTGTTCTGGCTTGAGATCTTCTCTAGTAGTAAACGTCGAAAATATGCCTTTAAAATCTTCTACGTTGCCGTCGGTGTCTAGACCAAACTCCTTCATTAATTTTACCAGATCCTCACGCTTGAGAGCGACCATCTTTTGACCATGTTGCGCCCTGTTAATTAGCTTGCCACAGGTGTTAAATTACGAGTTGCTATTTATTTGCGCACAGTTTTTTCCTTTTCTTTGCCTTTCCTTTCCTTTTCCGCTTGTTGTTCTTTCTTACTCTTCGTTTGTTACTTGTTGTCTAACCTTGTTAGCTGAGTCCCTAGTTGCCTACAGCAACTAGGTCACTAGTGGCCTAGGGCGCCACTTGACACGACCTTTATCGCTTCGGTCTCCTAGAGGCGGTGTTTCTTTATTAGGTCCGTGGACATTGTCTATAGCCAGGGTAGGATCACGGCTATCCAGGGTCGAATATTCAAGAAAATTTATTGAAAGACGTGACCAGTGTTAGTTTTTATTTCACACATTTATTTTCTAAATACAATTGTTCTAAATACAATTAGATTATGGCTAACAAGGTGTCTTAGCTGTAGTAATTTTTACAACCGAATCTGTGTATCTCTGTGACTCTGGTGTGCAAGTAAACTCTGTTGCAAACAAAAAGACCTCGATGCGGCACAAGATAATTTCGATGAAATTAAAACTTCGGTGCGTAGAAAGACTTCGGTGCTTAGAAGAACTTCGGTGCGAAAACAAACTTCGGTACGAAAAAAGACTTCGGTACGAAAAAAAACTGGCGTTGTTGTGGCAATGAAAACTGTCGTGCACAAAGACGACGGCTAGGGTATCTAGCGGAGCTCGTGAGTATTAATTCGTCAGGGTAAACAATCGTGTGTTTCGCTCGGTGTATCTAACACGCTCGTGTTTTGCTACAAGTTTCCTTTAAAGCTCCAACAAAACGATCCACTGAACAACAACAACAACAACAAGAGCGGCTGCAGAGAGGAGAGGACGCAACCGCATTCCCGTGAGAGCAAAATGCCGATCCACTGGACCAGAATTTTTCACTCTCAGTTCCGTCGCTTCGGCTCCAACAAAAAGATCCACTGGACCATCCTTTTGGAACCTCGGCAACGAGAGCGGCTGCGCAGAGGAGAGGCAACGGAGAACCTTCCTCCTGTCTCCTACCACGGCACGAGCGATCCCTCTGGATCACCCGTGCAGCGGCTAGAGGCAAGAGAGCCACCTACTACCACTAGGTCCTGTGCGTGTCACGGTCCACGAACAACTGGCGTTTTATGTCTTGTATCGTTCTTTTTATGTGTTTCGAAGCGTCTGCGTTTCGCCGTTTCGTACGTTTTCTTCACCACAACGTACATAGCTCTGTCTTGCTCTAACTCGATTTCTTTACCCTACGTTCAGCGCTATTGTAATTAACTATTTTACAATGGTAATTATGTATGCCCTCAAAATAAAAAATAAACATCACCATTATTACTAATGAAATATACTTAATTTAATGAAATTAGAAGTATTACATATTATAAAAATATGAAAAAAAATAAATATAAGATAATTTATAATACAAAAAAAAATTAAATTCATTAAATTTGTGGGCGCATTTCGTAGCGCCGAAATGCGTCGTCACGTTGTTGTATTGTAGTTCTAATTTTTGTAGGGTACAGAGTTGTGGGATGTGTGTGGATCTGCTGACTAAGCAGAGGCCGCGTAAGCAGAGGTAGTGTTGTAGTTGTTCTTTATTTAATTGCTTTGCTTTAGACGCTGCTCCAGAAGTGAAGTGAAATATAATGTAAACCATTAAGTGAACAGATCGAACTGTGGCTTGGCACGCATGCATGGTCTGAAGCGTGGAGATGATATTTTAAGAAATTTGAAACCTGTCTTTTAGAAGTAGTTTGTGTTTATTATTTGGGGAGTCCAAGTCAGCATTTATCGTGGATAGAGATTTATCTGTCGTTTCGGTAGCATATTTTTGATGCTGCCGCCGGTGTTGTTGTTGTTTTATAACATTTGTTGCTTTATTGTATTTGTCGTTTTAGAAGCGCGTGATTGAAGGCATAATGCCTTCACTTTTTGTATGTTGTTGATGTTTTCGTTGTTGTTGTTTTGACATATACACTTTTTTGATATCGCTATTTTACAGAATATTAAGCTAATTATATATTAGGCTAATTGTACTATATATACTTTATGCTATACTGTAAGTGCATAAAGAACTTGTTGTTTACTCTGCATGTATGTATTTTGTTAGGGAACCCTCTGAATATGCATAAGTCATCAATTTGTTGTGTGGGGGACGCGTTGTATATACTACTATTGTTGTTGTAATTTTAGAGAGGTGAATCGCTACCACAGAGGAGTATAAAAGGACCAACAGGTTCTAACAGAACTTCCTTTATAGTCTGGTTCTCCAAGACGTCAAGTCGTGCGAGCTTCTTATAACTTTTGGTGTATAAATACACATATATTTTGTACACTAAAGTGCAAAACTAAAACTTAAAAATTTTACAAAAGTGTACTAAAATTTTTTAAGAAACTTGAAGTGAAATCTACTTCATTAACATCATTGTTATCATCATCATCACCATCAATAACGACACCTTCAGTTAAAAATTTTAAAAATGGAAGGATTCGTTTGCAGTGAATGTGGTGATCGTTTCACAGAAAACCGCAACCTTAAGCATCGTGTTTGAAGCAAACATTTGAGTGCAATGAATGCAAAATTTAATTTGCAAGCGTGATAACCTGCAAAAACATATAAACTAGATTTATCCTCAACCAAGCAGAATCTGTGCTCCACCAGTAAAACGGATTCGTAACGAAAACTTTTCAATTTCTTCCGATTGCAATGATAACGTCTTGAAGAAAGACTGAAATTATCACATTCGGACCAACAAACATAAAAAAAATCTGGCATCCCGATTAACGAGCACTTCATTACAATAAAGTCCGCCCTATGAATGAAAGGATTGAAACGCTTATGCTCGAAAACGAGGATGTGGATTTGCTGGTTCCACAAGCGTTTCTTACAGAGAACAAATGTCTTGTGTTGTAAGCTCTGGATGATTTACTCGAAAAGCACTAGGGCTATACATTCAATTTAAAGATATTTTGTGAGTATGTGAAAATGTGAAATAGTTTTAAGAAAATGTTGTTATTTATTAAATTCAATTTACAAACAAAATAATAAATTAAAATACATTATACGTAGATATTTGGCAAAACACAATTTAATTGTTAGCAGAATCAATAAAATGATTTCATTTTATACTAAATTAAATGAAAAGAAAACTACAGCAGATTATATAAACAAAAAGACATATATATAGATTTTAATTTATTTCTTTATTGTCTTATTAAAACTGATTTGATAACTTGAAAATACTTTTCGGGTAAGGGTGACTGGAAAATGTCAACATGCACTTCCAAATAATTAACTTGACTTGAAAAACATTGACTAAATGTTAACTTAACAGTAGTAATTATGTAAATGTACCTTCTAATCTACACAGCAACTGGTTAAAGCATACATCCTTAATTTTTTTTATTCTTTTTAATTTTTGTTTTTTTTATTTTTTATTTTTTTTTATTTTTTAGAAATTTTTTTAATTTTTAACAATGTTTTTTATAATTTTTTGAGGGGTGGCAACACTGATGATCGAGTCAGGGTAAACATTAAGGGAGCGGTTAGAGCTGTGACTTCGCATCCACGGTCTGAAGCTCGGAGTTGTTATTTTAGGATATATGTTGTTGTTCTTGTTGTTGTTGCTTATTGCTTGGTTTCAAATACGAAGTTCGCCTTGTTGTTATTGTTGTTGTTGTTTATTGTCTGAAGTTGAATCTCCAGAAGGGAAAAACAAAAATTTAAGTATGGATTTCTTCATTATTTCAATTTCGCATGGAACTGTGGCTTCGCATCCATGAATATGTTTTCAGAAATGTGAAGGTTACCCTGTTGTTCTTATTGTTATTTCTTATTGCTTGGTTTCAAATTGTGGCTTGACTCGCAATTACCAGGAGTTAAATTAATGTTAAAACTTCAAAAAATATGATGAAATCATACACAATTTAGGGGTGATGAGTGTGCATGCATAGATTTCTTTGTCACAATTTAGGATTGCATGAGTATGCATACATAAATTTTATATCTTATTGTTTTCTTAATTCTTGGAATAAGCTTAATTAATTTTTGGAAAGAAGTCTTCAACCGTAGGTAATGTGTGAGTTTTTTCACTTTATAAAATTATGTGATAGAACAAATAGAAATCAGTTAACAATTAACTATTAACTAAACAACATGAATTATGTAAATATGCCGATATTTTTAACTCGAGTTCATGAGTTCTTAGTAACTCACAGGGAAAATATAATGGAGCAGCATTTTGTTTACATTTGAACAAACTATATAAAACTAAGCCAGTATAAGAAAGCCTTTGCGATTGAGTCACGGCATGGATGCCATTATTATACTACGTGTTGCTGCTCTTCAAGTGAACCTGTAGACGGACCAGACGCTTGTGTTTGCTGCAATATCAATTTAATTCTTTGCAGAATAAATAAATTGATATCATTTTATACCAAATTATATAAATAACAATACATATTTATAAGATTATTTTATTTCTGTATTTTTTTGGCAATTTGTAAAATATGTTTCGAGTAGGGGTGCGATTGAGGAAAGTCGACCTGAATCTCCAAGCGAAAATTTTCTCCATCTCTTCCAATAATTTTATTAAATAATAGTTGTCAATACTGAATTCTGCTATGGTCGCATCACATATATCGTTGAATTTTTGTGGTAGCTGACAACGACGCAATCTTCCAGCTCCATTAATATGCGATCCCCAAACTTTGTTGTTGTTCCGCGAACATTTTTTATGGTGTAGAATCTGCTGGGTTCCATGTCCATGACATGGAGGATATTTTTCTGGTTGGAGTTCTTTTGATTGAAGTCCTTCACAGCAGCGTACGAGAGAGAAAAGTGTGTTTGTTGGAGCTGATTCCTTTAACTAATCTTATTTTATTGACTTTTACAACAAATTATTTTAACAAATTTTTTTAACGTTGACTGCACCTGACCAAAGTTACACAAAGACTAAAAATTTGGAACTAAAATGTAGTATTTATATAACGACTACATAAGCAGCGTTTAATACGTTTTTTACATAAGTACAGTACTCTTAAAAGTATATAAAAAATACTTGAGAAATTCATCTTCACCAATATCAACACATTTTCAACATCCTCCAAATTCAACACACCATATAAATAATTGTTAATTCATATTAAAAGGTTTAATAAAAAGTATATACTATTATATTTTTTAAAAACTATATTTATTATTTAGTATGAATATGAATGAACAGTTGTATGAATTATAGTCTTTATGCTGAGTGTAGTTGTAGCGTATGTATGTACTCTTTCCCCAAATAATTTATTATTTCATGTGGTGGTTGCAAGTTTCCAAAGCTATCAAAATATTCTTTGCAGTTCTTGTCTTTATAATATGCTACCCAATGAGTACCGGGGCCCTTTGTTGTATCCAGATTAACGATTCCACATTCTTGTTGACGAGGTCGTTTCGGGAGACTGTCTCGCGTAAAAATACCTCTGAAATGTGGTAGATTCTTTGCATGTTTCATCAAGTCGACGTCTGTGAGGGCTCTTTTGGGTAGATTCTTTAAAACTTTTTTGGTTGTGGGCTATAATATAAACCCAATCCTTTTCTGTATGGCTTCAGGTATATGAGCCTTTGCCCATGGCGATGTCGATTCGCTTCTTCCAATTGTTCTCGTGCGGCTTTTGTATCATTAATTGCTTTTGCGCTTGAAGCTCCTCCAGATGCTAAGCCTCCAACAGCTCCCAGAGCAGTTAAAATGGGTACTAATGGTAGAAACCCTCCTACTCTAGAAACGGGTATAACGCGTGGAGTGTCAACCATCGACTTCTTCCGTCCGAAATACTTTTTCACAACCTTTTGTGTGATTTTTATAGCACTGGGAATATCTTCTGGTTTTCGTTGTATAATAATTTTCAATGCGTTTTTAACCGTTTGAGTGAATATTTTCTTGGTACATTTCTTTTTAAACTTTCTGTTAATTTTCTTAAGAGTTTTATTCATCGTGCTCCCCATGCCGAATTTTACTTTAGTTTTCATCGCGTTTGTAACTAAGTATGCGTTTATTCGCTCACTGAATTTGCTGCCTTTTGATTTTACTCTCTACCACGCCTTTTCAGCCACGCCCTAATATTTTATCTGCTTCGTGACACTTATTCAAGTCTCGAGTTTTATCATAAGCAATATCGTGCTCTTTGTATGCGGCGTCCAGTGGATTGATTCCCTTGTCGCCTCTTGCCAAGCGTTCTGTTAGTTTAGTTCCTGGACCACAAAATTTCATAACTCGATAAATTAAGCTCAATTGGCAGAGAATTTATAATACTATTTAATAAATCTCTTCCGGTTAAAGATTGATTAGGACTGACATGTTTCTTATAAATAACACCCATTTTATATCTTTTAGTACTGAATGAAAATGAATATAAAGGTGTGGATATTACATATTTATATTAATTTTTAAAATTACTTTCATTGAACAAGACAGAAATATAATAATAAAGAATATGCATCTAGTAAATAATAATCTTTTCAGATCAAGACACAGTTTCCTGCTACCAAATTCAATAAGATGTCTTATCGTTGGACCTTTGAATTGTGGAAAAACCAACGTTATGTT
This sequence comes from Sicus ferrugineus, assembly GCA_922984085.1. Taxonomy (NCBI): domain Eukaryota; kingdom Metazoa; phylum Arthropoda; class Insecta; order Diptera; family Conopidae; genus Sicus; species Sicus ferrugineus. The sequence continues at coordinate 17,611,946 of OV277348.1, forward strand.
AAGTTTAATAGAAAGTCCGAATTTACTGAAATTCTCAAATATATACTTATAGTCAAAGTCGTTGTATCAACCAAAATATGAATATTTAAAACAATTAATAAATCCAATTCAAAATATTGGATTATTTACATTCTCCGAGATCGAACAACTCCTCAAACCAGATGAAGCAAAAACCAACTCCATTATGATATTCGATGATGTTGCTTGTGAGAAGCAAAACAACATTCGCGAATACTTTTGTATGGCCAGACACAAATGCATCGATTGTGTTTATTTATGTCAGACATATACACGCATTCCCAAGCATTTAGTGCGCGATAACATGATTATTATATTCAAACAAGAAATGAATTTGAAGCACATACACAATGATCATGTGGGGACAGACATGACTTTTGGAAAGTTTTTAAATATATGTAGAAAATGTTGGAAAGATATATATGGATTTCTGGTAATCAGCAAAGATAATCCGATTGATAAAGGTCGTTATAGAAAAGGCTTTGATATAATACGGGTTCTAGCTGTATACACCTTATAGCCAGAAGTCTGAAGAAGAAATGTTGTAAATATTATCGGAATCCTATCGGTGGTTTTTTTACAAAGCCATCATTGCTGAGTTTTTATACAATTTTCGTTAGAACCCGTATCATTTTCGTTTACGACAGTTATAGCCGATTTCCCATTTTTACGAAAATTGGATAAAAACTCAGCATATGATGTCTTTGTAAAAAAACCACCGATAGGATTCCGATAATATTTACAACATTTCTTCTCCAGACTTCTGGCTACAAGATGTATATATAGTAGTTAGAACCCGTATTATTTTCGTTTACGACAGTTATAGCAGATTTCCCATTTTTACGAAAATTGTATAAAAACTCAGCATATGATGGCTTTGTAAAAAAACCACAGATAGGATTCCGATAATATTTACAACATTTCTTCTCCAGACTCCTGGCTACAAGGTGTATATAGTTAGAACCCGTACTATTTTCGTTTACGACAGTTATAGCCGATTTCCCATTTTTACGAAAATTGGATAAAAACTCAGCATATGATGGCTTTGTAAAAAAACCACAGATAGGATTCCGATAATATTTACAACATTTCTTCTCCAGACTTCTGGCTACAAGGTGTATATAGTTACACCCGTATTATTTTTGTTTATGACAGTTATAGCCGATTTCCCATTTTTACGAAAATTGGATAAAAACTCAGCATATGATGGCTTTGTAAAAAAACCACCGATAGGATTCCGATAATATTTACAACATTTCTTCTCCAGACTTCTGGCTACAAGGTTTATATAGTTAGAACCCGTATTATTTTCGTTTACGACAGTTATAGCCGATTTTCTATTTTTATGAAAATTGGATAAAAACTCAGCATCCGATGGCTTTGTGAAAAAAACACCGATAGGAGTGCTATGATATATACATCAATTTCTTCTCCAGACTTCTGGCTACAAGGTCCATGTAGTCATTATCCGTATTTTTTGATATTTATTACGTATTATTTACATTTACGACAGTTATAGCCGAATTTGACCAGGTAAAATAATAAAATTTATTAAAAAATATCCCTAAAAGTATGCAATGTTTCTATTTAGGGAGGAGTTAATTGTTTCTGAATTCGCCGTTGCATACCATTGGTTGTTTTGAATTCGCCGTATCATAGAGGTTATAAGGTATAGAGGTCGCATCCAGTACATATTTTTGCGCCACTTTTATTTTGAATTCTTATAAACATGTATATCATAAAAGGATGCAGCATGTTGCAGAGAACAGAAAAGAACCTTAACATGGAATCACGCAACATTACGCATCATGTGACCAAGGCGAGTTTGAGCAAAGAATACACAATCAGATATACGATACATACAGAATATGTATATATTCTGCTATGAGAATTTGCTTTGTTTTGTTTTTGTTTTTCGTATTTCTTAATTTGCATGAGGCAGCTCTTGAAAAACCGGTTTTCTAAGTCGTTGTTAGTGTACATTTTGATGCTCACACGTTTTTGTTGTTGGTTGTTTTCCAAGTCAGCTTAAAATTTATTTTGGCTTCTTTTTAGCTTAAGCAAAATCGTCCCTCTTGTATAGTGAGATTTGAATCGATTCCGCTAAATCGTAATTGTAGGGTAAAATATACAGAATGCAAAAACAAAAACTGAGTTCAAAGCCGAACTGTAAATGCCCTACAGCAAAAAAGTTTGCAAAAATAGATTGGGATAAAATATAATAAAAGCCCAAAAAAATAAATAGAAGTAAAAATAAATAACACTAAAATTAAAAAAATTCCAAAAGGAAATAACAGTCAAAATTGCCGTAATTTTTTATTAAGAGGATTCGGACAAATATCTGAAGTTTTTATATTTGCAAAAAATTTTTCACAAAAAGCAGATTTTGGAAAAATCTACGCAACAAGCGATTATTTTTATAATTTATGCAAAATACATTTCTATTAACTTCCATAATTTTTTCCCCAAAATTGAAAGAGAGAAGAAACTTTAAAACGACTATAAAGTTGAAATATATTCGCGAAACCAATGCACATGCATTATATTAAATGTTTTGCTCACAAAATCAAAAATTTAGAATTTATGTTGCTAATTCTGCATTGTTCCTGGCAAAAAAAAAAAGCTCAATAGTAAAAATCCAAAGATTCAAATATTATATTAACTTGACCTGGTAAATGAATAAAAATTCAAACATTTATATTATTTATCATTTATTCCTGTAGGGCACTTTCTTGCCGGCTTTGAAATTAAGTTTTGTTTTTGCATATCGTTTATTTTACCCTACAACTCCCATTCTTCAATATCGATTCAGATCTCCATATATTGCACAAGAGTGACGACGTTGCTTAAGCTAAAAAGGAACCAAAATAAATTCTAGCTGCCTTGCAAAACATCCAACAACAAAAACGTGCGAACATCAGTTTGTGACCAACTGCACACATTCATATTCACTTATGCTCTTCACAGCCATCGAAACATGTTGGATACAAATATTTCATGTTTGGATGCTTTTTTATTCTTAGCAACCCATGTTGATAAACAATGTTTAGATACTAGGACGTATTAGTACGTCCTAAGCAGACAAAAAATGGACACAAAATTTTACACTGGATGCGAACTCTATATCTTATAACCTCTATGGTCGTATGCTGAGTTGAATTCGTCATATGCCAACTTCACGCCAGTGAAGGCAACTATGTTGACCATTACAGATCGCTAGATCGAGTGCTGAAAGGTGAGTTCACATCTTCCAAGGCTTGCCTAAATATTAGCCCCGAGCCCTTCCGGCCATATTTCTAAATATATATATACCCTTGGCTTGACCGTCAAACCTTACAAGAATCTTCGATTCGTGGTTAAAGGTGCCCAAAAATAACGGCAGCACTAAAGCTTAAATTTTTTTACGGTTGCTGACCGTCTTCGCAAGCATTGCTTGCTGCGAAGCCCACATTTTTTGCGCCAAATTCACCGCTTGATTTTCTATCAAGCCCCGCGCTCTCACAAAGAAAGTGGAAAGATCAGACTTTGGATCAGACTTCAGCACACTTTCGCTTTCTTGGTTTGCGCTCTCCTTGCCACTATAAGAGCGAGTTACTTGTGCGCTCAGTACAAGTTACAAAACCACCACCTTTTGCTGGTTGGTTTATGCGGAGACATTTCTCTGCTGCTCGCGCTCTTCTGCTTGCGCTGCCCATACACACAGAGTGCACACAGAACACAAAAACCTGTTTTTTTTGTCTGCACTCTCGCTGGTGATAGCAGCGTGAAATTCACTATTCAACGGTGACCCAACGCGAAATCGAAAAAACGAAACACCCAGTACGCAAAGTAATAACAGCAACTAGTAAAATTTAAACTAGCTGCAAGCACTTTAGAGAACACGTGATCAACTTTCTGCAGCAAGCTCTTGGAGACCCAACGCAATAACGTAGCAACGCGAAAGCATTTTTTTCGACTTTTTTTTTTACAAATAAAATAATAAGTTTTTTTCCGAAACAAGTTTTTGGTGTGTTTTCTTGTGGTTTTTCGACTTCCTGCGGCGCACCTAAGCGAACCCAAAGAATATAATGGCGTCGCTCGACAAATTTATACGCGCCTCCGACGCGATCGTCGAATTCGAGGCCGACTTCGTGACCATCCCTGAGCAGGAGCACTCGGACTTTTCATTAGATGCTCATCTGGAAGAGCTCAAGACGATGTGGAAGGCGACCAAGGCAGTCTACTACACGTGCCTAGACCAGTTGATGGCCTCCGAAGAACCCGCACCCGCTGACGTAGAAGTGATTAAGACGAAGCAACGCAACCGCTACCGAACTTATATTCGCTGCGACACGAAAATCGGCGCATGCCGAAAAACTCGTCTCACTTCTTCCGCACTCAATACAGCAGCAGCTGAAATGCCAGCATCTGGCTACAACATCAGCTTGCCCCCTTGCGACACCCAAGCCTTCCACGGCGATTACCTCTCGTGGCCCTCTTTTAGGGATATGTTCACGGCCCTTTATATCAAGAACACCAGAATTGCGCCGGCTGAGAAGCTTTTCCACCTGAACCAAAAAACTACCGGCGAAGCTAAAGAAATCGTGCAGAAATCCCCTCTCACGAATGAAGGTTTTGCCCAAGCGTGGAAAAATGTGTCCGACAGGTACGAGAACGGGCGCGTCCTCACCAACGCCCATTTGAAGAAGCTCTTCAGCCTGTTCCCCATAACGAAGGAAACCGGTGGCGCTATTAAAGACTTGCAGCGCGAAATCAATAATATTCTCGCCGCACTCGCGCTACAAGGTGTCGATACCTCGCATTGGGACGCGATAATCGTCTTTTTCTGCTCCAGCAAGCTCCCGGAAGCAACGCTTTCCCTCTGGGAGCAATCTCTTACTAACAAAACGAAGATCCAGAAATGTACAGATCTGGATGCGTTTCTCACTTATCGCTTCCAGACCCTTGAAATGGTGCAAGATATTAAGTGCACACCCGCCGCGAAATCAACACAGTCCCCAACTACGTCTCACTCGACTCCAGCCTCTAAACGCGTCAACACCTTCCAGTTGAAGGTGTCCCAAGATAGCTGCCCTCTTTGCCAGAAGCAGCACAAGTTGAGATCCTGCGCTCAGTTTCTCAGCTTGCCCGTCTCACAGCGGCTGAATACCGTTCAGAAAAACCGCTTGTACAGCAACTGCTTGGCCAGATCTCATTCCGTGAAAAACTGTCCAAGCAGATTCAATTGCGTCAAATGCAACGGCAGGCATCACACCCACTTGCATCGTGAGCATGCTCCATCCTCCTCGAATGCTATATCAGATTGGACCCCACGTGCCTCACACCAAGAGCGGCGGTTTGACAACGCTCCGCGTGCTCAAGCCCCTGCCTATTCGAACTTTATTCCAGGTTCGACTCAACATGCTTCCCAGAATGAAAGGCCGCATTCTTCGATGCGATCTCCCACGCATATACAGTTCACTCCTCCCCCCACGCCACAGCGAAATCCACAGCACACGCATCAGGTGTGCTTCGCGAAAGCACCAAAACTATACTAACTATGGTAACTATACTCCATCACGGTACATGTTACATCGCGCGCGCTTGATTGATCCTGGGTCCGAAGTGTCCTTCATCTCTGAACGCATACAAAAGCTCTTAAAGCTCCCAGCGCGGCCAACTGCAGCCGTCGTTTCCGGTCTCAACGAGACCGTGTCCGCAAAAATATCAAGGTCGTGCGAGTTTCTCCTGAATTCGCCACTTGATCCCAACTTTCAAGTTAACGTGACGGCGCTCGTGCTCCCAAAAATCACAGGGCGGTTGCCCTCCCACTCGTTAGACAGTTCACTTCTCAGTGGCCTCCCTCAAGACATCGAGCTCGCAGATGTAAGCTTCTCCAAAAGCGAGCAGATCGACGTCCTCATCGGAGCTGATTTATACCCAGCAATCCTGCTGGACGGCATCCGCCGCCAAGTGCTGGGCTCCCTCATGGCTCAGCAAACCGTGTTCGGTTGGATCCTAACCGGCCCGGTTCCCACCATGCAATCTGCCACTGCACCCATCCAAGCGGCTTACACAACGAAGTCACCTTCGAACAACAGTTCGAACGTTTTTGGGAGGTGGAGGAACTTCCCAAAACTAGATTTCTATCCCACTCCGAAAAGTTTCGCGAAGAAAAATACGCGAAGACGCGATGACGCTACATCGTGTCATTGCCTTTAAAATCGGCTTTCCAGACACGCTCCGCTCAGGGGCCTCGAGACATCCAAAATGTATCGCCAAATATTGGTCGACCCAAAGCACCACACCGTATCAGCGCATTCTGGTCCGAGACCCGTAAAAGTCCGAACGTACCGACTTCGAGCTTCAAACGGTAATGTTTTGAGTTAATTGCGCCCCTTTTTTTGCTATACGCACCCTTCTTCAATTGGCAGACTAGGTGAAGCACGAGTTTCCGCTTGCGTCACACATTCTACAGCATTCCATGTACATGGATGATGTGCTCGCAGGCACGCATGACCTGGTGACAGCTACCCAGACCCGTGACGAACTCATAGCGGCTCTCGACTCAGCAGGTTTTTAACTTCGCAAGTGGACTGCCAACCATAAAGGCATTCTGGCAGACTTGCCGGCATCCCATCTGCTCCATACCGATTTCCTGACGCTAGAAGACTCCAGCATCGCTAAAACGCTGGGAATTCGCTGGAACGCGACCCATGATGACTTCTACTTCGATGTCCAAGCTATCGCCATCAAAGCTGCGTACACAAAACGGGAAATGGTGTCTTTGGTCGCCAAGCTGTTCGATCCAGCCGGTTGGCTGGCTCCGATCATCGTTGCAGCGAAAATTCTGATTCAACATGTCTGGTTGGACAAAATCGAATGGGATGGCATTCTGCCTCAGGTAACTCACGCTTAAATTTTCTACAGAATTACCAGCACGTCCGCTCTATTCGCATCCCGAGATGGGTGAGTTACACCGCCGACAGCGAAGTGGAATTCCATGCCTTTTTCGATGCCTCATAAAAAGCCTACGCAGGAGTCATTTATGCCCGCATCAAGGTTGCTCAGGAAGTCCGAGTTTTCCTTTTGTACTCCAAACCTCGTGTAGTCCCGATTAAAACTTTGTCTCTCCCCAGGTCAGAATTGTGTGGAGCCACTTTAGTAGCTGAGATGATCGACACTCTGTTTGTTTTGTTGTTTTGGCCTAGCTGAAGAAATCCCCATGCGACATTCGTTGCAAACCGAGTTGCCAAAATCATCGAGAAAGTACTACATTCGCAATGGTTCCATGTGGAATCCCAGGACAACACCGCGGATTTAGCCAGTCGCGGTGCCACGCCTCAAGATCTTGCTGAGAGCACCCACTGGAGCAGAAGACTGTCAAAACGCTGCACAACCATTGCGCTACCGATAAGGATCCTCTCGAACGATTTTCGTTGCGGCTACGCGCCTTACGCGTATACTCATACGTATATCGATTTCTCCACAATGCTCATCCAGCTAAGCGTCACATGCACTCGCACCCCAACCTGCATCTCCCACCGGGAGAAATAAAGGAAACTAAACGCTGCCTCGCGATATCCTGCAAGAAGATGCGGTTGTCCTCCTGTTCCAACTTGCCTTTTGACGAACGGCACCCGATTAGTCTGCCATACGGCTGCCAATTCTCGCGATTGCTCATTCGTTTTATACACGAAATATCTCCACATGGGGGCAACCAATTAGTTCTTCGTCAAGTCCGTACCCAATTCTGGGTCCCCGAGGTTAAAACCTTATCAAAACGACGACTCATACCTGCAAGCGTTGCATCCTACATCGGAAGAAGCAACGAACCCTGTACATGACAGCACATTATTAACACATTTTCTCATTACAGATCCCACATGTATTTAATATGCCGGCAGTATGTGCGGTTCCGGAGAGCACGTCTGCGGGGGCCAGCCGGGGCAGTGCCCCCTAATCCACTCCAAGCGCTGCGCAATTCCTCACTGCCCACTGTTCTCGTGAGCCATCCCCACCGACCGATGTCCTCGTCCTTGACGATTCTGCCGAGGAAGCCCAGGCGATTGATACGGCACGTCGCTCCCCGACTCCGCTCGCCGGGCATTCCAAGGTGTTTTAGCGCACCACGAGGGACCATTCTCCGATCAGGCCCCAACTTCAGGCCAACCTACATGGGACGCGGAGCCAACAGACTTCGCGCCCCGTCGGTGCCAGTCCGAGGCACATCATGCCACGCGCACCATCAGAGCCGGCCCCAAAACGTGCGCCTTCAACACTACTAGAGCCGGCCCCAAAGACGTGCGGCTCCTCCACTACTAGAGGTACTACTTCCACCATCACCAGTTCCGGCCCAAGACGCGCTCATGCCGTAGTTCCCGCCCGGAGACACGACTGGCGTCCACCTGCCCTAAGGCTTTGAGCTGATGGACTAGAGCGAGAGTTGTGTTGCTCTCTGTGCGCAGGGCAGCATGTGCTGCGTCGCTGCCGTCGGTTCCTGCAGCAGACCATCGTGCAGCGAAATCTGACGGCGCGAGCTCGGCACGTGTGCCTAAACTGATTGGCACGTTCGCACCGGCTGCACGCTTGCCAGAGCCCCATGCGCTGCCGAACGTGCGGAGAGGCGCACCACATCCTTCTACATTGAGCTCGAGCCGATCCGCGGCGCCAGTTGTCGGGGTTTGGGGGTTTGCAGTCCTGCAAGGCGGGCGGTATGTTAACGCCAACTGCCGCTCGTCTGAGGTGCTCCTTCATCGATCGGTAGGGTGTCAGGAGTGAGAACTGCAGTTCTCTCTCTTGTCAGCCTGCCGGTCATGAGATGCGCCTCTTTCGAAAGAGTAAGCTCGGCTGCAGGCTCTCTCCGCGGCGACTGGCGTTGCTCTCCTGGCTTGCAGCGATCGCCGCTGGACCCACACAAGGCACTTGCAGCTCAACAGTTGACGCGTATACAAGCTTGTAAATTGTGAGATAAAAAACTATTGTACATTGTGGAATCGGGCCGGTGTGTTTACGCGCATATTAATATACTGTTGTGCCGATTTTGAAGGTTCCGTTGACGCGGTTTATCGAGTGCGCTGCTCGTGTCTCGACCCAGTTTAATTGGGAAGTGTGCCATCATGAGCACCAAAACGGCGCGTGTGAAGTCGCGAAAGAAGGCCGTCGCGCTTGACGTGAACGGTGCGACTGAGGTGGGCGTCGTAGTGGTGAAGTCCGAAAGGGAGGACTCGTCGGCGGTCTCCGAGTCGGAGCTCGCTGCGGCCTCCAAACACGCCAGGAAGGCGGATGGTACCGGGAAGGCCATAAAGAAGGCGTTTTCGGTGGACGCGCTGAAGATGGTGGGTCTGACGAGCGATTGCGAGTCCTCGTCATCGTCGTCAGACTCGGAGATGAAGGTGGTAAGCCCCAAGTTTGCCACCAAGGTAAGTAGTAAGGTGGGTAAGGCAGGTAAGGGTTCCGGTGGGAGTGCCCGTGAGTGTACTCATGTGAGTGCTCCGGTGGTTGCCACCGCTGCCTCTGGGTCGTTCGGTGAACGGCTCAAGGCAGTCACGGGTGCCCTCATTGGGGTCCTTTTTGAGGGTGACGGTGTCAGCCGGCGGCTGACCCGTCGAATCTTAGATGTAGCCGGGGGGTATGAGCGTTTGCTCATCGAGCTTTCTGGAGAGAACGAGCGTCTGAAGGGACGCTTGGAGGAGCGAGGAACCGCCAGTGGCGGCTTCGTGGCGCCGGTGGGTCGGCCAGTGCCGGTGAATCGGCCGGTAGTGGGGGGTATGGTGGGTCCTTCGGGGGTTCCTGCTGGTGCTGGTGGTAGCACCGTTGTGGCAGCGCCCTCGGCCTTTCCAGCCCTGCCTCCTGCGCGCCCCGCTGTCAAACCTGTTGAGACGTGGTCCTTGGTGGTCAAGAGCCGGAAGGCCGGTGAGACACCCAAGGAAGTGGTTGATAAGGTGGTGAAGCAGGTGGGCCCGACCCTGGGTGTGCGCGTACACCCGGTTAAGGCTCTTCGTGGTGGTGGTGCGATTATTCGCACCCCCTCCGTGTCCGAGCGCGAGAAAATCGTGCTAAACCCGAAGTTTAGCGAGGTTGGGTTGGACGTGAGTGTTTACAAGAAGCTTGGTCCCAAAGTCGTCGTTCGTGGGGTCCACTGTAGGATCACTCTTGACGAGTTCATGGGTGATCTCTATGAGATGAACCTCAAGGAGCGGATGAGTTTGGAGACCTTTAAGAAGGAGGTCAAACTGGTGAGCCGTCCATGGAGGGAGGGCGGAGATGATGCGACTAACGTCATCCTGGAGGGTAGTGGCCGTGCCATGGAAGCTCTCCTGGAGGTAGGTAGTTGCTACATCAAGTGGTTCTGCTTCCGTGTGTGGGAACACGAGATGACTCCTGGCTGCTTCCGCTGTCTCAGCTTGGACCACAGGGTGAGCGAGTGTAGGCTGAAAGAGGATGTCTGCCGTCGTTGTGGGCAGTCTGGCCATCATGGTCGGAAGTGCGAGAATACTTTGCACTGCCGGAACTGCGCGTTCAATGGGAAGCCAGCTGCACATCGTATGATGTCGGCTGACTGCCCCATTCACGCTGCATATGTTGCCCGCGCGAATGCAAGACATTAGAATGTCTTGTAAGATTGTGCAGTTGAACTGTCAGCGCGCTTACGCTACGATGGGTGACTTGGGGCAGTTTCTGTGCGAGTCTGGCAGCAGCTTTGCTCTGCTGCAGGAGCCGTACTACCAGCAGGGTGGGGTAAGGGGTTTGCCAGCTGGCATGCGTGTCTTCTCTGATGTGGGGGGCAATGCTGCTGTGGTAGTGAATGACGTGCATACCCAGTGTATGCTCGTTGATTCAAGCGAATGGGGTGTTTGTGTGAGTGTGGAGGGTGTGTACGGCAAGCTCTTGTTGGCAAGTGTGTACTGCCGTTATAGCGGTGATCTAGAGCCCTATATAAGGTATATGGATAGGGTGCTACTACTTGCGAGTAGCAATCCCGTTATCCTCGGTTCTGACGCGAATGCATCGTCCGCGCTTTGGTTCAGCAAAACGTCCAGATTGGCTGGGCGGCTGAGTCAACAGCGGGGTGAGATGCTGAGTGATTGGGTCACGAGTAGTGGCGTGCACGTGCTCAATGAGCCGAGTGAGTGGTATACCTTTGAGGGGTCTAGAGGTGTGAGTGATATTGACGTGACGTTTGTGAATGAGGCGGCAATGAATCTGTATGGATTTCGTTGGTCCATCCGGGGGGCTTAAGTGTAAGTGATCACAATCTCATTGAGATTGAGGTCACTTATGGCCACGTAGAAAATACGGGCAGTATCACTAAGCGTTGGCTTACTCTGGGGGTCAATTGGGATACGTATGCGGTTAGGGTCGGGGAGGCGGTTACTTCGGTACCACTTGCTGACTTTGACAACCTTGGTGTGGATGAGCAGGTAGCCAGTTTGACTGAGGCCGTTTGGGGTGTCAACGACGAGCTCTTCGAGAGATGCCGGTTGGCAAATCGTAGAGGGGTGAAGTGGTGGACACGCGGCTTGACGGAGAAGCGTAAGGAGGTTCGCCGCCTCAGGAAACGTTTCCAGAGAGCGCGAATTGCTGGTGATGCGAATATTGATCAGTTCAGGCTGTCGTTTAGGCGCGAATTGAAAGAATATAAGCGCATGCTTATGGCGACTAAGGAGAATGAATGGAGACAGTTTGCTGTGCGCCACAGCGATGACCCCTGGGGTCAGCTGTATAAGGTGTGTCGTGGCAACAGAAGGATTGTTGAAATTAGTGGCATCAGTGTTGGCGATTCCGTGTTGCCAACATGGAATGCTTCTGTGAGTGCACTTCTTTCAGAGTTTTTTCCTGGTGCGGTGCCTTCAGGTCATCCTCACGATGTGGGGCTGCCTGTTGGTCCCCTTGAATTGGTGACCGCGGAAGTTGGGTGTGCGGTCTCGCTGATAAGGTCCAGGAGGTCTCCTGGGTTGGATGGGATTACTGGAGAGATGGTGAAAGCCATCTGGAAGGTAATTCCTAAATACCTGGTTGCCCTGCTCGGGAAGTGTGTGCGTGACGGATACTTTCCTTCTGAATGGAAGACCGCCAGAGTCATTGTGCTCTTGAAGTCGCCTGATAGGGTCAGGTCTAATCCTAGATCCTATCGGGGGATTAGCCTTCTTCCGGTACTTGGAAAAGTGCTGGAGAGGGTTATGGTAGAACGGCTACATGAGTGCTTGCGTGATGACATGTGTCCTTGGCAGTTTGGCTTCAGGAGTGGTCGGTCTGTGGAGGATGCGTGGGCGTATGTGAGGGATTGTGTGAGCTCCTCTAGTGCGGAATACGTCTTGGGTGTATTCGTGGACTTCAAGGGTGCGTTTGACTACTTGAGCTGGTCTAGTATCACCAGTAGGCTACGTGAGTTGGGCTGCCAAGAGGTTGGACTGTGGGAGAGTTACTTCTCTGACAGAAAGGCCTGCGTGGCTGGAAGTAATCAGTGCGTCTGGGCTGATGTGGTCAGGGGCTGTCCGCAGGGTTCCGTCTGTGGTCCATTTATTTGGAACCTCATGATGGATCCTCTGTTGCGGCGTCTTGGTCTGTCCTGGAAGTGCTGTGCTTACGCCGACGATCTGCTTGTCCTCGTTGAGGGTCGGTCGCGTGCCGCGATTGAATCCTTGGGAGAAAGTGCCATGAGTGTTGTGTGTGAGTGGGGTGCTCAGGTGGGTGTGGACGTGGCAATGGACAAGACCGTGATAATGCTGCTCAAGGGCAGATTATCACGTAATCGACATCCAATTGTCCGTGCATCTGGTGTCTCCCTTAAGTATGAGACTGAGGTCAAGTACTTGGGGGTGACTATCGGTGAAAGGATGAACTTCCTTCCCCATCTGACATATACGCGAGAGCGTCTTGTGTGTGTGGTGGGTCAGGTGCGTCGGCTGCTTAGGTGTGACTGGGGTCTGAGTAGACGTGCTGTCCGTGTCCTCTAAGGGGGTCTCTTTCTTGCATGTGCAACCTTTGGTGCGTCGGTCTGGTGCGATGTGGTAACGTCTGCTGCTGGGTATCGCAAGATTCTGGCATGCCAGAGGGTTATTCTTGCTGCATGCCTGCCAGTATGCCGTACGGTCTCCACGGAGGCCTTACAGGTATTAATGGGCGTTGCCCCTCTTGACTTGGAGGTGGTCCGTCGTGCGGCCATCTTCAGATGCAGGAGGGGATTACCATTGCCGCAGCATGAATGGTTTGAGAGTGATGTGGAGAGGCTTAGTGTGACAGAGCGCAAAGCGTTACTGAATGAATGTGTTTCATCTAGCTGGCAAACTAGATGGAACAATAGTGAAAAGGGTAGGACGACGTATGAGTACATACGGGACGTCACATTTGCTGCAAGTCATCCTTGGTTTGGCTTCAGTCTGAGCTTGGGCTTTTTGCTAACTGGCCATGGCTCTCTTAATGCATTTTTGTTTAAGAGATGCCTCACGGCTTCAGAAGCTTGTGACTGTGGAGCTGAAATTGAAGATTGGCTGCATGTCTTGTGTGTCTGCCCGTTGTACTCTGACTTTAGGGATTTGGGGGCTATGGGTATTAGTTGGACTGACCAGGGGTTCTGTGTGAGTGAGGCTCTCTCCACATCAGAGCAACTGGAATGTCTGGACCGGTTCGCCGGTAGAGTGTTTGTGGAGCGTCGTGCGAGGGTAGGTTAGCTGCCCAATTTTGTGCGTGGGTGGCGCATGGGATGTATGTGGCGTATGGGTTGTATGAATAGGTAAGTTGTAGGTGATTGTGTGTGTGTGTTGGGTGGGGTTGGATGGCGATGTATGTGTTGGTTGTGCTGAATGAAGTGTGCATGTTATGTGTGTGCCAGCCTAACTGTCGTCCTTCGGGAGGACAGAGCTGTTGTGCTGCATTGGTGTTGCGTTCTTGGTGTCCGTCTCTCCTGGGGCCACCGGTCCCCGAGCGGTATGGAGCTCACCGGTAGCAACACCGTTACGAAACCTGACCAGAGGTTGTCTGGTTCCACGGGTTTCGGGGGGTGCTGAGGCTGGTCTCAACGCCTCACCCCGGAATCAAAGATTTTTACATCTTGTTGGGGGTCCAGTTAAATTGCGGTTAAACCCCGTCTTAGGTGCCGCTCCCTGTCTGAGTGGAAGAGGTACGGATAGGCCTCGCCCCCGCAGTGAGGAAGACATGTCCATACACATGTCTTTAGACTGTTTTCACGTTTGGTGTGGGCAGTTTCTGTCTGCACCAAGTTCTATCCACAGTTGGACTTAAAAACTTTTGGGCGACCGGTCCCGGGCTGTAAGGAGCCCAACTGGTAGTAGTCTTGACTACGAAGTCTGACCAGAGGCTTTGTCTGGTACCACGGGGATCAGGAGCCCCTGTAGCGTGTTCGCTCACGCTCAGCCTGGTCATTGTTGGAAGGACCCCTAGTGAGAACATCGTGGGGGCTGTGGTTGACGCCCAAACGTACGCGGGCAGAGCTATTCTTTTATAGCTCGGTGTGGAGTTGCATTGCAACCGGGTGCCGTGACCCATAGAACGGCAGAGGTGTTAGAAAGGCCTCGACCCCTCACCAAGAGGGAGTGCTTGTCCTTTACGCAACTACTCGAATTGGTTCCCGCGGACTGGTACCAGGTACCTATTCAAGGGGGCGTTGGTTGACGCATAGACTTCAACCCCATGTGTGATGGCACACCGTGAGCTTAAGCCAGTCTTGGCAGGCGCTCACGTTAAACACCCGGAGACACTTCTGTACATTGTGGAATAAATAAAAATACTGAAGTTGTGAAAAATTGGCAAATAAATATTTGGTCCTTCGAGCCGGATTTGTGCTCGGAGACCACCCAACCGTTATCGAACTAAACACAGTCTTTGAACTGATCTGATAGTTAATATACCTGATCTGATCTAATCTGTTAGCTGATACACCTGATCTGATCTGTAAGCTTATATAACCGATTAAAAGAATGAATGAAAAAATATAAAGAATTAAAGACCTGATAAAAACCAGATGTAATTTGAAACAGAAATTTAGGAACCTTATTGGGTAAAGCAGATGTGGAAAAGCGAATAGAAGTGTCATTTCAATCAATCAGAAACCCTCTAAAGGAATTGGTTCGAAACACTGCAACAACAACAAATACTATGTAACGAAACTTTTCCCTCTCTGGCCAGGGTATGTGACTCAGCCGAGTCCAGGATCCGTCCAGTTATTTATTTGATTGAGACACAAGGCTTCCTTCAATGAATTCTCTCTTTTATTAATTTCTAGATTAATTAATGTTTTTTAATGTTAATTAATGTACGTTTAATAATTCGTAATTCTAATTCAACAATTAAACTTATATGAAATATTTCGAAATGGTCTTAAAATGTATAAATGGGTACAAAATAGATGTATGGCCTCTGATAGCCCTCACAGGTGGACGCTGTGATGAAAGAACCTGTCCCCGCTCCACTGGGGTACGAGCGAACCGGGTGTTGGCCGCGGGAGTGCAACTCCGCAAGGCGACGTGCTGATGAGAATCGTTGGGCCGCGGAAGTACAACTCCACAGGCGACGCTCTGATGCGAACTGTTGGCCGCGGGAGTACAACTCCAAAGGCGACGTGCTAATGTGAGTGTTGGCCGGGGGAGTACAACTCCAAAAGGCGACGTGCTGATGAGAAACGTTGGGCCGCGGGAGTACAACTCCACAGGCGACGCTCTGATGCGAACTGTTGGCCGCGGGAGTACAACTCCACAGGCGACGTGCTAATGTAAGTGTTGGCCGCGGGAGTACAACTCCACAAGGCGACGTGCTGATGAGAAACGTTGGGCCGCGGGAGTACAACTCCACAGGCGACGCTCTGATGCAAACTGTTGGCCGCGGGAGTACAACTCCACAGGCGACGTACTAATGTGAGTGTTGGCCGCGGGAGTACAACTCCACAAGGCGACGCGCTGATGAGAATCGTTGGGCCGCGGGAGTACAACTCCACAAGCGACGCTCTGATGCGAACTGTTGGCCGCGGGAGTACAACTCTACAGGCGACGTGCTAATGTGAGTGTTGGCCGCGAGGCCCTGTTGGCGTCGACGTTGTGCCTCTGCCGAAGTCGAGGCTCTGCTGGCGTCGACGTTGTGGCTCTGCCGAAGTCGAGGCTCTGCTGGCGTCGACGTTGTGGCTCTGCCGAAGTCGAGGCTCTGCTGGCGTCGACGTTGTGGCTCTGCCGAAATCGAGGCTCTGCTGGCGTCGATGTTGAAATGACTTACCGAAGATGGGATCCCAGAAGACTACTGTCCAGGCCGGGAGTTCACGTCAAAGAGAGCTGATTCCTCGTGGTGAAGCGCCTTTTATAGTGACGATGGTATTCCTAGGCGCTTATTGTAAGAAGCTTGTTGTCTCTTTCTTGCCTGCGTGGTCGTATCTGTGGTCGAGCTCTCTCGATCCAATCAGGCGATGGTGCTACTTTCTAACAACTCTCAATTTTTGTCAAATCCCTTTTCTACTTTGCCGTTAGTTACATACATATTAATATGCAGAAACGGTAGTTTGCAATTTAATTACCATATATTCCGGGTATATATATATATATATATATATATATATATATATATATATATATATATATTATATATATAAGTAGAAAATTTACAGGTAACAGAATTATGTGGGGAAGAAATTAAGTTGTGCTTAATTTGTTACTGACAACTAATAAGAATTACTCTCACTTTGCATATGATGAGATACCACTCACACTAAAAACAAGTACCCCATATAAAGCAAAGAAAGAGATTGATTTTACAGACGAAACTCTTACCAAGAGTAATAAAGACGGTACCTTTTTCTCTCAAATGATACAGGTGATGCAAACAAATCAGAAAGGTTCTACCAACAAATTCTGTCACAATTAGAAGAACAAACTGAGCTGGACTCCGCATATGGACCGAACAGAGGATCGAATGGTGAATGGAGGTTCGAAAATAGCGCTTTGGAAATGCACGGTAATAAAGTATTCATCTCAGACAAACTTTTTGGAATCTCACCTCCTACTTCTTTCAACCTTACACCCGGTCTCTTTGAATTAATGTTTTACAAGACACCATCAAAGTATGACGAAGCAGATCTACAAGTTTACAAAATAATTTTAATCAATACTAATGCTCACAAACGTAACTATAATGAAAATGAACAAATTAAGAGGACCAAGGCATTCAAGTACACCAATATCATAAAAGGCTTAATCAGTGATAAATCTTTGCTGTCCACACCACCTCAACATAGAAAAGGAACCGTATTGATGAAAATAATTCCTCAAAAGCCTAATTATATTTTTTGGGATGATCCGAATGAATTAGTCGATAGATTAAGACTTTTATTATCATCACAATCGGCTGGACATAACAATCACACTAACGAAATTATTTCCATCATTGATGAATTAAGAGAAGCTAATATTTTTTTTTTTTTTTTTTTTATGACAGATGAAACCAAGCTCAGGGGATGCCCCCTATCCATGCACAGCATTTGCTGGTTCTGAAGGGTTGACAGGTTAGTGGGAAGGGGGAAAGAGGGAGTAGTGACGGTTTACACTTCGCTTGAATGTTTCGACGCTGTAAGTGGGCGGGAAGACATTTGCAGGGAGATTATTCCACAATCTAACAACGCGACCGAAAAACGAACTCTCACGGTAATGCGTGGTTCGTTGGAACGGAATCGCGACATGAAAGGGGTGCACCGCTCTGGAAAGCCGAGTAGTTCTGCTAAATACCTGAATCGGAGGAATCAGGCTGGCTACTTCAGAAGAACATTTACCGTGAAAGTAGCGGTAAAATAGTGATACACACCCCACATCATGACGACGCTCCAAGGTTTCAATAGAGCTGGATACCCTACTGTCCCTATAAGTTTTAACGCACGACATTGGACACGGTCGAGAAGCTGAAGATATGCCCGCGAAGCTCCCGACCATATATGCGAATTGTACTCCATTTTCGGACGGATATAAGTGGTGTAGATACAACGAAGATCGGTTGGAGTGAAGTACTTCTTACACCGCTTAAGAAAACCTAAGCACTTGGCTGCTTCTTTCGACACGTCAAAGATGTGATCGTTCCAGCGAAGATCGCATTGGATTGACATGCCCAGAACATCAAGAGCCTCCGACTCATTAATATCCACACCACCCATTTAAAGGTGGAAAGTTGTCGCCCGCCAGACGCTTGTGGGTCAACAAACAGCATTGGGTCTTCCGCGCATTAAAATCGACCCGATTCGCTTGACCCCACTCCTGGATTTTGTTGAGGTCAGATTGGAGTGTGTCATTCATAATTCTGCGCCCTCTATTGATCTCCAGAATAGAAGGACGCCTGGAGAATGAATATGAATGACAAATGCTGCTGTCATCAGCTAACGACTAGACGGGGTTTGATGTCAATGACAGAAGGTCATTGATGAAAATAAGAAAAAGTGTCGGAGACAGGACCGAACCCTGCGGAACTCCAGCATTAATGGAGTGCTCTTCGGAAGCAAAGCCGTCTATCATAACCCGAATAGAACGGCCGCTGAGGAAACTCGATATCCATCGAGTGAAAGTATTACCGACACCATAAGCAGCCAGTTTAGACACGAGTGCTTTATGCCACACCCGGTCAAATGCCTTGGAGATATCCAGAGCAACAACCTTGCTCTCACCGAACCGGTGAATGCAACTGCTCCACCGTTCAGTGAGAAACGCCATCAGGTCGCCGGTGGAACGGTGAGCACGGAAGCCGTACTGGCGATCGCTGATCAACTCGTTGCTCTCTAGATACCTTATCAATTTAAAATTTACAATGCTCTCCATGACTTTAGAGAGCACTGAGCAGATTGCTATGGGCCGGTAATTTGCAGGATTCGTAGCCTCACCTTTTTTGGGAACTGGCTGCACATTGGCAATCTTCCAGGAAGCGGGAAAGACTCCTGAAGTAAAAGATAAATTAAAGAGATTGCGCAATGGGCGAGCCAGTGTTGAGGCGCACTTTCTCAACACATGGGCTGAAATGCCATCCGGTCCCGAGGACTTATTGACATTGAGGTCTGCAAGCACTCTTTTAACAGCTCGCGTTCGAAAATGCATCTGAGGCATAGCATGAGATACATCATCGACCACGGGCAGTGGTTGACTACTCTCAGGAAGAGAGCAGTTTTCAGCAAACATTTTGGCTAATAAGTTTGCCTTATCAACCGAGTGGGTGAAGATCTGATCGTCTGATAGACGATCTCGTCTGATTTTTCACCCTCCCCACGAACGACCAAAAGTTCTTGCTACCCTTATGGTATTCAAGAACTCTGCGTCTAAGGCGCTGTTCGTAGAGAACTTTTTCGCGCTTTAGAGTGGCATTGCACCTATTTCTGGCCTGATTGCGCAGCAGTCAATATAATTTTATAAATATGATGTACTATATAATAGAGTTGTAAGCGCAATTGAAAATGAGTGTCGACAAGTTCGGTCGTTATTCCGCACATAAAACATCAAATAATAAAATAAAGAGAAATATTTCAAAAGTCTAGATAATGAACTTAAATCTCCGTATAAATAAGCGTTTAAAGAATTTTGGCACACCTATTGATGGTTATGACGCAGTAACCAAGTCTTTTGTAGGCGATAAATAATGTCGTGACCACGGTCGAAGGTGGATGCTAATGCCCACAGCAGTGCAGTGTTAGCAAATTGTGCTCGTGGGAAAAAATAAAAATAAATAGAACGAACCTCTTTTATACCAAACAATGAACACGCAGTACAAAAATATTACATAGAAACAGTGCATAAATAGTAACATTAATTAATACACAAAAATAATAGCACCAAATATTAAAACCAAATAACACAACTAGACTATCAAACGGAATGCAGAGAACCAAGCGAGGGGCTTATTTATTCCCTCCGCGATAAAGCTCGGCATTTCGTTTGTTTCCACTCTTCCTCCTTCTTCCTGGTCCCGTTAGGTGTGCATGCGGCTGTGAGTGCACCGTGGGCTGAAGCGCGGCAAGAGAAAGGCATAACACTTGTCTTGTCGCGTTTTGCTTTGCTTGCGACCACGCGTGGCCGCTTGTACAGCTGACCTTACACTTCCTTACAGTGCGTGGCGATGACAAAATAGACTCCACTAATGTACATGGCTTGAGGGCGAATTTCTTCGCGGTCTATGCGCATATTTGTACCCACCAACCGCATATAATGGCACTAAGTGAGACCCAGGTGTCTGAGGGTGCAGATCCACTGGATTTTCACATGCCGGGGTACCATTTACTGCCATTGTTTTTACCGCACATAGGCCTCGCCTTATACATTCGCAGTGATGTTGCGTACCAGTGTCAGCAACACCTTTGCACGACGCATGCCAAATTTAGCTCAATGTGGTTTAAGTTCAAAATCCATTCGCAAATCCTGCACTTCTGCTTCATTTATAGAAGCCCGGCTCTGGAGAGGCTGCCAACTTTTAATAAACTGGACAGTCTCTCTGATTTTATCTACAAAATTCTGGAATCGTATCTGAACAGTGAAATTGTTTTTGCTGGTGATTTCAATGTTCATAGTTCCAATTGGCTACATCATTCGATTCACACAACACCCGAGAGTTTGTATGTTGAGTTATTTGCTGAGTCTAATAATTTGACTCAATTAGTGAAGGAACCAACGCACTTTCCCTGCGTTGATGGGCAAAACCAAAATATTCTGGACCTTTTTCTAACTTCAGATCACAGCAAGTATGATGTGAATGTTCTTGCACCTCTTGGTAATTCGGACCACGCTACAATTTCTGCTACCTTCCCATATTATAGTCTGCAATCCGCTCACCAGGCAGCTCCGAAGCGGAAAGTGTGGTTTTATGAGAAGGCTAATTGGCATGCGCTGAACTGCCTTTTCAGCCGAATCAATTGGCAATTGTGTTTCAGAGATAGAAACATAAATGCTGCAGCAAAATTGGTAGAAAATATAATTTTATTTGGTATGAGGTCTTTCATACCCAATAAAAGAATTTCCATTAGACCAAAAGACCATTCCTGGTTTAATATGACTTGCAGACAAGCAGTCAGGTCAAAAGAGGAGGCATTTAGTAATTGGCGTTTAAACAAAACTGCTGATACTAAACTGCTGCGCAATCAGGCCAGAAATACGTGCAATGCCACTCTAAAGTGCGAAAAAGTTATCTACGAACAGCGCCTTAGACGTAGAGTTCTTGAATACCATAAGGGTAGTAAGAACTTTTGGTCGAACTATGCCTCATGCTATGCCTGAGATGCATTTTCGAACGCGAGCTGTTAAAAGAGTGCTTGCATACCTCAATGTCAACAAATCGTCGGTACCGGATGACATTTCAGCCCATGTGTTGAGAAAGTGCGCCTCAACACTGGCTCGCCCATTGCGCAATCTCTTTAGTTTATTGTTTACTTCAAAGTTTTTCCCACTTCCTGGAAGTTTGGCAATGTGCAGCCAGATCCCAAAAAAGGTGAGGCTACCAATCCTGCAAATTACCGGCCCATAGCAATCTGCTTAGTGCTCTCCAAAGTCATGGAGAGCATTGTAAATTTTAACTTGATGAGGTATCTAGAGAGCAACGAGTTGATCAGCGATCGACAGTACGGCTTCCGTGCTCACCGTTCCACCGGCGACCTGATGGCGTTTCTCACTGAACGGTGGAGCAGTTGCATTCACCGGTTCGGTGAGAGCAAGGTTGTTGCTCTGGATATCTCCAAGGCATTTGACCGGGTGTGGCATAAAGCACTCGTGTCTAAACTGGCTGCTTATGGTGTCGGTAATACTTTCACTCGATGGATATCGAGTTTCCTCAGCGGCCGTTCTATTCGGGTTGTTATAGATGGCTTTGCTTCCGAAGAGCACTCCATTAATGCTGGAGTTCCGCAGGGTTTTTTCTTTTTCTCATTTTTATCAATAACCTTCTGTCATTGACATCAAACCCCGTCTACTCGTTTGCTTATGACAGCAGCATTTGTCTGCTGGTGATCACTAGAGATCTGGAGATCACTAGAAAAAGCAGAATTATGAATGACACACTCGAATCTGACCTCAACAAAATCCAGGACTGGGGTCGAGCGAATCGGGTCGATTTTAATGCGCGGAAGACCCAATTCTGTTTGTTAACCCACAAACATCTGGCGTGTGACAACTTCCGACCTCTAAATATGGCTGGTGTGGATATTAATGGGTCGGAGGCTCTTGATGTTCTGTGCATGTCAATCCAATGCGATCTTCGCTGGAACGATCATATCTTTGACATGTCGAAAGAAGCAGCCAAGTGCTTAGGTTTTCTTAAGCGGTGTAAGAAATACTCCACTCCAACCGATCTTCGTTGTGTCTACACCACCTATATCCGTCCGAAAATGGAGTATAATACAATTCGCATATATGGTCGGGAGCTCCGCGGGCATATCTTCAGCTTCTGGACCGCGTCCAATGTTGTGCGTTAAAACTTATAGAGGACAGTAAGGTATCCAGCTCTATTGAAACCTTCGAGCGTCGTCGTGATGTAAGGTATGTATCATTATTTTACCCTTACTTTCATGGTAAATGTTCCTCTGAAGTAGCCGGCCTGATTCATCCGGTTCAGGTATTTAGCAGAACTACTCGGCTTTCCAGAGCGACTTTCCCTTTATGTTGCGGTGCCGTTCCAACGAACCACGCATATATTTCGTTTTTCGGTCGCGTCATTAGATTGTGGAATAGTCTCCCTGCGCATGTCTTCCCGCCCACTTACAGCGTCGAAAACTTTAAGCGAGGTGTAAACCGTCACTACTCCCTATTTCCTCCTTCCCAGTAATCTGTCATCCCTTCGGAACCAACAAATGCTTTGTGTGGATAGGGGGCATCCCTGAGCTTGTTTACATCTGCCATAAAAAAAAAAAATTAAAAGCAGAGACATCTCAATACAAATCACAAACATTCTAAGAACCACACTGCAACAGAATTATTTTAAATTCAACAACAACATATATAGACAAACGAACGGATTAGGAATGGGTAACCCAACTTCAGCAATCCTCATGGAGGTATTCATGCAAAACCTCGAGGAGCAGCACATGGAGGAACTAAAGACCAACCTAGGAGCGACGTTCTACGCAAGGTACGTAGTAGACATCATATGCCTACTAACTGAGAACAACGAGGAACAGATATTGGACTATCTCAACAAACAACACAAAAACATAAAATTTACTATGGAAACAGAAAAAGAAAGAAAAATAAATTAATTGGACATGACAATAGGGATAAACAAGATCGACAACAAACTGGATTGCGAAATATACAGGAAGCCTACAACCACAGACACAATAATACACAATACATCAAACCACCCTCAGCAATACAGAAATTCTGCGCTTAGACTTGATAATTAATAACTAGACTTGAGCGAACACCTTTAACAAAAGAGGCGTACAGGAAAAAGCTGTAATATAAACACAATATATGCTACAGCAACAAACAATAGATACAAGAAAGACCTGGTGGACAGGATCAGAAGAGACACTAGAGCAACAAAAATAAGCAAAAAAGAGATAGACAAAAAAATTTGGACAGTATTAACTTACATGGGCAGATCAACATACAAATTAGCTAAGTTCTTTCAAAAACATTACATTCACACAACATTTAGAACAAGAAATAACGTGGGACGAATATTACAGACAAACACAAATGAAGAAGACCCACTGAACAAGCAGGGCGTATACAAGCTAACTTGTGCATGCCAATAGAGCACCATAGGACAAACTGGACGTAAAATGAAAACAAGATTCCGCGAACACATAAAAGAGTACAACAAGAAGACACAAAAACAAAGCGTAACACCGGAATCAAACACGCAAACCATATGTTTGACAATAAGTGTACACCGACACACATTTTTTTTATTACTGTGCTGTTGGTTTGGTTGAGACTGTTTTTTTCCGACATCGACACCTTAATGGACGTATTCGACCAAATAAAAACAGAAATCAAAAAGACAATGGAACAAAAATACAAAACATTAAACAAAAAACTCGACAAAATTATACAACAGCAGAGATCCAGAAGCAACCATCGCAATGCAGAGCACAAGTTCCATGCCAGGTTTGTGAACTTAACGGATATCGCCATTAACAGACAAGAAGCACAAATACTAGAAAAGGGCCTTAAACACAACGTATAAGGCCATAATAAAAAGAGAGAAGTCAAGCAAATATCGGCCATATCACTACTATCAAACGAGGAACAAGAACATGCAAGACACATATGCAGACAAATAATTGAGAAGGAAGTCATACCCAAGGAACAGGAAAACAGAGCAACGAAAATAAAAGTGTAAGAAGCCTAAGGAAAAAGTTAAAGGAGAATAATATAATCACAACAAAGGCAGATAAAGGGAACACCACCGTACTAATCAACAAAGATGAATATATAAGGAAAACGGAGCAGCTAATCGAGGAAACGAACTGCAAAAAATAGGAAAGAACTCTACCGAAAAATATCAAGCAGCATTAAGAGATGCTATAAAAAAAGCGCCACAAATAATAGAACCAAACCAGGCTCATTCACTAAAACTCATGAATTCTTCGGCTCCACCAATGATCACATTGTCGAAAATCCACAAACCAGGCAGTCCAATGAGGCCAATAGTCAACCACAAATCGGCACCGGGATACAAGCTTTCAAAATGCCTAAAGACGATACTGAAAGACACATTAGAACAAATACACAATAACGAACACGATAGAATTAAATAAAAAACTGAATTTCTTTTTTAGATATCATTAAGAACACAAAATTTGTATCATTCGATATTAAAGAACTATATCCGTCAATACCAATAACAGAGACAATGAATACCTTATTTAAAACATTACTCGACAAAATTACACATCAGTTGTGATGTGACCGCGGACGGAGGCGGATGGTGCGTCCGCCAATACTTTTTTTTAATCAGTGTTCGGGCAAATAAAACAATTACTCACGCCGCGAAATACGTTTAACACAACAATAACACTTTACCGCACAATAATAACACCTCACCAGACAACACTTTTTAACAAACAAATAATAGTGCTCTACAACTTAACTTAATAACAAATAAATAAAATTTGATCAAATTACAACAAATAAATAGACAATCAAACGGGACGTAGAGAATCATGCGAGGGGCTTTTTTATGCCCTCCGCAGTAAAGCTCGGCATTTCGTTTGCTTTCACTCCTCCTCCTTCTTCCTGGTCCCGTTAGGTGTGCATGCGGCTGTGAGTGCACCGTGGGCTGAAGCGCGGCAAGATAAAGGCATAACACTTGTCTTGTCGCGTTTTGCTTTGCTTGCGACGTACAAGTGGCCGCTTGTACAACTTACCTTAGATTTCCTTACAGTGGGTGGCTATGACAAAATTCCGCATAGACTCTACTAATGTACGTGGCTTGAGGGCGAATTTCTTCGCGGTCTATACGCATATTTGTACCCACCAACCGCATATAATGGCACTAAGTGAGACTCAGGTGTCTGAGGGTGTCTGCTCCAGCGCACAGGAAGACGCAAACCACATATATTTTGAATGCGTTGGTTTTGCGCTAGCGCTAATAAGAGCGGAAACTGCTGTTATGCAACGACAACGCATGTTGGAACGAGAGCGTAATATAAAGTACACAGGCAACTGTGAACAGAACTTGACAAACTTACGTGTGAAACTGCGACGTTAGAATTTAGAGACTTGCGACAATAGAACGTAAACGTACGTTTGAGCTTTAGCCCATCTGCCTTCCGACGGTATACTTAACGGTAGTTCCGGGGGGACAAACAGAGACGGGGGAGAGGTTTTAGCGGGTTAAAGTCTCGCACTCCGGCTTTCGATGCTTTCCTCTCATATAAAAAAATAAAAAACACACACACACAAACCCCCTTCAATTGAATCAACAAGCATATGATAAGTATGCACGTCATTCGCAATCACAGCACCGCATTACCCTTCGCATCCACGAACACCACCATGCGGGGTGTAAGGCTCCTGCAACAGAGCAAAACTGCTGCCAGACTCGCACAAAAATTCACCTAAATCATACATAGTCAAGTAAGTGCGCTGAGAGTTCAAGTGCACATTGTTACAAGGATTTAGTGTCTTGCACTGGCCCGGGCAACATATGCACAATCAATGGGGCAGTCTGCCGACATCATTTGATGCACAGCAGCCTTCCCACTAAACGCACAGTTACGGCAGTGCAACGGCTTGTCACACTGACGACTATAATAGCCAAGCTGCCAACAGCGACGGCAGACATCCTCCTTCAACCGACACTCATTCAGTCTCTGGTCGAGACTTAAACAGCGGAAATAGACTGGCGTCACTTCATGTTCCCACACACGGAAGCAGAACCACTTGATGTAACAACTACCTACTCTCAGCAGGGCTTCCATAGCATGGCCCATGCCCTCCAGAATTGCGTTAGTCACACCGTCAATACCGCACTCCCAATGAACCACTTCTTTGGGAGTTTCAACCACTTCTTTGGTCGAGTAGTCGGCAAAGGTGCTTCTATAGTGGCGCTGCAAGCAGTGCTGACAACAACACCGGAAACACCCGCCGTTACAGGACGAACCACCGTTGCGATCACACTGTTGTTGCTGCTGAGCAGCGGCTTTGTTGGTTTTGTTGTTGTATTACTACACAACAACAAGCCTGTTGCGTTCGCAAAACGGAAAATGCGAAGAAATAATACAAAAACAACGTGCACATCCTAATTAGATGCATGAAAGCAACAACACTATGCCAGTAATGGTCCCGGTTGCTACACAACAACAAAACACAAGCACTCACGCCGCAAACTGACTATAAAAGGCCGCCTCGATTTGACTCAAGTGGGAAGAAAGCCCGCGAACTCTTGAAAGCGCACATCAATAGTTGAATTAGCCTCCTACTGAAAAGTCATTCAGAGTCTCAGAAGACCAAGCCTCATATTACTCGATAGGTGTAGCCAACTCTTTCGCATTGCCGCATATCCTTCGGTAGGTGTAGCCAGCTCATTCGCATTGCCACTAACCCCCCATCCCCTCGTTTTGGAACAAAGGCTAACACCACGATGCCAGTGAACACGGCAGCCCGCCGAGTTAATCGTCACACCAGGCGCACAACTCCTCGTAGCCAGGGAATTTGACAGCCGCCGAGCCTAGTGTCAGACCGGGCGCACCACACCATGAAGCCAGCGAAGTCAGCAGCCGCCGAGCCTAGCGTCACACCGTGCACACGAAGCCAGCGAAGTCGGAAACTCGCCGAGCCTAGCGCCTACTACGAAGCCAGCGAAGTCGGAAGTAGGTTTGACACCGTCAAACCCAACGTCCCAGAGACCTTTGTGAGCAAATAGCAGGGCCAAAAGTCCAGGACATTGAACAATAACTACATCAACAAAAATTTTGGATTTTGTAATATTACTGAATTAAAAAAATTACTTTATCAGGTAAACGTTTTAGCGGCCTTTTACTAAAGAACCCTGACTATCTTAAACCAGACAAAACATTCCCTATAATAAAAAAATAAAAAAGGAAAAAAATCAAACAATAAATAAGTCAAAACGAAATGAAATTAAGTAAAACCAGTAAAAGTGTTGTCTTCGGCCAGGTCTAAGCACAATACACCCGTGTAGCTAAAGAAAATAATAATTTCTCCAGTTGACAACTTTTGTATAAGTAGGCGGACCACGCCAATTTTTTGCAAACATTTTGGCAATGTCTCTAGATACCTCAGGATAAAATAACGTATGAATATTTGGCACCATTTATGAGATATTGGCAACTTTTTTATGAGTGGGCAGAAAACGTCAATTTTTGGGACAGATCGCCGCCTGATACATCGTGATAAAATGAATTACGTCTTAATATTTCCCATTCATGAGAAATCGGCAACTTTTTTATGAGTGAGCGGGCCACGCCCATTTTCGTAATGGCGCTATCTGTTAAGGAATAAAATTATGCTTCATTATCTGGCACGGTTTATAAAATATCCCCATATAAAATTTTTACTATGTGCCTTTACATTCCGTATGGAGGAGTTACCGGATCAGATGAGGTAAACCTCATCAGTTTAAACAGGAAACATATGAGTTATATCATATCAGGAAGTAACCACGTGCATAACATTAAAGAGGTTGTGGTTATACGAAATTTTAATTCTGAAAAATAAAACAACTGAAACGCTTATAAATCTTTGTTTATATAGAGATTGCATTTTTCATAAAAATACAATCATCCAACAATATTTCGTGAATTCGTAATATTATTTAGTTATTATTGTATAAAGCTATATTCTAAGTACGTTCATAAAAATGTATGTACTAGTTGCATAAAATCAATGTGCAATTCATGATCTATTACTAAGATGTGGCTGTTGATAAGATGCCCTCTCAGTATGTATTTCCGACTTCAATAGATTTTTTACTACTACTGCAGCTTCATTTACCAAGATTACTTCATTTCGATGTCTTTCTCTCTCTTATTCATTGCACTCCTCATTATTTTCTTCGTAATTTAAAATCCATGGTGAAACTGAATCTTTTGGGGGGAGTATTAGACCATTTTTTTATGGCAGATGAAACCAAGCCCAGGGGATACCACCTATCCATGCAAAGCTTCGAAGGGATGACAGGTTAGCGGGAAGGGGGAAAGAGGGGGTAGTGACTGTTTACACTTCGCTTAAAGGTTTCGACGCCATGTTAAAATTACTGGGCTTACGTACTGATATATGTGTGTTGTTTATGCTCAATTAATATAATTTCGGTGCTATGAGTTCAGTCTCTACTCTGAGTTCAGTCTCGATGTAATTTCGATTAGGTGCAGACAACTCTAATAATTAGTAAAAATAGTTTGTTACATAAGTAAGTTAAAAAAAAAGAAAAAATTAACTTACATAAGTAAGTTAAAAAAAAGAAAAAATTAACCAACTATATCAAGCTGATTTTGTCTCTCTCTCTCTCTCTCTCTCTCTCTCTCTCTCTCTCTCTCTCTCTCTCTCTCTCTCGTTTACTGCTGTGGAGGACTTTAACCTAGAAACTCCAATCAGAAAAATTAATACCACCTGCTATTAGTCTTCAAACGAATCTATGGATGGACCAGACACTTGTACTTTTTGTACCCTCGAAATTTAGTTTCTCTTAGTTTTATGTAGTTTATTAAAATTTTTCTAAAATCCTCGTGGAGCATATTTATACCATACACCCGAAGGGAGTGGAGTGTAAAGGCACCTCGTTTCAAAGATGTTATAATCTAAATATTTCATAAACCGTGTGAGATATTAAGGTATAATTCCGGAATATATAGCGCCATTAATAAAACGTTTGAAAAAAATGGGCGTGCCACGCCCACTGATAACAAAGTTGGAATATGCCATGAACGGTATAAAATATTGAGATGTAATTTTATCGCGATATATAGGGAAGCATTACACATAAGTTTGCCAAAAATGGGCGTACCACGCCCCTTCATACAAAAGTTGTCAATATCTTGTAAACGGTATAAGATATTAATACGAAATTTTATCACGAGGTATCTACAGGTATTACCACTTTGTATACGTGGTCCGCCCACTTATACAAAAGTTCTCAATATCCCATAAACGGCTCAAAATATAAATACGTAATTCTATCTCGCAGTATCTAGAGACATTACAAAAACATTTTCCCGAAATGGGCGTGGTCCGCCTACTTATACAAAAGTTGTTAAGTGGCGAAATTATAATTATTTCAGTTACTCGGGTGTAGGGTATTTAGATATCGGCCAAGCCAAAAACAACACTTTTACTTGTTTTTCTTTCAGTTATTAAAAACCAATGAACTCGGCTTAAAAATAAATAAATGTTTATGTTATTCGTGTAGCTTAATTAACAGTCAATTGTCTACTGAGTTTTATTTGCTTTATCACATTAATTTTATGTTGTGACACAAAGTAAAACGTTATGGCCAGCTCCTATAGAGTACGTCAGACATTGACTTCAAAGTCTGTCCAGCCAAAACGAGTCTGCAACAAGTAAAAATGTTGTCTTCGGCCTGGCCGAAACCTAAATACCCTACACCCGAGTAACTGCAAAATTATAATTTCGCCACTTAACAACTTTTGTAAGATTAGGCGGACCACGTCCTTTTTGGGCAAATATTTTTGTAATGTCTCCAGATACTGCAGAATAGAACCACGCATTAATATTTTGAACCGTTTATGGGATATTGGCAACTTTTGTATAAGTGGGCGGACCATTTTTGGTATACAAATTGGTAACACCTGTAGACACCTCGTGATAAAATTACGTGTAAATATCTTATACCGTTTACGAGATATTGACAACTTCAGTATGTGTGGGCGTAGCGCGCCCATTTCTGACAAGCTTATTGGTAATGCTTCCATATACATCATGATAAAACTACATCTCAATGTCTTATACAGTTCATGAGATATTTCCAACTTTGTTATGAGTGGGCGTGGCACGCCCATTTTTTTACAAAATTTTAGTAATGCGCTATATGTTCCGGAATAAAATTATACCTTAATATCTCACACGGTTTATGAGATACTCACATTATAACATTGTTTTTAAACGAGGTGCCTTTACATTCCGTATGTAAACTAGACATGGTTGTTAACCAAATTCGCCCGTTTTCAATTCCAAACTGCCCTACACAACAAAGAATATATGTGCCAAATTTTATTGCGATATCTCCTTTCGTTCTCCCGTAATCGTGATTTCAACAGACAGACAGACCCCTCGGGTGTAGGGTATAAAAATTGCGCCCACTGAACACTTTGCTGAGGGATTCAGTGTTGTAGTTTCAGTGTACTGAAATGTAAACAATGTAATGAGAATATACGCAATGCAACAACAACAATCTCTCAAAAGAGCTGACGCAGTCGAAAATTTAAGAGTGCTAAGTCATCCTCATACTCATTCATTGAAAAAAGCTAATTCCAAGAATTGCATAATTTGAGGATTATAGCCGTTTAGGAGTAACAAGTCAACATAGATCCTGGAACTGATATTAATGGCCAGATTTTCAATTATCACTGTCACTAAGAAGCGAGAAATCGTTACTCGTCACCGTGAATGTAAAATGCGATTTCTAAACACTTACGTAGCGAGTAGTTCGCTCCTCGTAGGCACTTTAAAGATGTGTTTAATTTTTTAAGGGTACGCTCGGATTTCTCTTTTCTTCGCATGCTTTCTAATTTTTGCTTATCATTCTTACTCGCTCATTATTTTACCCTGGTTTCCCCTATGTTTTTGAACATGTTGTTACTTTTGATGTGTTGTGTTTCAAGTGCTGAAAATTGTGAATTATGAAGCGGAAAATTTTTATTCGGGGTTATTGGTCATTTCCCGCAGCAGCAGGTTGAACTGCACGTTCTTCGTAATTCTAAGAAAAAGTTAAAATTAATTTTCATTTTGTTTAAAATTCACCATTAAATAGAAAATAACCTCTTTTTGTTGGAATTCATTGTTACACGTTCAGATTACAGATTTTTCTATCAGATATTTCAGATTCACAAAAATTTGCGCCAGTTTAGCTGAAAGAATGGAGTAACGACAGCCTTTTAGCAGTCGTTACTTTTGACAGTTCATATCGCTGAAATAATGATTGAAAATACCATGTAACGAACGAGAACTCGTAACAAGTATGGAAAGTGTTGTTGTGTTTTTAACGAACGAGCTGCTCGTTGTTTGAAAATCACAAAGTAACGATATCGCGAAAATAAGAAAGCAGAATCACGAAGAATCACCTCGTTCGTTGGTTGAAAATCTGGCCATAAATCCGAAACGTATTAATATCGATGCCAAAGACGGATTTTATTTGTATTTTAAAAGAATAATTTCAATTGTATTTTAGAATTTTGGGCTGATGTGGCTTTTTGTTGTTGCAAAAGTTTTTATTGTTGCAAGCAATGTAGTGGAACACGATGTAATCGAGACGATATAGACAATTGCTCCTCCGATGGATCTCCTACGCACTTAAAAAGGATTTCGATATGCTACATAATTAACATCCTACGAGCCAAAAGAACCGAATGCAACTAATTCCGACGTAATATTTGTTTAAAAAAACACATTCTTTTCTTAATAGAAAGTGGGTAGAAGTGTTTTTTTTTTAGGGAAAAACTTTGCTATGCGGTCCTCGGTGGCGCAGTAAGTAATTTGCTCGCCTACGAACTCCGAGGATACGGGTTCGAATCCCGCCTGTGCCTGGATGTGAAACTCTAAACCATTGTGTTGTTCCTAAACCTTTCAACGTACTTAGGGCTAATATCTGTATAACTATCATATTGGTAAAAAGTAACAGCCATACTTAGAACTCCTTCATTGTTTATAAAAAGAGAAAAGCTTCTAATCCTGTGCAGCAACTTGCCGGAGTCCGATTTTGGAATAAAAAGTTACTTTCCCTTCCTCTCCCTCTATCGCACACGAACAGTAGTTCGTGGTAAAAGACGTATCCTCTAAACAGCTACTGAATTCTGATCCTGAAAAAAATTCTCCTATTTTGGAAATTTCTTAATTCTTGGTTTCTTGTCTTAGCAATTTTCTTAAATACTTATACTTTAGGAGAATATTTTAAAATGTCGCTAACAATAAGGAGCTCCTTCTCGTGTTCGTATATTACATAGAAGTCAACAATTCTTTGTATGTGTTTGTCCGATACGAAAAAATGATATACACATCAGTAACGATGTATATATATATTGTTAACGCCAACTGCCGCACGCCACAGGTGCTCCCTCATCGATCGGTAGGGTGTCAGGAGTGAGAGCTGCAGTTCTCTCGAGAGAGAGTAAGCCCGGATGCGGGCTCTCCCCGCGGCGACTGGCGCTGTACTTCTGTACAGTTCGCATCCAGTGTAAAATTTTGTGTCAATTTTTTGTCTGCTTAGGACCATAGAGCCTATAAGATATAGAGTTCGCATCCAGTGTAAAATTTTGTGTCAATTTTTTGCCTGCTTAGGACGTACTAATACGTCCTAGTATCTAAACATTATTTATCAACATGGGTTGCTAAGAACAAAAAAGCATCTAAACATGAAATATTTGTTTCCAACATGTTTCGATGGCAGTGAGGAGAATATGTGAATATGAATGTGTGCAGTTGGTCACAAACTGATGTTTGCACGTTTTTGTTGTTGGATGTTTTGCAAGGCAGCTAGAATTTATTTTGGCTCCTTTTTAGCTTAAGCAACGTCGTCAACAAAAATTAATTTCAAAGCCGGCAAGAAAGTGCCCTACAGCAATAAATGATAAATAATATAAATGTTTGAATTTTTATTTATTTACCAGGTCAAGTTAATATAATATTTGAATCTTTGGATTTTTACTATTTGAGCTTTTTGTTGTTTGCCAGGAACAATGCAGAATTAGCAACATAAATTCTAAATTTTTGATTTTGTGAGCAAAACATTTAATATAATGCAGATGCATTGGTTTCGCGAATATATTTCAACTTTATAGTCGTTTTAAAGTTTCTTATCTCTTTCAATTTTGGGGAAAAAATTATGGAAGTTAATAGAAACTCTAATAAAAGTTAATAGAAAATAATCGCTTGCTGCGTAGATTTTTCCAAAATCTCCTTTTTGTGAAAAACTTTTTGCAAATATAAAAACTTCGGATATTTGTCCGACTTCTCTTAATAAAAAATTACAGCAATTTTGACTGTTATTTTCTTTTGGAATTTTTAGTGTTATTTATTTTTACTTCTATTTATTTTTTTGGGCTTTCTTAGATTTTATTATATTTTATCCCACTCTATTTTTGCAAACTTTTTTGCTGTAGAGCATTTACAGTTCGGCTTTGAACTCAGTTTTTGTTTTTGCATTCTGTATATTTTACCCTACAATTACGATTCAGCGGAATCGATTCAGAAATCACTATACAAGAGGGACGACTTTGCTTAAGCTAAAAAGAAGTCAAAATTTCAGGCTGCCTTGCAAAAAAACCAACAACAAAAACGTGTGAGCATCAAAATGTAGATCAGATCAGAATGTACACTAACAACGACTTGGAAAACCGGTTTTTGCCCTCATACAAATTAAGAAATAGGAAAAACAAAAACAAAACAAAGCAAATTCTCATAGCAGAAAATATACATATTCTGTATGTATCGTATATCTGATTGTGTATTCTTTGCTCATACTCGCCTTGGTCACATGATGCGTAATGTTGCGTTATTTCATGTTAAGCTTCTTTTCTGTCCTCTGCAACATGCTGCATCCTTTTTTGATATACATGTTTATAAGAATTCAAAATAAAAGTGGCGCAAAAACATGTACTGGATGCGAACTCTATATCTTATAACCTCTATGATAATATGTAGCGTTATATTCAGAAATTAACGATATCAAAAAGTTATGATGTCAATACAGCACCAACAACAACATCAACAACAAAATAAAAAAAGTTGTTTCCCCAATGCCTTCAGTAAAGTGCTATTAAAACATTAAATATAATTCAATTCCACCAAAATTCCAATCAAGCTATAATTTGATCTCCAGCAATTAAATAAAACAAGAATAACACTACTACCTCTGCTTACGCAGCCCACGCTCCAGATCATCCATGTCCACCAAACCGCAGTTCAATCCATTCACTTATGGCCAGATTTTCAACCAACGAACGAGGTGATTCTTCGTGATTCTGCTTTCTTATTTTCGCGATATCGTTACTTTGTGATTTTCAAACAACGAGCAGCTCGTTCGCTAAAAACACAACAACACTTTCCATACTTGTTACGAGTTCTCGTTCGTTACATGGTATTTTCAATCATTATTTCAGCGATATGAACTGTCAAAAGTAACGACTGCTAAAAGGCTGTCGTTACTCCATTCTTTCAGCTAAACTGGCGCAAATTTTTGTGAATCTGAAATATCTGATAGAAAAATCTGTAATCTGAACGTGTAACAATGAATTCCAACAAGAAGAGGTTATTTTGTATTTAATGGTGAATTTTAAACAGAATGAAAATTAATTTTAACTTTTTCTTAGAATTACGAACAACGTGCAGTTCAACCTGCTGCTGCGGGAAATGACCAATAACCCCGAATACAAATTTTCCGCTTCATAATTCACAATTTTCAGCACTTGAAACACAACACATCAAAAGTAACAATAAGTTCATAAACCAGGGTAAAATAATGAGCGAGTAAGAATGATAAGCAAAAATTAGAAAGCATGCGAAGAAAAGAGAAATCCGAGTTTACCCTTAAAAAATTAAACACATTTTTGAAATGCCTAGGAGAAGCGAACTACTCGCTACGTAAGTGTTTAGAAATCGCTTTTTACATTCACGGTGACGAGTAACGATTTCTCGCTTCTTAGTGACAGTGATAATT
This sequence comes from Sicus ferrugineus, assembly GCA_922984085.1. NCBI lineage: Eukaryota > Metazoa > Arthropoda > Insecta > Diptera > Conopidae > Sicus > Sicus ferrugineus. The sequence goes on from OV277348.1 coordinate 17,647,250, forward strand.
AAAAATCTGGCCGTTAATGTTTACGTTAAATGTCTCAGAAGACAGCGTCTAAAAAGCAAAGCAGTTAAATAAACAACAACTCTACGCCTGCTGAGGCAGCCTCTGCATAGGCAGCCACTGCTTAGGCTGCCGCTATCCGCGTCCACACTCGTTCCCACAGCTCTGTATCCTACATGCACATATTAAAACTACAACATAAGAAAACCTTAATTGTAATCAGTATTTGCGGAGCATTCAAACTTAATAAGTCTCTAAATTTCCGATTCGCGATTTTTTACTCATTGAACAAACTGTTTTTGTTCCAAGATTTCGTTCGTAATCTAAGAAAAAAGTTATAAATAAAGACTAATTATCTCGGTGGCGGAGGGATTCGAGCGCCCAAACTAGAATATTCAAGTCTACAAAGACTTAAATAGAAAGTAGTAATTCTACCAATAAATAAAACTTGTTTTATTACATTCACTTTAAAATGTTGGTTAATTGAGTTTTTAGAAGCACGAAAGGAAGACCTGTAGAGGGAATAAAATTGTTTACAAAATTACAGCAGCAGCAAACAAAGTCTTTCTTCTAGGAAAAAAAATCCAAAAGAAATGCCAAAAATGAGTAAATAGCGGGGTTTGGTAGAGGAGCTTCACACTCAAGCTCAAAAATTTAAAACGAAGACGTGTAATCACTAAGGGATTGACGTCCTTCATCTATCGGATCGTCTGGTGAATATTCTGAGTTATCGGATTTTAAATCGATATCATCAAGAATACTTTGTAATAGTCGTCGATTTGTATACTATACATAAAAGAGGCGATGTCCATGTATTTCAAATCAGTTCTCAGAGCAGATCAATTAAATCAGCGCCATCGGTTTAAAGTCATGTGCTGTCCTAATCTGAAAATGTTGTTAATCGACTGTTTTATGGGGTTTTTATATTCAAATTTATTTATACAATTTCTTAAATCTAACAGTTGTTTTGCTTAATATATATATTTATATTTTAATTTATTATTTTGTTTATAAATTGAATTTATTAAATAATAAAATTTTTCTTATAGCTATTTCCTTATTGGTCGATATTGATTAATATTGAACTCTACGTGACATATCCTTACGAGAGGCCACCCACTGTCCCTTTCCTGAAACTCAGACATTTTCTTGTAAATCTAATAAATCATATTATTGTAGTTGCTTTCGATATCTTCTTTTGTCTGTATTAAAGTCATTTTGGTTTGGAACGATTTTACATCCACGACCATATCTTCGTCAATACTCATCTTCACATACTCACAAAATATCTCTAAATTGAATTTATAGCCCAAGTGCTTTTCGAGTGAATTTTCCAAGCCTTTTATAATGACGTCCCTGTTTACTGTAAAAAACGTTGCTGGAATGAGCAAACCCTTGTTCACGTTTTCGAACATAAGCGTTTCAATCCTCTCATTGAAGGCTGACTTTATTGTTTTAAAGTGCTCGTTAATCGGGATGCCAGCATTTTTTTTATGATTATTGGTCCTAATGTGATAATTTCAGTCTTTCTTCAAAACGTTCTCATTACATTCGGAACAAATTGAAAACTTTTCATTATGAATACGTTTTGCTGGTGAAGCACAGCTTGGTTGTGGATGAAATAAATTTACATGTTTTTGCAGGTTATCGCGTCGGGTAAATTTAATGTTGCATTCATTGCAATCGAATGCTTGTTTTTCAGTATGTTTGTTTAAAACATGCCGTTTGAGGCTTCGATTTTCGGTGAAACGAACACCACACTCACTGCAAATGAATCCTTCCATTTTGAAAAGATTTAACTGAAGATGTTGTTATTGTTGATGATGATTATGGTGATAATAATATTAATGAAGTAGAAGTAAAACTTGAGCGTTCTTTATAAAAATTTTAAGTTTTAGCTTACACTTTAATGTACTTGTATCGAGACCGTGAGCGGAGCAAACTGAAAACGCGTGTGTTCTTCTCGATACTTCGTTTAATACTGAAAGCAAAGCCAACATACCGGCGGCCTTGAACCATTTAAGTACATTTCAATGTTCAATTAATTATAACATTAGGTTTCTGCAAAAATATCATCCTTCGTTGGCAAAAGACAAAGTTTTCGACTGGCCGAACAAGCTCCCCATTGGCAGTTTTCAATGTGACGACTCTAACGCCTCTCTCCAGGATGGCATTTTATGACCTTGGCCAATTTCCATTTTGTTGGAGGGGTGGTGTCGCTGATAGCTTGTGAACGCGCCCACCACGGTTTGCTCTCTTCGTTTTGACATCTTCGTGTTCTATGTGCCGCTATTCGCACATGACCTTGAATCGTTGAAAATGCCAGCGAATATGCAGAAATTGAATTTAGTCGTCAGCCAGCCGTAGGGAGAGCAAACTGTGGTGAGTGTGTCGTATTTGTATACTTATTTGTGTGTCATTTAATTGCCATTTATTAGAATAAATTTACTTCCTCTACATTGAAACTTCATCGAAGACCTCATTATTGGAGTATATTATAATCACCTCCCTAACGACGACAACTTTATTCACATTTGGGTCTGTGATTTGATAATTTGATGTTATAAACTGTATTGTGAGAGTGTGTGTGACCGTCGCCATCAACTGTACCAAGCTGTGCAACTTGTCGCCAAGGACAGAAGGTTACACGCTCATTCGCCAGCGCAGCGCCAGAGTGTCTCATAGCCAACCTCGTCGATGGAAAGAACGCCTCCAAAACGTAGCCAGAGGTTAATGGAGAAAGCGCAAAGTACCGTAACAGCTATAGGTCGTAGCCCCAGCACCGTTAGTCGCTCGCCAGCAACAACAAGCCAAATGGCCCCAGTATTAGCCGCCGGCGCAGCATCTGTACAAGCCGCAGGCGCGTCGCCGACGTTCGCTGCCGCTGTGACGTCAGCGTATGCTGCTGCCGCAGCACCATCATCTGTCGCCAAACCGACGTCGACATTCGCCGCCGCTGTAACATCAGCATGCGCTGCCGTCACGGCACCATCGCCCGTCGCCAAACCGACGCCGACATTAGCCGTCGCTGCGACGTCAGCATTTGCCGCTGACGCGACGCCAACAATCGTCGCAGCGCCGACGTTAACGTTCGCCGCCGCCGCGACGCCAGCGCACGCCGCAGGTGCAACGTCTTCATTTGCAACGCCAGTATTTGCCGTCAACGTCGCGCAGTCATTGCCAAACTGCACAGCATTAAACAGCACCGTGACCGAGCCAGTCAGCGTCATGAGCGGTGCAGCCAGCGCCAACGCATTGCCATTAGCGTCAATAATAATGTCAATGCAGAGTCGAATCGATGCGTTGCAAAATGAACTACGGGCAGCAGAGCAAAGTACGAGAACAACTGCCACCAGTAACGTAGTGCCGCCTATATCCGTTTCCACCAGTCTAACGCCATTGCCATATGGAATCGCCAATACAATGCCGCTACCCACTCAACCACTGATTGTCGGACCAATGTCCATCTCGCCTTGGACAAGCGTAGAATCGAACGAAGCGTTACCACAACTCTCGTATCACGCAACACCTGCCGTTCATAACGCTTATTCGATGCCTAATTCAAACTCCAGAACTACACATACCACGCAAACAAACGGTTCCATAGGGAGCGCCATTAATAACCAGACTCATTTTCAAGTGGCACCGAGAAAATTAATCGAGCTGCCAAATTTCACAGGATTGCCGGAAGATTGGCCAGCGTTTTATACGGCATTTATGGAGTCAACAGCCACTTACAATTATTCGAACTTCGAAAACAATCAGCGCTTGCAGAAAAGCCTTTCCGGGGAAGCCAAAGAAACAGTCAAGTCGTTGCTCATTCACCCCAACAACGTTAACGATCTAATGAACCTGCTGAAATCTCGATTCGGACGCCCTGATCAGCTCATACGTAGCCAGCTACAGCAAGCGAGAGAAATTCCGCCGATTCCTGAGCACGCAATAGCGCGCGTCGTGCCATTTGCCATCAAGATAAGGAACCTAGCCGCATTTCTTGCAACGGCCGGGGGCCACAGACATTTAGCCAATCCGACCCTACTGGAGGAATTGATATTGAAATTGCCTATGAGCAAAAGAGTGGAATGGGCGCGGCACGCCGCTGGAATACAACCGTACGCAACAGTTGAACACTTCAGCGAGTGGCTTAACGACTTAGCCGATATGATCTGTTCAGTACAAACAGCTGAAACACGAGAGCCCAGGAAGCGCGTTGTGTTGCACGCTGCAGAGAATCAACAAAGTCGCGCAAGTTGCTCCGTATGCCATGGGAATCATGCGACTACCAAGTGCGAGAACCTCATCAAAGTTGCAGTACCAGAAAGATGGAACCTGGTGAAAAAATTGAAGCTATGCTTTACCTGTTTGAAGCATGGGCATGTCACGCGTGAATGTCGCATACGCGCCCGATGCTCCATCGAAGGCTGTAACAGAAGGCACCATGTTATCCTCCATGAGTCAACAACAGGGCGAGGTTCAGTGCCGAAATCAGTACCACTCGGTATGAAATCGACGACGCATACTGTGAGTCAGGGCAACGACGTTGCACAAAGAGAAGCAGTACTCACTTGTGCAAAATGCACAACCACGGAATCAAAGCTGCTCTTTAGAGTTCTGCCGGTGACGCTTCATGGGCCAGCTAGAAGCATAGACACGTATGCGTTGTTGGACGAAGGTTCGTCTGTGACAATTATGGACGGCACCCTAATGCGAAAGTTGGGCCTCCAAGGCAGAAAATCCCAATTAGATATACATTGGATTGGAGGACGAACGGCCATCGAACCTGCCACGGTAGCGGACTTGCATGTGAGCGGTTTAAACATGAAAAGGAAGCACGCATTAAAAAACGTTTATGGAGTCTCGAGAATAAGTTTGCCAGTTCAAAGTTTGACCAAAGAAGATATCGAAGGCGCCAGAACCGAAGGGTTACCAGTGCATTTATACGAGAATGCGGAACCAAAGATATTAATCGGCTTGGATCATTGCCATCTGGGTGTGCCCATAAACTCGAGACGCCGTGGTAAAGTCAGTCCCTTCATGGTGCAGACGCAGCTAGGATGGGTCGCGTTCGGGCCATCGTCCGCAGGCATGAGGTCCAGCCATTTGCCAACGTGCCTATTCACGAACACGCAAACCGATACAGCGTTGCACGAACTAGTTGCCAGTTACATGCAAGTGGAGAATTTTGGTGTCAAACCTGCTCCGCCGGTACTAAGTAAGGAAGATATCAGAGCCAAAGAAATTCTGGAGACGACAGCGAAGAAGTTAAATGACAGATTTCAAATTGGTCTCCTATGGAAACGTGAAGCCATCGAAATGCCGGAGACGTACGACACAGCACTGAGGCGCTTAAAGCAAATAGAGCGAAAGATGAAGCGGGACAAGACCTTCGCAGACAAGTACAACTCCACGATGAAAAGTTACGTTGATAAACATTACGCCAGGAAACTGCAGCCAGCAGACATTTCGATACGCCAACCAAGAAGCTGGTTCTTGCCGCATTTCGGGGTTTTAAACCCAAACAAACCGCTCAAACTTAGATTAGTATTCGACGCCGCCGCTGAGACGAAAGGTATGTCGCTTAATTCCTTTCTCCTCAAGGGCCCACAAAATCTTCGGCAGCTGCCAAGCATACTGTTTCATTTTCGTCAGGGAGCCGTCGCAGTCTGCGCTGACATAAAAGAAATGTACCATCAAGTGATGATCCAGCCAAGCGACAGATGCTCACAACGGTTCCTATGGCGCGGAGGTGACGATACCCGACCTCCAGACGTTTACGAGATGCAAGTGATGACGTTCGGAGCGGCCTGCTCTCCATGTGCTGCTGAGTATATCAAGACACTCAACGCTCTGAATCATCGCGGCCAACGCAATGAACGAGCCGTGAAGGCAATTTTAAATTATCATTACGTTGATGATTACGTCGACAGTTTCGGCAGCGCAGAGCAAGCGATTGAGGTAGCTAAAGAAGTTCGCATCATTCATGCAGATGGTGGGTTTGAGTTACGAGGATTTACGTCAAATTCGTTGCAAGTTTTAGAAGCTCTTGAGGGTGAGGCGAAAGCGCTCCAGTTTTGCGAAAAGGGCAATCCGTGCTCAGAAAGGGTACTTGGAATGTGTTGGCGGCCGCAGTCGGATCACTTCAATTATGATTTAAAGTTCAGTCGCATAAAGAGCGACGTCATAGACGGTACGAGATGCCCGACCAAACGAGAGTTGCTCAGCGTGGTTATGTCCGTCTTTGATCCATTAGGATTGCTGAGTCACTTCACCATTTGTGCCAAGCTGCTGATGCGCGAAGTGTGGCGCCATCAAATCGGATGGGATGAGCCAGTGCCACCAGGAGTCTTCAAGTCGTGGGACCAGTGGCGGAAAAGGTTGCCGGAGGTGGTCAACTTCAATGTTCCGAGATTTTATTTCCGCGACGACGATCCAAAACATCTACAGTTGCATCTCTTCGTTGATGCGAGTGAGGATGCTTTCGCCACGGTAGCCTATTGGCGATACGGAGCTACCATTGAACCGTTCACCACCATAATATGCGCAAAAACGAGATGTGCTCCGCTGAAGCGCATGACGATCCCTCGTCTGGAACTCCAAGCTGCTGTGCTGGGTTGTCGCCTGGCTAAGACAATCCAAGAAGAGCATGAACTGAAGATTGACAAAACAGTCTTGTGGACTGACTCGACAACGGTCATCCAGTGGATCAACAGCGAGCATCGCCGGTACAAGCCGTTTGTGGCCCACCGTATAGCCGAGATTTTAGACTCCACACGACCGTCGAACTGGAGGTGGGTTCCGACAAGCGACAACGTAGCTGACGAAGGGACGCGTGCGAATGGTCAAGCCGAATTGAACGTACCTTCCCGCTGGCTTACTGGTCCCGCATTTTTGAAGCAAAGCGAATGCATGTGACCGGTCATGAGAGACGCTTGCCAACCGGCCTGTCCTGTAGAGGAGGAAAGACGCAGACAATTCGCTCTTTTGACAGTAAGTAACAACGCTATTGAATTTAACCGCTTCTCGTGTCTTCGTAGACTAGTGAGAACGGTAGCTTGGGTGAAGCGATTTCTCGACCACTGCCGTCGGCGCCACGAGTACAGCACATTACGAGGATTGACGGCTCGAGAGTTAGAAAGGGCTGAAACGCTACTCTGCCGAATAGCGCAACGTGACGAATTCGCTGATGAAATCGGGGCTGTCAAGAAAGGAGAAGATGTGGGTCACGATAGTCAGCTACGCGATTTAACACCTTTCGTCGACGATGAAGGCCTCCTGCGCGTTAATGGACGCATTGATGCTGCTAGCTGGTTGCCGTACAGCACGAGACGCCCGATCATCCTGCCGCCGAATCATCGATTCACTATGTTAGTGGTTGCGCATCAACATAGCTTATTTAAGCATCAGAATTCTGAAGCCGTTATTTGCGAGGTTCGCCGCAGGTACTGGATTCCGCGGATGCGCCGCGTAATGCGAAGGGTGCTAGCGAATTGTTATGTTTGCAGAATTTTACGAGCTCAACCACGCCAGCCGATTATGGGGCTCCTGCCTGAAGACAGATTGACGCCGTACGTTAGGCCCTTTACATACACTGGCCTCGATTATTTTGGACCGGTCCTAGTGACGATCGGCCGCCGGACTGAGAAAAGATGGATAGCACTCTTCACGTGCCTATCGGTACGAGCGATTCACCTCGAAGTAGCGCACGATTTGTCGACTGATGCGTGCATAATAGCGATACGGAATTTCATGAATCGTCGTGGTGTACCTACGAGAATACGATCCGACAATGGTACGAATTTCATCGGCGCTAGTAATGAGGCCACGAAATTTGAAGATGTGTTTGAATGTGGGCGTCTGCAGGACGAGTTGTCGTCCAAAGGCGTCGAATGGCTGTTTAGCGCGCCCGCCAACCCGTCGGAAGGAGGAGCGTGGGAGAGGATGGTTCAAGCAGTAAAAAGGGTTTTGCGCCATACGCTGAAGGAGATAGCGCCGCGGGAGCACACCTTGCAGTATTTCGTTATAGAAGCGGAAAACGTCGTAAACTCGAGGCCGTTAACGCATTTGCCAGTACACCCGGAGCAAGACGAGCCGCTTACGCCTAATCATTTTTTGTTGGGCTCAGCCAATACGGCAAGGACGCCGGGAGTACGAGAGCCAGTCACCAATCCGTGCCGACTTCGTAAACAATGGTTCATCGGACGTCAGCTTCGCGACGCATTTTGGAAGCGTTGGATACTTGAATACTTGCCGACGTTGACGCGTCGGACTAAATGGTGTCGCCGAGTTAAACCGATAGCAAAGGACGATCTGGTGCTCATTTGCGACGTGAATTCGCCGAGGAACCTATGGGCCCGTGGCAGAGTTGTGCAGCTGTATGCCGGGCCAGATGGGGTGGTGCGCAAGGTAGACGTCAGTACGGCCAAAGGTGTTGTTCGTCGCCCAGTTTCGAAGCTTGCCGTCCTGGATATCAATGGTGAATCCTGATCGATTCACGGGGGCGGGAGTGTCGCTGATAGCTTGTGAACGCGCCCACCACGGTTTGCTCTCTTCGTTTTGACATCTTCGTGTTCTATGTGCCGCTATTCGCACATGACCTTGAATCGTTGAAAATGCCAGCGAATATGCAGAAATTGAATTTAGTCGTCAGCCAGCCGTAGGGAGAGCAAACTGTGGTGAGTGTGTCGTATTTGTATACTTATTTGTGTGTCATTTAATTGCCATTTATTAGAATAAATTTACTTCCTCTACATTGAAACTTCATCGAAGACCTCATTATTGGAGTATATTATAATCACCTCCCTAACGACGACAGGTGGCTTCGTTGAGGACGATAACGATGTCATCTTTCTCCAAGTTAGGTGAAGAACGAAACCATTTAGAGCGACGATGTAAACTAACGAGATACTCATCTCGCCAACGGCGCCAAAAATGTTGCCTCATCTGACAGATAGCATGCCAGCGTTGGTGCAAGGTGCCTTTAAAATCTTGCGTTCCGGGATCGGGTATAGACTTTAGCGGTTCGCCCACAATGAAGTGACCAGGTGTAAGACAATCTAAGTCGTCGGCGTCCGTTGGATGGGCGCATAAACGGCGCGAATTGACGCAGGCCTCGATTTCGGTGAGCAATGTGTTAAACTCTTCATAGGTCATCAGAGCGTCAGATATCGCACGTTTAAGGTGGTATTTAACGCGTTTGATGCCAATCTCCCAATAACCGCCCATGTGCGGCGCATTGGGTGGATTGAAATGCCACTCTATGCTGGAATCATTGAAGAAATTTCTTAGCTTATCGTCAGCCATGCATCGCTCAAAGAGGATTCTCAGCTCCCTTTCTGCTCCAACGAAGTTCGTGCCGTTATCGGAGTGCATTGTCTTACAGTAGCCACGGCGGTTGATAAATCTTTTAAAGCTGTTAACAAATGAGGCTGTAGATAAATCTCCCACGAGCTCCAAATGCATAGCCCCAGTGCTCATGCAAATGAATGAGCAAATATATCCTCGAATCGATTTTGCGCCTCTACCTTGCGAGAATTTGTACAAATAAGAGCCCGCCAAGTCCACGGCACTACACTGAAAACTGCGCGCATAAGTGACCCTATGCAGTGATAAATCCGACATAGATTGTTGCGAGAGATTGCGATTCAGGCGAGCGCATATCACGCATTTGCGATATACTCCGCGTATCAAGTTACGTGCGGAGATAACCCAAAACCGACGCTGCAACACTGTTTGCATTATTCGAGGCCCAGCATGTAATGTGTACGCATGTATCGAGCTTATCAGCTTCGCGAGTGGGCAATTCTTGGCCAATATCAGTGGATGCCTCACATCAACAGAAACTAATGCGCGGCTTATTCTTCCTCCTACGCGCAAAATTCGGTTTCCGTCCAAAAACGGCTGTAAGCGTAGAAGGCTACTTCGGAGCGGTATTGGTTTATTATCTCTACAACAGGAAATTTCATTAGCAAAATAGTAATTTTGAGTGTACCTTATTAATGCATATTCTGCGTTGAGGACCTCTTGGTAGGTTAGGGGCCCAATAACTGTAGAGGACTTTACTCGAGTTGAAGCCTTTAACTTAGAACAAAAACGTATAATATACGCGGTAACTCTTTTCAGCTTGCAATATGAAGAGTAGTTTGTTATAAGCGACCACGGTTCGCTCAGCGAGGCGACGTGAACGTTCAATTCTTTACGAGCCTCAAGCTCTGTAGTGTACTCAGCGGGTGTAGCTTTATCCCAAAACTCATCAGACCCTTTCAAAAATGACGGGCCGCCCCACCACAGCTCGTGTTGTATAAGTTCAGCTGGTTCGACGCCTCTCGATGCACAATCAGCTGGATTGTGTTCGGAACGTTCGTGAGTCCAACAATGCGGAGGCAAGACCTCCTGAATCTCGGCTACGCGGTTAGCAACAAACGTTACCCATCGACTGGGATGGGCTTGCAACCACGCAAGTGTGATGGAAGAATCAGTCCAAGCAAATATCGGGAAGTTATTACTCTGACAGCACTCTGAAACTCTTTTCGTAAGGTTTGAGGCCAAAAACGCTGCGCAGAGCTCTAACCGTGGTAGCGATATCACCTTGAGCGGCGAAACCTTAGCCTTCGAAGCAGTTAAATTGACAGTTATATCACCATTACTATGCCTTGTTCGGGCGTACATAACTGCGGCATAAGCTAGCTGCGAGGCATCGGCGAAGACATGCAGCTCGGTCCGGGAGCCTTCAATTCCACACCCTAACCAGCGATTAAGTTTGATTTTTGACAGCAGCTTAATGTTTTGGCTATAAGATTCCCAGGCCTTTGCTATGCCGAGAGGCACCGAATCATCCCATCCGATATCGGTCCGCCAAATCTCTTGAAACCAAATTTTCGTCTTAACTGTGCATGGAGTGAGAAGTCCCAATGGATCAAAAAGAGTGCTAGCGTATGATAGGTATTTTCTTTTCGTCCAAAGCGATGGCGAGTCTTTTATGTTTATCGCAAACGTTAGAAAATCGTCTTCCGTATTCCAAATTAGACCCAACGCCTGCACCTCCTTTTTATCAGCGACGGAATGCGGTATTTCTCTTGTTGTGCGTGGTAAATGAGCTGTCACTTCTGCCGCGTTTGATGCCCACTTTCTCAATTCAAACCACCCGGTTTTCAGTATATTTGACACGTCTTTTTGTAGCGTTTGCAGGTCGGCGATTGTTGATGTTCCAGTAAGAAGATCGTCTACATAAAAATCCCGTAGGATCACCTTTGCGGCCGCGTTGTGAGTTTCTAAAGCGGCTTTTGCTGTTTGCTGCAGCGCTTTAACCGCTAAATGAGACGCTGCTGCTACGCCGTATGTAACGCGTAGCATGCGGTAATCTTGTATAATCTTGTGTATGTAATCACAATTCGCTGAAGATCCACGTGCTTCTCAGAAACATAGACTTGCCTATACATCTTTGCCACGTCTGCACTTAGGGCATAGCGGTGCGTTCTGAATCGTATCAGAAAAGAGGTCTTCTTGTAGCGTTGGCCCAACATATAAGGCATCGTTTAACGAACAACCCGAAGATGTTTTCGCAGACGCATTAAAAATGACGCGTAGCTTAGTTGTAGCACTAGTATCTTTCACGACGGCGTGATGGGGCATATAGTATGATTTTTCTGACATGTCAAATACACGTTCCATGTGCTTCATGTCTATCAATTCCCGCATAAACTCCAAGTAGCTCTCGCGCAGCGAAGTGTTTTGCGAGAATCGTCTCTCCATGCGAATCAAACTCTGAACTGCGTAGCTTCGCGAATCTCCTAAAGGAACGTTGTATTTTAGCGGAAGCTCAACAACAAAGCGGCCGTCTTTCGTCCGTAAATGAGTGGAATCGAAATTCCTTTCGCAAAATGATTCTTCAGCAGTAAGGTGTCTATGCTTTCTTGGCTCTTCTATCTCCCATAATTTACACAATGTATGGGATAATTCGCAATGTAAAACCTGAATGTGCGCATTAGTAATGTGGGGCTGAATATTACTTACACGTCCAAATAATGTCCAGCCAAAGACGGTGCGCTGTGCCATAGAGGTACCTATAGCTCCCTTGCGTACTTCTGGAATAAGTAACTGCTCCATTTCATCGATTCCAATTAGGATGTCGACGGGTCCCGTATGCATGTACCTTGGATCAGCAAGTTGCAAGCTTCTTAAATGTGGCCAAGGGAAGTCCGTGATTCGATTTTTTGGCAATTCATTAGAGATGTTTGACAAGATTAGCGCATTTATTCTAAAGTACGCCGTTGGCGAATAAAGCGATGACAGATTTAGGACAGTTTCCCCGTTTGCGCGTCCTCCATTAGCTGATCCAATTCCTAGTATGCAGATGGGAGAAGGCCTCCTTGAAAGGTGCAGACGTTGAATACAGGATTCTGTGAAAAAGGAGGCATGTGAGCCCGTATCAAATAGAATGCGAGCAGTCTGCGTGCGCCCAGAACTGTCTTGTACGTTCACGACAGCGGTTGCGAGTAAAATATTTCCTCCTTCAGAAATAAGCGGTTGTTTGGATTGTGCGGATCTAGCGTTGGTAGAAAGCGATTCGTTTACTGCACCTCTGCAAACTACAGCGGTGGCGGCGAATGTGGTTCGTGAGTTTGGGCAACCTTCTTCAGAAGCGGCGATGACTTGATTGGTTTTGGAAGCGTTGGAACCCAAAATGGCAGAGCAATTAGCGGCATCATGGTTATCGGTGGCATTAGCTTCTGCAGCGACGGCGAAAGAATCATGGAGTAATGTATGATGACGTTGATGGCAAATTCGACAGGATGAATAGCTGCGACACTTCCTTTTTATGTGGCCTGCACTTAAACAATTTAAGCAGGCTGCAGCATCCTGATGGATTTCAACTTGGCACTCGATCCCAGGTTAGAAAATAGTGCACAGTCGTAGATTTTGTGTTCACCTTTGCAATGAGTACACACTACGGAAGAATTGCGCTTTTGATCTACCGCATAAAGTGCGTAAGTAGCCTTTTTAGGATCACCCTTTGCATTCTGCAAGGCGCGACGCTTGTGGTGACGTTGGTTGTCAACATGGCAAGAGAACGGCATCTTGCCTCAAGGAAACACTTTAAATCATCGAACGTAGGTAGTTCGTCGTCTTGAAGCGACAATTCCCAATGCTTCCTTGTTTCAAGCGATAATTTGTGTACGGCCACATGAACAAGCCAGTCGTCCCACAAATGAACTGGTCGACCCAAAGCCTTTAAAGCTGATGTATGTTGTAGAATAGGGTCTAAGATTTCTTTAATAGACTTAGCGGAGTCAGCGGCAGCTTTGTTCAAGCTCGTTATCGAATAGAGATGACCTTCCACAATTATGCGCATTACCTTGTATCGCGATTTTAGTATCTCCCATGCTTCGTTGTAGTTCGCGTCGCAAACCTTAAGACTGCTGATTAAGTTCAGCAGCTTCCCCTCTTAAGCAGCTTCGGAAATAATGGAGCCTTTGTCCATTGGTCAAACTTAAGTTTGCGTCTACTAAGGATAAAAAGGCATCTTGAAAAGGGATCCATTCTGTGGACTCACCTGCAAATGTTGGCAAGTCCATTTTTGGTAATCGAATATGTGATGAAACTGGACACGTGACGACTTCACTTGTTGGAGGCTCGATAAGTGCTTTCTTTAATCTATTGAAATTGGCAGCCGCTGTTGAATACACTGCTTCAGCTTCGATACGAGCTTCCTCCTCTTCTGCAAACTGCTCGGTTCCACACGCGGCTTCAACCAAGTCTTGAGCTAAATTGAATCGAGTCCACTGCTCTGCTAATAGCTGCTGATAGCTGGAAATCGATTCGATGTCTGTTTCGTGCGGAACATGGCTGCTTTTGCTCAAATATCGCTTTAGGGCGTTCAGTGCGGAATCACGTGTTTTTTGATTTTTGCTTGACATTTTGCCGTTAAGCAATGAACAAAACTTAACCGAATGAACCGAAACGGGCGCACAACGAAAGCAAACCGGTTTCTCAAGTAGCGGCCACGCACAAAGAGAATGAGAAAAGTTTCACAATGTTTTTAAGAATCAGCCGAGTGAACCGAAACGGGAGCACAACGAAAGCAAACCGGTTTCTCAAGTAGCGGTCACGCACAAAGAGAATGAGAAAAGTTTCACAATGTTTTTAAGAATCAGCCTGAATAATTTCCAAGTTCAATAATTCAAGAATAATTTCTGCAATGGTGATTGCTCCACCAAGCAATCGATTCACTTTGCGGTTATGTATTAATTTTTGCGAGTATCCGGCTCGAAGGACCATAAATGTTGCGGGCGTATCGAGACCGTGAGCGGAGCAAACTGAAAACGCGTGTGTTCTTCTCGATACTTCGTTTAATACTGAAAGCAAAGCCAACAGTACTCTTTGTGAATGCTCTGGGTTTTAGTTTTGTAAACTAATGCGTTTTATCCAATTTGAATAATAGTTAATAATTTTTTTTTACTATTTTTAGTTAGAAATATAATTATAATTTAATTAATACTTTTAAACTGTATAAAATATATGACAATTTTCTCAAAAGTTATTTGGAGCTCACACGACTTGATGTCTTGGATAATAAAACGATTAATGAAGTTTTGTAATAACTTGTTGCTCCTTTTATACTCCTCCGCCGTAGCGATTCAACTCTCTTAAATTTCAACAACAATAATAGTATACAAAACGATTGGGAAATTGATGATTCATACTAATTTCCTTAAAATAACTCCACTGACCAACCAACCAACTAACCCTATGCGCCACAAGGCAGAGTTCTCCTTCTCTCATAAACAAAACGAGCAAAACAAAAGTCACACGTTGACATTCACTCTACATCCTAACCTCATTCAATCACACTATATCACTAAAAAACCTTAGTATGTAATAAATTTTGAAAAATGTTTATACTAATTTGTTAGACCGCCTGTTTCGGTATTAAAAAAAAAGATATTCTTTTACAAGTCATAAAATAAAATTATCGACCTCCCTGTGGTATTTAAAATACTTCACAGCTAAAACAGAGGTGTCAAATTTTCCTCAAACATCTCTCTGCGTCAACCGCATGCCTGCCAAGATACGGAGCACGCAGCCACTTAACATTTTAGTACACTTCCTACTAACAACACAACCTCTGCTTACGCAGCCGCTATACACACCCGTACTCGTTTCCACAGCTCTGTATCCTACATATAAATATTAAATTTCTTAAAATAAAAACTCCGCTCTGATGCGAACTGTTGGCCGCGGGAGTACAACTCCAAAGGCGACGTGCTAATGTGAGTGTTGGCCGGGGGAGTACAACTCCAAAAGGCGACGTGCTGATGAGAAACGTTGGGCCGCGGGAGTACAACTCCACAGGCGACGCTCTGATGCGAACTGTTGGCCGCGGGAGTACAACTCCACAGGCGACGTGCTAATGTAAGTGTTGGCCGCGGGAGTACAACTCCACAAGGCGACGTGCTGATGAGAAACGTTGGGCCGCGGGAGTACAACTCCACAGGCGACGCTCTGATGCGAACTGTTGGCCGCGGGAGTACAACTCCACAGGCGACGTGCTAATGTAAGTGTTGGCCGCGGGAGTACAACTCCACAAGGCGACGTGCTGATGAGAAACGTTGGGCCGCGGGAGTACAACTCCACAGGCGACGCTCTGATGCAAACTGTTGGCCGCGGGAGTACAACTCCACAGGCGACGTACTAATGTGAGTGTTGGCCGCGGGAGTACAACTCCACAAGGCGACGCGCTGATGAGAATCGTTGGGCCGCGGGAGTACAACTCCACAAGCGACGCTCTGATGCGAACTGTTGGCCGCGGGAGTACAACTCTACAGGCGACGTGCTAATGTGAGTGTTGGCCGCGAGGCCCTGTTGGCGTCGACGTTGTGCCTCTGCCGAAGTCGAGGCTCTGCTGGCGTCGACGTTGTGGCTCTGCCGAAGTCGAGGCTCTGCTGGCGTCGACGTTGTGGCTCTGCCGAAGTCGAGGCTCTGCTGGCGTCGACGTTGTGGCTCTGCCGAAATCGAGGCTCTGCTGGCGTCGATGTTGAAATGACTTACCGAAGATGGGATCCCAGAAGACTACTGTCCAGGCCGGGAGTTCACGTCAAAGAGAGCTGATTCCTCGTGGTGAAGCGCCTTTTATAGTGACGATGGTATTCCTAGGCGCTTATTGTAAGAAGCTTGTTGTCTCTTTCTTGCCTGCGTGGTCGTATCTGTGGTTGAGCTCTCTCGATCCAATCAGGCGATGGTGCTACTTTCTAACAACTCTCAATTTTTGTCAAATCCCTTTTCTACTTTGCCGTTAGTTACATACATATTAATATGCAGAAACGGTAGTTTGCAATTTAATTACCATATATTCCGGGTATATATATATATATATATATATATATATATATATTATATATATAAGTAGAAAATTTACAGGTAACAGAATTATGTGGGGAAGAAATTAAGTTGTGCTTAATTTGTTACTGACAACTAATAAGAATTACTCTCACTTTGCATATGATGAGATACCACTCACACTAAAAACAAGTACCCCATATAAAGCAAAGAAAGAGATTGATTTTACAGACGAAACTCTTACCAAGAGTAATAAAGACGGTACCTTTTTCTCTCAAATGATACAGGTGATGCAAACAAATCAGAAAGGTTCTACCAACAAATTCTGTCACAATTAGAAGAACAAACTGAGCTGGACTCCGCATATGGACCGAACAGAGGATCGAATGGTGAATGGAGGTTCGAAAATAGCGCTTTGGAAATGCACGGTAATAAAGTATTCATCTCAGACAAACTTTTTGGAATCTCACCTCCTACTTCTTTCAACCTTACACCCGGTCTCTTTGAATTAATGTTTTACAAGACACCATCAAAGTATGACGAAGCAGATCTACAAGTTTACAAAATAATTTTAATCAATACTAATGCTCACAAACGTAACTATAATGAAAATGAACAAATTAAGAGGACCAAGGCATTCAAGTACACCAATATCATAAAAGGCTTAATCAGTGATAAATCTTTGCTGTCCACACCACCTCAACATAGAAAAGGAACCGTATTGATGAAAATAATTCCTCAAAAGCC
Organism: Sicus ferrugineus; assembly: GCA_922984085.1. Lineage (NCBI taxonomy): Eukaryota > Metazoa > Arthropoda > Insecta > Diptera > Conopidae > Sicus > Sicus ferrugineus. Next base: position 17,664,326 of record OV277348.1, read on the forward strand.
TAATTATATTTTTTGGGATGATCCGAATGAATTAGTCGATAGATTAAGACTTTTATTATCATCACAATCGGCTGGACATAACAATCACACTAACGAAATTATTTCCATCATTGATGAATTAAGAGAAGCTAATATTTTTTTTTTTTTTTTTTTATGACAGATGAAACCAAGCTCAGGGGATGCCCCCTATCCATGCACAGCATTTGCTGGTTCTGAAGGGTTGACAGGTTAGTGGGAAGGGGGAAAGAGGGAGTAGTGACGGTTTACACTTCGCTTGAATGTTTCGACGCTGTAAGTGGGCGGGAAGACATTTGCAGGGAGATTATTCCACAATCTAACAACGCGACCGAAAAACGAACTCTCACGGTAATGCGTGGTTCGTTGGAACGGAATCGCGACATGAAAGGGGTGCACCGCTCTGGAAAGCCGAGTAGTTCTGCTAAATACCTGAATCGGAGGAATCAGGCTGGCTACTTCAGAAGAACATTTACCGTGAAAGTAGCGGTAAAATAGTGATACACACCCCACATCATGACGACGCTAAAAGGTTTCAATAGAGCTGGATACCCTACTGTCCCTATAAGTTTTAACGCACGACATTGGACACGGTCGAGAAGCTGAAGATATGCCCGCGAAGCTCCCGACCATATATGCGAATTGTACTCCATTTTCGGACGGATATAAGTGGTGTAGATACAACGAAGATCGGTTGGAGTGAAGTACTTCTTACACCGCTTAAGAAAACCTAAGCACTTGGCTGCTTCTTTCGACACGTCAAAGATGTGATCGTTCCAGCGAAGATCGCATTGGATTGACATGCCCAGAACATCAAGAGCCTCCGACTCATTAATATCCACACCACCCATTTAAAGGTGGAAAGTTGTCGCCCGCCAGACGCTTGTGGGTCAACAAACAGCATTGGGTCTTCCGCGCATTAAAATCGACCCGATTCGCTTGACCCCACTCCTGGATTTTGTTGAGGTCAGATTGGAGTGTGTCATTCATAATTCTGCGCCCTCTATTGATCTCCAGAATAGAAGGACGCCTGGAGAATGAATATGAATGACAAATGCTGCTGTCATCAGCTAACGACTAGACGGGGTTTGATGTCAATGACAGAAGGTCATTGATGAAAATAAGAAAAAGTGTCGGAGACAGGACCGAACCCTGCGGAACTCCAGCATTAATGGAGTGCTCTTCGGAAGCAAAGCCGTCTATCATAACCCGAATAGAACGGCCGCTGAGGAAACTCGATATCCATCGAGTGAAAGTATTACCGACACCATAAGCAGCCAGTTTAGACACGAGTGCTTTATGCCACACCCGGTCAAATGCCTTGGAGATATCCAGAGCAACAACCTTGCTCTCACCGAACCGGTGAATGCAACTGCTCCACCGTTCAGTGAGAAACGCCATCAGGTCGCCGGTGGAACGGTGAGCACGGAAGCCGTACTGGCGATCGCTGATCAACTCGTTGCTCTCTAGATACCTTATCAATTTAAAATTTACAATGCTCTCCATGACTTTAGAGAGCACTGAGCAGATTGCTATGGGCCGGTAATTTGCAGGATTCGTAGCCTCACCTTTTTTGGGAACTGGCTGCACATTGGCAATCTTCCAGGAAGCGGGAAAGACTCCTGAAGTAAAAGATAAATTAAAGAGATTGCGCAATGGGCGAGCCAGTGTTGAGGCGCACTTTCTCAACACATGGGCTGAAATGCCATCCGGTCCCGAGGACTTATTGACATTGAGGTCTGCAAGCACTCTTTTAACAGCTCGCGTTCGAAAATGCATCTGAGGCATAGCATGAGATACATCATCGACCACGGGCAGTGGTTGACTACTCTCAGGAAGAGAGCAGTTTTCAGCAAACATTTTGGCTAATAAGTTTGCCTTATCAACCGAGTGGGTGAAGATCTGATCGTCTGATAGACGATCTCGTCTGATTTTTCACCCTCCCCACGAACGACCAAAAGTTCTTGCTACCCTTATGGTATTCAAGAACTCTGCGTCTAAGGCGCTGTTCGTAGAGAACTTTTTCGCGCTTTAGAGTGGCATTGCACCTATTTCTGGCCTGATTGCGCAGCAGTCAATATAATTTTATAAATATGATGTACTATATAATAGAGTTGTAAGCGCAATTGAAAATGAGTGTCGACAAGTTCGGTCGTTATTCCGCACATAAAACATCAAATAATAAAATAAAGAGAAATATTTCAAAAGTCTACATAATGAACTTAAATCTCCGTATAAATAAGCGTTTAAAGAATTTTGGCACACCTATTGATGGTTATGACGCAGTAACCAAGTCTTTTGTAGGCGATAAATAATGTCGTGACCACGGTCGAAGGTGGATGCTAATGCCCACAGCAGTGCAGTGTTAGCAAATTGTGCTCGTGGGAAAAAATAAAAATAAATAGAACGAACCTCTTTTATACCAAACAATGAACACGCAGTACAAAAATATTACATAGAAACAGTGCATAAATAGTAACATTAATTAATACACAAAAATAATAGCACCAAATATTAAAACCAAATAACACAACTAGACTATCAAACGGAATGCAGAGAACCAAGCGAGGGGCTTATTTATTCCCTCCGCGATAAAGCTCGGCATTTCGTTTGTTTCCACTCTTCCTCCTTCTTCCTGGTCCCGTTAGGTGTGCATGCGGCTGTGAGTGCACCGTGGGCTGAAGCGCGGCAAGAGAAAGGCATAACACTTGTCTTGTCGCGTTTTGCTTTGCTTGCGACCACGCGTGGCCGCTTGTACAGCTGACCTTACACTTCCTTACAGTGCGTGGCGATGACAAAATAGACTCCACTAATGTACATGGCTTGAGGGCGAATTTCTTCGCGGTCTATGCGCATATTTGTACCCACCAACCGCATATAATGGCACTAAGTGAGACCCAGGTGTCTGAGGGTGCAGATCCACTGGATTTTCACATGCCGGGGTACCATTTACTGCCATTGTTTTTACCGCACATAGGCCTCGCCTTATACATTCGCAGTGATGTTGCGTACCAGTGTCAGCAACACCTTTGCACGACGCATGCCAAATTTAGCTCAATGTGGTTTAAGTTCAAAATCCATTCGCAAATCCTGCACTTCTGCTTCATTTATAGAAGCCCGGCTCTGGAGAGGCTGCCAACTTTTAATAAACTGGACAGTCTCTCTGATTTTATCTACAAAATTCTGGAATCGTATCTGAACAGTGAAATTGTTTTTGCTGGTGATTTCAATGTTCATAGTTCCAATTGGCTACATCATTCGATTCACACAACACCCGAGAGTTTGTATGTTGAGTTATTTGCTGAGTCTAATAATTTGACTCAATTAGTGAAGGAACCAACGCACTTTCCCTGCGTTGATGGGCAAAACCAAAATATTCTGGACCTTTTTCTAACTTCAGATCACAGCAAGTATGATGTGAATGTTCTTGCACCTCTTGGTAATTCGGACCACGCTACAATTTCTGCTACCTTCCCATATTATAGTCTGCAATCCGCTCACCAGGCAGCTCCGAAGCGGAAAGTGTGGTTTTATGAGAAGGCTAATTGGCATGCCGTTCTATTCGGGTTGTTATAGATGGCTTTGCTTCCGAAGAGCACTCCATTAATGCTGGAGTTCCGCAGGGTTTTTTCTTTTTCTCATTTTTATCAATAACCTTCTGTCATTGACATCAAACCCCGTCTACTCGTTTGCTTATGACAGCAGCATTTGTCTGCTGGTGATCACTAGAGATCTGGAGATCACTAGAAAAAGCAGAATTATGAATGACACACTCGAATCTGACCTCAACAAAATCCAGGACTGGGGTCGAGCGAATCGGGTCGATTTTAATGCGCGGAAGACCCAATTCTGTTTGTTAACCCACAAACATCTGGCGTGTGACAACTTCCGACCTCTAAATATGGCTGGTGTGGATATTAATGGGTCGGAGGCTCTTGATGTTCTGTGCATGTCAATCCAATGCGATCTTCGCTGGAACGATCATATCTTTGACATGTCGAAAGAAGCAGCCAAGTGCTTAGGTTTTCTTAAGCGGTGTAAGAAATACTCCACTCCAACCGATCTTCGTTGTGTCTACACCACCTATATCCGTCCGAAAATGGAGTATAATACAATTCGCATATATGGTCGGGAGCTCCGCGGGCATATCTTCAGCTTCTGGACCGCGTCCAATGTTGTGCGTTAAAACTTATAGAGGACAGTAAGGTATCCAGCTCTATTGAAACCTTCGAGCGTCGTCGTGATGTAAGGTATGTATCATTATTTTACCCTTACTTTCATGGTAAATGTTCCTCTGAAGTAGCCGGCCTGATTCATCCGGTTCAGGTATTTAGCAGAACTACTCGGCTTTCCAGAGCGACTTTCCCTTTATGTTTTCAGCCGAATCAATTGGCAATTGTGTTTCAGAGATAGAAACATAAATGCTGCAGCAAAATTGGTAGAAAATATAATTTTATTTGGTATGAGGTCTTTCATACCCAATAAAAGAATTTCCATTAGACCAAAAGACCATTCCTGGTTTAATATGACTTGCAGACAAGCAGTCAGGTCAAAAGAGGAGGCATTTAGTAATTGGCGTTTAAACAAAACTGCTGATACTAAACTGCTGCGCAATCAGGCCAGAAATACGTGCAATGCCACTCTAAAGTGCGAAAAAGTTATCTACGAACAGCGCCTTAGACGTAGAGTTCTTGAATACCATAAGGGTAGTAAGAACTTTTGGTCGAACTATGCCTCATGCTATGCCTGAGATGCATTTTCGAACGCGAGCTGTTAAAAGAGTGCTTGCATACCTCAATGTCAACAAATCGTCGGTACCGGATGACATTTCAGCCCATGTGTTGAGAAAGTGCGCCTCAACACTGGCTCGCCCATTGCGCAATCTCTTTAGTTTATTGTTTACTTCAAAGTTTTTCCCACTTCCTGGAAGTTTGGCAATGTGCAGCCAGATCCCAAAAAAGGTGAGGCTACCAATCCTGCAAATTACCGGCCCATAGCAATCTGCTTAGTGCTCTCCAAAGTCATGGAGAGCATTGTAAATTTTAACTTGATGAGGTATCTAGAGAGCAACGAGTTGATCAGCGATCGACAGTACGGCTTCCGTGCTCACCGTTCCACCGGCGACCTGATGGCGTTTCTCACTGAACGGTGGAGCAGTTGCATTCACCGGTTCGGTGAGAGCAAGGTTGTTGCTCTGGATATCTCCAAGGCATTTGACCGGGTGTGGCATAAAGCACTCGTGTCTAAACTGGCTGCTTATGGTGTCGGTAATACTTTCACTCGATGGATATCGAGTTTCCTCAGCGGCCGTTCTATTCGGGTTGTTATAGATGGCTTTGCTTCCGAAGAGCACTCCATTAATGCTGGAGTTCCGCAGGGTTTTTTCTTTTTCTCATTTTTATCAATAACCTTCTGTCATTGACATCAAACCCCGTCTACTCGTTTGCTTATGACAGCAGCATTTGTCTGCTGGTGATCACTAGAGATCTGGAGATCACTAGAAAAAGCAGAATTATGAATGACACACTCGAATCTGACCTCAACAAAATCCAGGACTGGGGTCGAGCGAATCGGGTCGATTTTAATGCGCGGAAGACCCAATTCTGTTTGTTAACCCACAAACATCTGGCGTGTGACAACTTCCGACCTCTAAATATGGCTGGTGTGGATATTAATGGGTCGGAGGCTCTTGATGTTCTGTGCATGTCAATCCAATGCGATCTTCGCTGGAACGATCATATCTTTGACATGTCGAAAGAAGCAGCCAAGTGCTTAGGTTTTCTTAAGCGGTGTAAGAAATACTCCACTCCAACCGATCTTCGTTGTGTCTACACCACCTATATCCGTCCGAAAATGGAGTATAATACAATTCGCATATATGGTCGGGAGCTCCGCGGGCATATCTTCAGCTTCTGGACCGCGTCCAATGTTGTGCGTTAAAACTTATAGAGGACAGTAAGGTATCCAGCTCTATTGAAACCTTCGAGCGTCGTCGTGATGTAAGGTATGTATCATTATTTTACCCTTACTTTCATGGTAAATGTTCCTCTGAAGTAGCCGGCCTGATTCATCCGGTTCAGGTATTTAGCAGAACTACTCGGCTTTCCAGAGCGACTTTCCCTTTATGTTGCGGTGCCGTTCCAACGAACCACGCATATATTTCGTTTTTCGGTCGCGTCATTAGATTGTGGAATAGTCTCCCTGCGCATGTCTTCCCGCCCACTTACAGCGTCGAAAACTTTAAGCGAGGTGTAAACCGTCACTACTCCCTATTTCCTCCTTCCCAGTAATCTGTCATCCCTTCGGAACCAACAAATGCTTTGTGTGGATAGGGGGCATCCCTGAGCTTGTTTACATCTGCCATAAAAAAAAAAAATTAAAAGCAGAGACATCTCAATACAAATCACAAACATTCTAAGAACCACACTGCAACAGAATTATTTTAAATTCAACAACAACATATATAGACAAACGAACGGATTAGGAATGGGTAACCCAACTTCAGCAATCCTCATGGAGGTATTCATGCAAAACCTCGAGGAGCAGCACATGGAGGAACTAAAGACCAACCTAGGAGCGACGTTCTACGCAAGGTACGTAGTAGACATCATATGCCTACTAACTGAGAACAACGAGGAACAGATATTGGACTATCTCAACAAACAACACAAAAACATAAAATTTACTATGGAAACAGAAAAAGAAAGAAAAATAAATTAATTGGACATGACAATAGGGATAAACAAGATCGACAACAAACTGGATTGCGAAATATACAGGAAGCCTACAACCACAGACACAATAATACACAATACATCAAACCACCCTCAGCAATACAGAAATTCTGCGCTTAGACTTGATAATTAATAACTAGACTTGAGCGAACACCTTTAACAAAAGAGGCGTACAGGAAAAAGCTGTAATATAAACACAATATATGCTACAGCAACAAACAATAGATACAAGAAAGACCTGGTGGACAGGATCAGAAGAGACACTAGAGCAACAAAAATAAGCAAAAAAGAGATAGACAAAAAAATTTGGACAGTATTAACTTACATGGGCAGATCAACATACAAATTAGCTAAGTTCTTTCAAAAACATTACATTCACACAACATTTAGAACAAGAAATAACGTGGGACGAATATTACAGACAAACACAAATGAAGAAGACCCACTGAACAAGCAGGGCGTATACAAGCTAACTTGTGCATGCCAATAGAGCACCATAGGACAAACTGGACGTAAAATGAAAACAAGATTCCGCGAACACATAAAAGAGTACAACAAGAAGACACAAAAACAAAGCGTAACACCGGAATCAAACACGCAAACCATATGTTTGACAATAAGTGTACACCGACACACATTTTTTTTATTACTGTGCTGTTGGTTTGGTTGAGACTGTTTTTTTCCGACATCGACACCTTAATGGACGTATTCGACCAAATAAAAACAGAAATCAAAAAGACAATGGAACAAAAATACAAAACATTAAACAAAAAACTCGACAAAATTATACAACAGCAGAGATCCAGAAGCAACCATCGCAATGCAGAGCACAAGTTCCATGCCAGGTTTGTGAACTTAACGGATATCGCCATTAACAGACAAGAAGCACAAATACTAGAAAAGGGCCTTAAACACAACGTATAAGGCCATAATAAAAAGAGAGAAGTCAAGCAAATATCGGCCATATCACTACTATCAAACGAGGAACAAGAACATGCAAGACACATATGCAGAGAAATAATTGAGAAGGAAGTCATACCCAAGGAACAGGAAAACAGAGCAACGAAAATAAAAGTGTAAGAAGCCTAAGGAAAAAGTTAAAGGAGAATAATATAATCACAACAAAGGCAGATAAAGGGAACACCACCGTACTAATCAACAAAGATGAATATATAAGGAAAACGGAGCAGCTAATCGAGGAAACGAACTGCAAAAAATAGGAAAGAACTCTACCGAAAAATATCAAGCAGCATTAAGAGATGCTATAAAAAAAGCGCCACAAATAATAGAACCAAACCAGGCTCATTCACTAAAACTCATGAATTCTTCGGCTCCACCAATGATCACATTGTCGAAAATCCACAAACCAGGCAGTCCAATGAGGCCAATAGTCAACCACAAATCGGCACCGGGATACAAGCTTTCAAAATGCCTAAAGACGATACTGAAAGACACATTAGAACAAATACACAATAACGAACACGATAGAATTAAATAAAAAACTGAATTTCTTTTTTAGATATCATTAAGAACACAAAATTTGTATCATTCGATATTAAAGAACTATATCCGTCAATACCAATAACAGAGACAATGAATACCTTATTTAAAACATTACTCGACAAAATTACACATCAGTTGTGATGTGACCGCGGACGGAGGCGGATGGTGCGTCCGCCAATACTTTTTTTTAATCAGTGTTCGGGCAAATAAAACAATTACTCACGCCGCGAAATACGTTTAACACAACAATAACACTTTACCGCACAATAATAACACCTCACCAGACAACACTTTTTAACAAACAAATAATAGTGCTCTACAACTTAACTTAATAACAAATAAATAAAATTTGATCAAATTACAACAAATAAATAGACAATCAAACGGGACGTAGAGAATCATGCGAGGGGCTTTTTTATGCCCTCCGCAGTAAAGCTCGGCATTTCGTTTGCTTTCACTCCTCCTCCTTCTTCCTGGTCCCGTTAGGTGTGCATGCGGCTGTGAGTGCACCGTGGGCTGAAGCGCGGCAAGATAAAGGCATAACACTTGTCTTGTCGCGTTTTGCTTTGCTTGCGACGTACAAGTGGCCGCTTGTACAACTTACCTTAGATTTCCTTACAGTGGGTGGCTATGACAAAATTCCGCATAGACTCTACTAATGTACGTGGCTTGAGGGCGAATTTCTTCGCGGTCTATACGCATATTTGTACCCACCAACCGCATATAATGGCACTAAGTGAGACTCAGGTGTCTGAGGGTGTCTGCTCCAGCGCACAGGAAGACGCAAACCACATATATTTTGAATGCGTTGGTTTTGCGCTAGCGCTAATAAGAGCGGAAACTGCTGTTATGCAACGACAACGCATGTTGGAACGAGAGCGTAATATAAAGTACACAGGCAACTGTGAACAGAACTTGACAAACTTACGTGTGAAACTGCGACGTTAGAATTTAGAGACTTGCGACAATAGAACATAAACGTACGTTTGAGCTTTAGCCCATCTGCCTTCCGACGGTATACTTAACGGTAGTTCCGGGGGGACAAACAGAGACGGGGGAGAGGTTTTAGCGGGTTAAAGTCTCGCACTCCGGCTTTCGATGCTTTCCTCTCATATAAAAAAATAAAAAACACACACACACAAACCCCCTTCAATTGAATCAACAAGCATATGATAAGTATGCACGTCATTCGCAATCACAGCACCGCATTACCCTTCGCATCCACGAACACCACCATGCGGGGTGTAAGGCTCCTGCAACAGAGCAAAACTGCTGCCAGACTCGCACAAAAATTCACCTAAATCATACATAGTCAAGTAAGTGCGCTGAGAGTTCAAGTGCACATTGTTACAAGGATTTAGTGTCTTGCACTGGCCCGGGCAACATATGCACAATCAATGGGGCAGTCTGCCGACATCATTTGATGCACAGCAGCCTTCCCACTAAACGCACAGTTACGGCAGTGCAACGGCTTGTCACACTGACGACTATAATAGCCAAGCTGCCAACAGCGACGGCAGACATCCTCCTTCAACCGACACTCATTCAGTCTCTGGTCGAGACTTAAACAGCGGAAATAGACTGGCGTCACTTCATGTTCCCACACACGGAAGCAGACCACTTGATGTAACAACTACCTACTCTCAGCAGGGCTTCCATAGCATGGCCCATGCCCTCCAGAATTGCGTTAGTCACACCGTCAATACCGCACTCCCAATGAACCACTTCTTTGGGAGTTTCAACCACTTCTTTGGTCGAGTAGTCGGCAAAGGTGCTTCTATAGTGGCGCTGCAAGCAGTGCTGACAACAACACCGGAAACACCCGCCGTTACAGGACGAACCACCGTTGCGATCACACTGTTGTTGCTGCTGAGCAGCGGCTTTGTTGGTTTTGTTGTTGTATTACTACACAACAACAAGCCTGTTGCGTTCGCAAAACGGAAAATGCGAAGAAATAATACAAAAACAACGTGCACATCCTAATTAGATGCATGAAAGCAACAACACTATGCCAGTAATGGTCCCGGTTGCTACACAACAACAAAACACAAGCACTCACGCCGCAAACTGACTATAAAAGGCCGCCTCGATTTGACTCAAGTGGGAAGAAAGCCCGCGAACTCTTGAAAGCGCACATCAATAGTTGAATTAGCCTCCTACTGAAAAGTCATTCAGAGTCTCAGAAGACCAAGCCTCATATTACTCGATAGGTGTAGCCAACTCTTTCGCATTGCCGCATATCCTTCGGTAGGTGTAGCCAGCTCATTCGCATTGCCACTAACCCCCCATCCCCTCGTTTTGGAACAAAGGCTAACACCACGATGCCAGTGAACACGGCAGCCCGCCGAGTTAATCGTCACACCAGGCGCACAACTCCTCGTAGCCAGGGAATTTGACAGCCGCCGAGCCTAGTGTCAGACCGGGCGCACCACACCATGAAGCCAGCGAAGTCAGCAGCCGCCGAGCCTAGCGTCACACCGTGCACACGAAGCCAGCGAAGTCGGAAACTCGCCGAGCCTAGCGCCTACTACGAAGCCAGCGAAGTCGGAAGTAGGTTTGACACCGTCAAACCCAACGTCCCAGAGACCTTTGTGAGCAAATAGCAGGGCCAAAAGTCCAGGACATTGAACAATAACTACATCAACAAAAATTTTGGATTTTGTAATATTACTGAATTAAAAAAATTACTTTATCAGGTAAACGTTTTAGCGGCCTTTTACTAAAGAACCCTGACTATCTTAAACCAGACAAAACATTCCCTATAATAAAAAAATAAAAAAGGAAAAAAATCAAACAATAAATAAGTCAAAACGAAATGAAATTAAGTAAAACCAGTAAAAGTGTTGTCTTCGGCCAGGTCTAAGCACAATACACCCGTGTAGCTAAAGAAAATAATAATTTCTCCAGTTGACAACTTTTGTATAAGTAGGCGGACCACGCCAATTTTTTGCAAACATTTTGGCAATGTCTCTAGATACCTCAGGATAAAATAACGTATGAATATTTGGCACCATTTATGAGATATTGGCAACTTTTTTATGAGTGGGCAGAAAACGTCAATTTTTGGGACAGATCGCCGCCTGATACATCGTGATAAAATGAATTACGTCTTAATATTTCCCATTCATGAGAAATCGGCAACTTTTTTATGAGTGAGCGGGCCACGCCCATTTTCGTAATGGCGCTATCTGTTAAGGAATAAAATTATGCTTCATTATCTGGCACGGTTTATAAAATATCCCCATATAAAATTTTTACTATGTGCCTTTACATTCCGTATGGAGGAGTTACCGGATCAGATGAGGTAAACCTCATCAGTTTAAACAGGAAACATATGAGTTATATCATATCAGGAAGTAACCACGTGCATAACATTAAAGAGGTTGTGGTTATACGAAATTTTAATTCTGAAAAATAAAACAACTGAAACGCTTATAAATCTTTGTTTATATAGAGATTGCATTTTTCATAAAAATACAATCATCCAACAATATTTCGTGAATTCGTAATATTATTTAGTTATTATTGTATAAAGCTATATTCTAAGTACGTTCATAAAAATGTATGTACTAGTTGCATAAAATCAATGTGCAATTCATGATCTATTACTAAGATGTGGCTGTTGATAAGATGCCCTCTCAGTATGTATTTCCGACTTCAATAGATTTTTTACTACTACTGCAGCTTCATTTACCAAGATTACTTCATTTCGATGTCTTTCTCTCTCTTATTCATTGCACTCCTCATTATTTTCTTCGTAATTTAAAATCCATGGTGAAACTGAATCTTTTGGGGGGAGTATTAGACCATTTTTTTATGGCAGATGAAACCAAGCCCAGGGGATACCACCTATCCATGCAAAGCTTCGAAGGGATGACAGGTTAGCGGGAAGGGGGAAAGAGGGGGTAGTGACTGTTTACACTTCGCTTAAAGGTTTCGACGCCATGTTAAAATTACTGGGCTTACGTACTGATATATGTGTGTTGTTTATGCTCAATTAATATAATTTCGGTGCTATGAGTTCAGTCTCTACTCTGAGTTCAGTCTCGATGTAATTTCGATTAGGTGCAGACAACTCTAATAATTAGTAAAAATAGTTTGTTACATAAGTAAGTTAAAAAAAAAGAAAAAATTAACTTACATAAGTAAGTTAAAAAAAAGAAAAAATTAACCAACTATATCAAGCTGATTTTGTCTCTCTCTTTCTCTCTCTCTCTCTCTCTCTCTCTCTCTCTCTCTCTCTCTCTCGTTTACTGCTGTGGAGGACTTTAACCTAGAAACTCCAATCAGAAAAATTAATACCACCTGCTATTAGTCTTCAAACGAATCTATGGATGGACCAGACACTTGTACTTTTTGTACCCTCGAAATTTAGTTTCTCTTAGTTTTATGTAGTTTATTAAAATTTTTCTAAAATCCTCGTGGAGCATATTTATACCATACACCCGAAGGGAGTGGAGTGTAAAGGCACCTCGTTTCAAAGATGTTATAATCTAAATATTTCATAAACCGTGTGAGATATTAAGGTATAATTCCGGAATATATAGCGCCATTAATAAAACGTTTGAAAAAAATGGGCGTGCCACGCCCACTGATAACAAAGTTGGAATATGCCATGAACGGTATAAAATATTGAGATGTAATTTTATCGCGATATATAGGGAAGCATTACACATAAGTTTGCCAAAAATGGGCGTACCACGCCCCTTCATACAAAAGTTGTCAATATCTTGTAAACGGTATAAGATATTAATACGAAATTTTATCACGAGGTATCTACAGGTATTACCACTTTGTATACGTGGTCCGCCCACTTATACAAAAGTTCTCAATATCCCATAAACGGCTCAAAATATAAATACGTAATTCTATCTCGCAGTATCTAGAGACATTACAAAAACATTTTCCCGAAATGGGCGTGGTCCGCCTACTTATACAAAAGTTGTTAAGTGGCGAAATTATAATTATTTCAGTTACTCGGGTGTAGGGTATTTAGATATCGGCCAAGCCAAAAACAACACTTTTACTTGTTTTTCTTTCAGTTATTAAAAACCAATGAACTCGGCTTAAAAATAAATAAATGTTTATGTTATTCGTGTAGCTTAATTAACAGTCAATTGTCTACTGAGTTTTATTTGCTTTATCACATTAATTTTATGTTGTGACACAAAGTAAAACGTTATGGCCAGCTCCTATAGAGTACGTCAGACATTGACTTCAAAGTCTGTCCAGCCAAAACGAGTCTGCAACAAGTAAAAATGTTGTCTTCGGCCTGGCCGAAACCTAAATACCCTACACCCGAGTAACTGCAAAATTATAATTTCGCCACTTAACAACTTTTGTAAGATTAGGCGGACCACGTCCTTTTTGGGCAAATATTTTTGTAATGTCTCCAGATACTGCAGAATAGAACCACGCATTAATATTTTGAACCGTTTATGGGATATTGGCAACTTTTGTATAAGTGGGCGGACCATTTTTGGTATACAAATTGGTAACACCTGTAGACACCTCGTGATAAAATTACGTGTAAATATCTTATACCGTTTACGAGATATTGACAACTTCAGTATGTGTGGGCGTAGCGCGCCCATTTCTGACAAGCTTATTGGTAATGCTTCCATATACATCATGATAAAACTACATCTCAATGTCTTATACAGTTCATGAGATATTTCCAACTTTGTTATGAGTGGGCGTGGCACGCCCATTTTTTTACAAAATTTTAGTAATGCGCTATATGTTCCGGAATAAAATTATACCTTAATATCTCACACGGTTTATGAGATACTCACATTATAACATTGTTTTTAAACGAGGTGCCTTTACATTCCGTATGTAAACTAGACATGGTTGTTAACCAAATTCGCCCGTTTTCAATTCCAAACTGCCCTACACAACAAAGAATATATGTGCCAAATTTTATTGCGATATCTCCTTTCGTTCTCCCGTAATCGTGATTTCAACAGACAGACAGACCCCTCGGGTGTAGGGTATAAAAATTGCGCCCACTGAACACTTTGCTGAGGGATTCAGTGTTGTAGTTTCAGTGTACTGAAATGTAAACAATGTAATGAGAATATACGCAATGCAACAACAACAATCTCTCAAAAGAGCTGACGCAGTCGAAAATTTAAGAGTGCTAAGTCATCCTCATACTCATTCATTGAAAAAAGCTAATTCCAAGAATTGCATAATTTGAGGATTATAGCCGTTTAGGAGTAACAAGTCAACATAGATCCTGGAACTGATATTAATGGCCAGATTTTCAATTATCACTGTCACTAAGAAGCGAGAAATCGTTACTCGTCACCGTGAATGTAAAATGCGATTTCTAAACACTTACGTAGCGAGTAGTTCGCTCCTCGTAGGCACTTTAAAGATGTGTTTAATTTTTTAAGGGTACGCTCGGATTTCTCTTTTCTTCGCATGCTTTCTAATTTTTGCTTATCATTCTTACTCGCTCATTATTTTACCCTGGTTTCCCCTATGTTTTTGAACATGTTGTTACTTTTGATGTGTTGTGTTTCAAGTGCTGAAAATTGTGAATTATGAAGCGGAAAATTTTTATTCGGGGTTATTGGTCATTTCCCGCAGCAGCAGGTTGAACTGCACGTTCTTCGTAATTCTAAGAAAAAGTTAAAATTAATTTTCATTTTGTTTAAAATTCACCATTAAATAGAAAATAACCTCTTTTTGTTGGAATTCATTGTTACACGTTCAGATTACAGATTTTTCTATCAGATATTTCAGATTCACAAAAATTTGCGCCAGTTTAGCTGAAAGAATGGAGTAACGACAGCCTTTTAGCAGTCGTTACTTTTGACAGTTCATATCGCTGAAATAATGATTGAAAATACCATGTAACGAACGAGAACTCGTAACAAGTATGGAAAGTGTTGTTGTGTTTTTAACGAACGAGCTGCTCGTTGTTTGAAAATCACAAAGTAACGATATCGCGAAAATAAGAAAGCAGAATCACGAAGAATCACCTCGTTCGTTGGTTGAAAATCTGGCCATAAATCCGAAACGTATTAATATCGATGCCAAAGACGGATTTTATTTGTATTTTAAAAGAATAATTTCAATTGTATTTTAGAATTTTGGGCTGATGTGGCTTTTTGTTGTTGCAAAAGTTTTTATTGTTGCAAGCAATGTAGTGGAACACGATGTAATCGAGACGATATAGACAATTGCTCCTCCGATGGATCTCCTACGCACTTAAAAAGGATTTCGATATGCTACATAATTAACATCCTACGAGCCAAAAGAACCGAATGCAACTAATTCCGACGTAATATTTGTTTAAAAAAACACATTCTTTTCTTAATAGAAAGTGGGTAGAAGTGTTTTTTTTTTAGGGAAAAACTTTGCTATGCGGTCCTCGGTGGCGCAGTAAGTAATTTGCTCGCCTACGAACTCCGAGGATACGGGTTCGAATCCCGCCTGTGCCTGGATGTGAAACTCTAAACCATTGTGTTGTTCCTAAACCTTTCAACGTACTTAGGGCTAATATCTGTATAACTATCATATTGGTAAAAAGTAACAGCCATACTTAGAACTCCTTCATTGTTTATAAAAAGAGAAAAGCTTCTAATCCTGTGCAGCAACTTGCCGGAGTCCGATTTTGGAATAAAAAGTTACTTTCCCTTCCTCTCCCTCTATCGCACACGAACAGTAGTTCGTGGTAAAAGACGTATCCTCTAAACAGCTACTGAATTCTGATCCTGAAAAAAATTCTCCTATTTTGGAAATTTCTTAATTCTTGGTTTCTTGTCTTAGCAATTTTCTTAAATACTTATACTTTAGGAGAATATTTTAAAATGTCGCTAACAATAAGGAGCTCCTTCTCGTGTTCGTATATTACATAGAAGTCAACAATTCTTTGTATGTGTTTGTCCGATACGAAAAAATGATATACACATCAGTAACGATGTATATATATATTGTTAACGCCAACTGCCGCACGCCACAGGTGCTCCCTCATCGATCGGTAGGGTGTCAGGAGTGAGAGCTGCAGTTCTCTCGAGAGAGAGTAAGCCCGGATGCGGGCTCTCCCCGCGGCGACTGGCGCTGTACTTCTGTACAGTTCGCATCCAGTGTAAAATTTTGTGTCAATTTTTTGTCTGCTTAGGACCATAGAGCCTATAAGATATAGAGTTCGCATCCAGTGTAAAATTTTGTGTCAATTTTTTGCCTGCTTAGGACGTACTAATACGTCCTAGTATCTAAACATTATTTATCAACATGGGTTGCTAAGAACAAAAAAGCATCTAAACATGAAATATTTGTTTCCAACATGTTTCGATGGCAGTGAGGAGAATATGTGAATATGAATGTGTGCAGTTGGTCACAAACTGATGTTTGCACGTTTTTGTTGTTGGATGTTTTGCAAGGCAGCTAGAATTTATTTTGGCTCCTTTTTAGCTTAAGCAACGTCGTCAACAAAAATTAATTTCAAAGCCGGCAAGAAAGTGCCCTACAGCAATAAATGATAAATAATATAAATGTTTGAATTTTTATTTATTTACCAGGTCAAGTTAATATAATATTTGAATCTTTGGATTTTTACTATTTGAGCTTTTTGTTGTTTGCCAGGAACAATGCAGAATTAGCAACATAAATTCTAAATTTTTGATTTTGTGAGCAAAACATTTAATATAATGCAGATGCATTGGTTTCGCGAATATATTTCAACTTTATAGTCGTTTTAAAGTTTCTTATCTCTTTCAATTTTGGGGAAAAAATTATGGAAGTTAATAGAAACTCTAATAAAAGTTAATAGAAAATAATCGCTTGCTGCGTAGATTTTTCCAAAATCTCCTTTTTGTGAAAAACTTTTTGCAAATATAAAAACTTCGGATATTTGTCCGACTTCTCTTAATAAAAAATTACAGCAATTTTGACTGTTATTTTCTTTTGGAATTTTTAGTGTTATTTATTTTTACTTCTATTTATTTTTTTGGGCTTTCTTAGATTTTATTATATTTTATCCCACTCTATTTTTGCAAACTTTTTTGCTGTAGAGCATTTACAGTTCGGCTTTGAACTCAGTTTTTGTTTTTGCATTCTGTATATTTTACCCTACAATTACGATTCAGCGGAATCGATTCAGAAATCACTATACAAGAGGGACGACTTTGCTTAAGCTAAAAAGAAGTCAAAATTTCAGGCTGCCTTGCAAAAAAACCAACAACAAAAACGTGTGAGCATCAAAATGTAGATCAGATCAGAATGTACACTAACAACGACTTGGAAAACCGGTTTTTGCCCTCATACAAATTAAGAAATAGGAAAAACAAAAACAAAACAAAGCAAATTCTCATAGCAGAAAATATACATATTCTGTATGTATCGTATATCTGATTGTGTATTCTTTGCTCATACTCGCCTTGGTCACATGATGCGTAATGTTGCGTTATTTCATGTTAAGCTTCTTTTCTGTCCTCTGCAACATGCTGCATCCTTTTTTGATATACATGTTTATAAGAATTCAAAATAAAAGTGGCGCAAAAACATGTACTGGATGCGAACTCTATATCTTATAACCTCTATGATAATATGTAGCGTTATATTCAGAAATTAACGATATCAAAAAGTTATGATGTCAATACAGCACCAACAACAACATCAACAACAAAATAAAAAAAGTTGTTTCCCCAATGCCTTCAGTAAAGTGCTATTAAAACATTAAATATAATTCAATTCCACCAAAATTCCAATCAAGCTATAATTTGATCTCCAGCAATTAAATAAAACAAGAATAACACTACTACCTCTGCTTACGCAGCCCACGCTCCAGATCATCCATGTCCACCAAACCGCAGTTCAATCCATTCACTTATGGCCAGATTTTCAACCAACGAACGAGGTGATTCTTCGTGATTCTGCTTTCTTATTTTCGCGATATCGTTACTTTGTGATTTTCAAACAACGAGCAGCTCGTTCGCTAAAAACACAACAACACTTTCCATACTTGTTACGAGTTCTCGTTCGTTACATGGTATTTTCAATCATTATTTCAGCGATATGAACTGTCAAAAGTAACGACTGCTAAAAGGCTGTCGTTACTCCATTCTTTCAGCTAAACTGGCGCAAATTTTTGTGAATCTGAAATATCTGATAGAAAAATCTGTAATCTGAACGTGTAACAATGAATTCCAACAAGAAGAGGTTATTTTGTATTTAATGGTGAATTTTAAACAGAATGAAAATTAATTTTAACTTTTTCTTAGAATTACGAACAACGTGCAGTTCAACCTGCTGCTGCGGGAAATGACCAATAACCCCGAATACAAATTTTCCGCTTCATAATTCACAATTTTCAGCACTTGAAACACAACACATCAAAAGTAACAATAAGTTCATAAACCAGGGTAAAATAATGAGCGAGTAAGAATGATAAGCAAAAATTAGAAAGCATGCGAAGAAAAGAGAAATCCGAGTTTACCCTTAAAAAATTAAACACATTTTTGAAATGCCTAGGAGAAGCGAACTACTCGCTACGTAAGTGTTTAGAAATCGCTTTTTACATTCACGGTGACGAGTAACGATTTCTCGCTTCTTAGTGACAGTGATAATTAAAAATCTGGCCGTTAATGTTTACGTTAAATGTCTCAGAAGACAGCGTCTAAAAAGCAAAGCAGTTAAATAAACAACAACTCTACGCCTGCTGAGGCAGCCTCTGCATAGGCAGCCACTGCTTAGGCTGCCGCTATCCGCGTCCACACTCGTTCCCACAGCTCTGTATCCTACATGCACATATTAAAACTACAACATAAGAAAACCTTAATTGTAATCAGTATTTGCGGAGCATTCAAACTTAATAAGTCTCTAAATTTCCGATTCGCGATTTTTTACTCATTGAACAAACTGTTTTTGTTCCAAGATTTCGTTCGTAATCTAAGAAAAAAGTTATAAATAAAGACTAATTATCTCGGTGGCGGAGGGATTCGAGCGCCCAAACTAGAATATTCAAGTCTACAAAGACTTAAATAGAAAGTAGTAATTCTACCAATAAATAAAACTTGTTTTATTACATTCACTTTAAAATGTTGGTTAATTGAGTTTTTAGAAGCACGAAAGGAAGACCTGTAGAGGGAATAAAATTGTTTACAAAATTACAGCAGCAGCAAACAAAGTCTTTCTTCTAGGAAAAAAAATCCAAAAGAAATGCCAAAAATGAGTAAATAGCGGGGTTTGGTAGAGGAGCTTCACACTCAAGCTCAAAAATTTAAAACGAAGACGTGTAATCACTAAGGGATTGACGTCCTTCATCTATCGGATCGTCTGGTGAATATTCTGAGTTATCGGATTTTAAATCGATATCATCAAGAATACTTTGTAATAGTCGTCGATTTGTATACTATACATAAAAGAGGCGATGTCCATGTATTTCAAATCAGTTCTCAGAGCAGATCAATTAAATCAGCGCCATCGGTTTAAAGTCATGTGCTGTCCTAATCTGAAAATGTTGTTAATCGACTGTTTTATGGGGTTTTTATATTCAAATTTATTTATACAATTTCTTAAATCTAACAGTTGTTTTGCTTAATATATATATTTATATTTTAATTTATTATTTTGTTTATAAATTGAATTTATTAAATAATAAAATTTTTCTTATAGCTATTTCCTTATTGGTCGATATTGATTAATATTGAACTCTACGTGACATATCCTTACGAGAGGCCACCCACTGTCCCTTTCCTGAAACTCAGACATTTTCTTGTAAATCTAATAAATCATATTATTGTAGTTGCTTTCGATATCTTCTTTTGTCTGTATTAAAGTCATTTTGGTTTGGAACGATTTTACATCCACGACCATATCTTCGTCAATACTCATCTTCACATACTCACAAAATATCTCTAAATTGAATTTATAGCCCAAGTGCTTTTCGAGTGAATTTTCCAAGCCTTTTATAATGACGTCCCTGTTTACTGTAAAAAACGTTGCTGGAATGAGCAAACCCTTGTTCACGTTTTCGAACATAAGCGTTTCAATCCTCTCATTGAAGGCTGACTTTATTGTTTTAAAGTGCTCGTTAATCGGGATGCCAGCATTTTTTTTATGATTATTGGTCCTAATGTGATAATTTCAGTCTTTCTTCAAAACGTTCTCATTACATTCGGAACAAATTGAAAACTTTTCATTATGAATACGTTTTGCTGGTGAAGCACAGCTTGGTTGTGGATGAAATAAATTTACATGTTTTTGCAGGTTATCGCGTCGGGTAAATTTAATGTTGCATTCATTGCAATCGAATGCTTGTTTTTCAGTATGTTTGTTTAAAACATGCCGTTTGAGGCTTCGATTTTCGGTGAAACGAACACCACACTCACTGCAAATGAATCCTTCCATTTTGAAAAGATTTAACTGAAGATGTTGTTATTGTTGATGATGATTATGGTGATAATAATATTAATGAAGTAGAAGTAAAACTTGAGCGTTCTTTATAAAAATTTTAAGTTTTAGCTTACACTTTAATGTACTTGTATCGAGACCGTGAGCGGAGCAAACTGAAAACGCGTGTGTTCTTCTCGATACTTCGTTTAATACTGAAAGCAAAGCCAACATACCGGCGGCCTTGAACCATTTAAGTACATTTCAATGTTCAATTAATTATAACATTAGGTTTCTGCAAAAATATCATCCTTCGTTGGCAAAAGACAAAGTTTTCGACTGGCCGAACAAGCTCCCCATTGGCAGTTTTCAATGTGACGACTCTAACGCCTCTCTCCAGGATGGCATTTTATGACCTTGGCCAATTTCCATTTTGTTGGAGGGGTGGCTTCGTTGAGGACGATAACGATGTCATCTTTCTCCAAGTTAGGTGAAGAACGAAACCATTTAGAGCGACGATGTAAACTAACGAGATACTCATCTCGCCAACGGCGCCAAAAATGTTGCCTCATCTGACAGATAGCATGCCAGCGTTGGTGCAAGGTGCCTTTAAAATCTTGCGTTCCGGGATCGGGTATAGACTTTAGCGGTTCGCCCACAATGAAGTGACCAGGTGTAAGACAATCTAAGTCGTCGGCGTCCGTTGGATGGGCGCATAAACGGCGCGAATTGACGCAGGCCTCGATTTCGGTGAGCAATGTGTTAAACTCTTCATAGGTCATCAGAGCGTCAGATATCGCACGTTTAAGGTGGTATTTAACGCGTTTGATGCCAATCTCCCAATAACCGCCCATGTGCGGCGCATTGGGTGGATTGAAATGCCACTCTATGCTGGAATCATTGAAGAAATTTCTTAGCTTATCGTCAGCCATGCATCGCTCAAAGAGGATTCTCAGCTCCCTTTCTGCTCCAACGAAGTTCGTGCCGTTATCGGAGTGCATTGTCTTACAGTAGCCACGGCGGTTGATAAATCTTTTAAAGCTGTTAACAAATGAGGCTGTAGATAAATCTCCCACGAGCTCCAAATGCATAGCCCCAGTGCTCATGCAAATGAATGAGCAAATATATCCTCGAATCGATTTTGCGCCTCTACCTTGCGAGAATTTGTACAAATAAGAGCCCGCCAAGTCCACGGCACTACACTGAAAACTGCGCGCATAAGTGACCCTATGCAGTGATAAATCCGACATAGATTGTTGCGAGAGATTGCGATTCAGGCGAGCGCATATCACGCATTTGCGATATACTCCGCGTATCAAGTTACGTGCGGAGATAACCCAAAACCGACGCTGCAACACTGTTTGCATTATTCGAGGCCCAGCATGTAATGTGTACGCATGTATCGAGCTTATCAGCTTCGCGAGTGGGCAATTCTTGGCCAATATCAGTGGATGCCTCACATCAACAGAAACTAATGCGCGGCTTATTCTTCCTCCTACGCGCAAAATTCGGTTTCCGTCCAAAAACGGCTGTAAGCGTAGAAGGCTACTTCGGAGCGGTATTGGTTTATTATCTCTACAACAGGAAATTTCATTAGCAAAATAGTAATTTTGAGTGTACCTTATTAATGCATATTCTGCGTTGAGGACCTCTTGGTAGGTTAGGGGCCCAATAACTGTAGAGGACTTTACTCGAGTTGAAGCCTTTAACTTAGAACAAAAACGTATAATATACGCGGTAACTCTTTTCAGCTTGCAATATGAAGAGTAGTTTGTTATAAGCGACCACGGTTCGCTCAGCGAGGCGACGTGAACGTTCAATTCTTTACGAGCCTCAAGCTCTGTAGTGTACTCAGCGGGTGTAGCTTTATCCCAAAACTCATCAGACCCTTTCAAAAATGACGGGCCGCCCCACCACAGCTCGTGTTGTATAAGTTCAGCTGGTTCGACGCCTCTCGATGCACAATCAGCTGGATTGTGTTCGGAACGTTCGTGAGTCCAACAATGCGGAGGCAAGACCTCCTGAATCTCGGCTACGCGGTTAGCAACAAACGTTACCCATCGACTGGGATGGGCTTGCAACCACGCAAGTGTGATGGAAGAATCAGTCCAAGCAAATATCGGGAAGTTATTACTCTGACAGCACTCTGAAACTCTTTTCGTAAGGTTTGAGGCCAAAAACGCTGCGCAGAGCTCTAACCGTGGTAGCGATATCACCTTGAGCGGCGAAACCTTAGCCTTCGAAGCAGTTAAATTGACAGTTATATCACCATTACTATGCCTTGTTCGGGCGTACATAACTGCGGCATAAGCTAGCTGCGAGGCATCGGCGAAGACATGCAGCTCGGTCCGGGAGCCTTCAATTCCACACCCTAACCAGCGATTAAGTTTGATTTTTGACAGCAGCTTAATGTTTTGGCTATAAGATTCCCAGGCCTTTGCTATGCCGAGAGGCACCGAATCATCCCATCCGATATCGGTCCGCCAAATCTCTTGAAACCAAATTTTCGTCTTAACTGTGCATGGAGTGAGAAGTCCCAATGGATCAAAAAGAGTGCTAGCGTATGATAGGTATTTTCTTTTCGTCCAAAGCGATGGCGAGTCTTTTATGTTTATCGCAAACGTTAGAAAATCGTCTTCCGTATTCCAAATTAGACCCAACGCCTGCACCTCCTTTTTATCAGCGACGGAATGCGGTATTTCTCTTGTTGTGCGTGGTAAATGAGCTGTCACTTCTGCCGCGTTTGATGCCCACTTTCTCAATTCAAACCACCCGGTTTTCAGTATATTTGACACGTCTTTTTGTAGCGTTTGCAGGTCGGCGATTGTTGATGTTCCAGTAAGAAGATCGTCTACATAAAAATCCCGTAGGATCACCTTTGCGGCCGCGTTGTGAGTTTCTAAAGCGGCTTTTGCTGTTTGCTGCAGCGCTTTAACCGCTAAATGAGACGCTGCTGCTACGCCGTATGTAACGCGTAGCATGCGGTAATCTTGTATAATCTTGTGTATGTAATCACAATTCGCTGAAGATCCACGTGCTTCTCAGAAACATAGACTTGCCTATACATCTTTGCCACGTCTGCACTTAGGGCATAGCGGTGCGTTCTGAATCGTATCAGAAAAGAGGTCTTCTTGTAGCGTTGGCCCAACATATAAGGCATCGTTTAACGAACAACCCGAAGATGTTTTCGCAGACGCATTAAAAATGACGCGTAGCTTAGTTGTAGCACTAGTATCTTTCACGACGGCGTGATGGGGCATATAGTATGATTTTTCTGACATGTCAAATACACGTTCCATGTGCTTCATGTCTATCAATTCCCGCATAAACTCCAAGTAGCTCTCGCGCAGCGAAGTGTTTTGCGAGAATCGTCTCTCCATGCGAATCAAACTCTGAACTGCGTAGCTTCGCGAATCTCCTAAAGGAACGTTGTATTTTAGCGGAAGCTCAACAACAAAGCGGCCGTCTTTCGTCCGTAAATGAGTGGAATCGAAATTCCTTTCGCAAAATGATTCTTCAGCAGTAAGGTGTCTATGCTTTCTTGGCTCTTCTATCTCCCATAATTTACACAATGTATGGGATAATTCGCAATGTAAAACCTGAATGTGCGCATTAGTAATGTGGGGCTGAATATTACTTACACGTCCAAATAATGTCCAGCCAAAGACGGTGCGCTGTGCCATAGAGGTACCTATAGCTCCCTTGCGTACTTCTGGAATAAGTAACTGCTCCATTTCATCGATTCCAATTAGGATGTCGACGGGTCCCGTATGCATGTACCTTGGATCAGCAAGTTGCAAGCTTCTTAAATGTGGCCAAGGGAAGTCCGTGATTCGATTTTTTGGCAATTCATTAGAGATGTTTGACAAGATTAGCGCATTTATTCTAAAGTACGCCGTTGGCGAATAAAGCGATGACAGATTTAGGACAGTTTCCCCGTTTGCGCGTCCTCCATTAGCTGATCCAATTCCTAGTATGCAGATGGGAGAAGGCCTCCTTGAAAGGTGCAGACGTTGAATACAGGATTCTGTGAAAAAGGAGGCATGTGAGCCCGTATCAAATAGAATGCGAGCAGTCTGCGTGCGCCCAGAACTGTCTTGTACGTTCACGACAGCGGTTGCGAGTAAAATATTTCCTCCTTCAGAAATAAGCGGTTGTTTGGATTGTGCGGATCTAGCGTTGGTAGAAAGCGATTCGTTTACTGCACCTCTGCAAACTACAGCGGTGGCGGCGAATGTGGTTCGTGAGTTTGGGCAACCTTCTTCAGAAGCGGCGATGACTTGATTGGTTTTGGAAGCGTTGGAACCCAAAATGGCAGAGCAATTAGCGGCATCATGGTTATCGGTGGCATTAGCTTCTGCAGCGACGGCGAAAGAATCATGGAGTAATGTATGATGACGTTGATGGCAAATTCGACAGGATGAATAGCTGCGACACTTCCTTTTTATGTGGCCTGCACTTAAACAATTTAAGCAGGCTGCAGCATCCTGATGGATTTCAACTTGGCACTCGATCCCAGGTTAGAAAATAGTGCACAGTCGTAGATTTTGTGTTCACCTTTGCAATGAGTACACACTACGGAAGAATTGCGCTTTTGATCTACCGCATAAAGTGCGTAAGTAGCCTTTTTAGGATCACCCTT
Source organism: Sicus ferrugineus (assembly GCA_922984085.1). Taxonomy (NCBI): domain Eukaryota; kingdom Metazoa; phylum Arthropoda; class Insecta; order Diptera; family Conopidae; genus Sicus; species Sicus ferrugineus. The sequence goes on from OV277348.1 coordinate 17,689,565, forward strand.
TGCATTCTGCAAGGCGCGACGCTTGTGGTGACGTTGGTTGTCAACATGGCAAGAGAACGGCATCTTGCCTCAAGGAAACACTTTAAATCATCGAACGTAGGTAGTTCGTCGTCTTGAAGCGACAATTCCCAATGCTTCCTTGTTTCAAGCGATAATTTGTGTACGGCCACATGAACAAGCCAGTCGTCCCACAAATGAACTGGTCGACCCAAAGCCTTTAAAGCTGATGTATGTTGTAGAATAGGGTCTAAGATTTCTTTAATAGACTTAGCGGAGTCAGCGGCAGCTTTGTTCAAGCTCGTTATCGAATAGAGATGACCTTCCACAATTATGCGCATTACCTTGTATCGCGATTTTAGTATCTCCCATGCTTCGTTGTAGTTCGCGTCGCAAACCTTAAGACTGCTGATTAAGTTCAGCAGCTTCCCCTCTTAAGCAGCTTCGGAAATAATGGAGCCTTTGTCCATTGGTCAAACTTAAGTTTGCGTCTACTAAGGATAAAAAGGCATCTTGAAAAGGGATCCATTCTGTGGACTCACCTGCAAATGTTGGCAAGTCCATTTTTGGTAATCGAATATGTGATGAAACTGGACACGTGACGACTTCACTTGTTGGAGGCTCGATAAGTGCTTTCTTTAATCTATTGAAATTGGCAGCCGCTGTTGAATACACTGCTTCAGCTTCGATACGAGCTTCCTCCTCTTCTGCAAACTGCTCGGTTCCACACGCGGCTTCAACCAAGTCTTGAGCTAAATTGAATCGAGTCCACTGCTCTGCTAATAGCTGCTGATAGCTGGAAATCGATTCGATGTCTGTTTCGTGCGGAACATGGCTGCTTTTGCTCAAATATCGCTTTAGGGCGTTCAGTGCGGAATCACGTGTTTTTTGATTTTTGCTTGACATTTTGCCGTTAAGCAATGAACAAAACTTAACCGAATGAACCGAAACGGGCGCACAACGAAAGCAAACCGGTTTCTCAAGTAGCGGCCACGCACAAAGAGAATGAGAAAAGTTTCACAATGTTTTTAAGAATCAGCCGAGTGAACCGAAACGGGCGCACAACGAAAGCAAACCGGTTTCTCAAGTAGCGGTCACGCACAAAGAGAATGAGAAAAGTTTCACAATGTTTTTAAGAATCAGCCTGAATAATTTCCAAGTTCAATAATTCAAGAATAATTTCTGCAATGGTGATTGCTCCACCAAGCAATCGATTCACTTTGCGGTTATGTATTAATTTTTGCGAGTATCCGGCTCGAAGGACCATAAATGTTGCGGGCGTATCGAGACCGTGAGCGGAGCAAACTGAAAACGCGTGTGTTCTTCTCGATACTTCGTTTAATACTGAAAGCAAAGCCAACAGTACTCTTTGTGAATGCTCTGGGTTTTAGTTTTGTAAACTAATGCGTTTTATCCAATTTGAATAATAGTTAATAATTTTTTATTTACTATTTTTAGTTAGAAATATAATTATAATTTAATTAATACTTTTAAACTGTATAAAATATATGACAATTTTCTCAAAAGTTATTTGGAGCTCACACGACTTGATGTCTTGGATAATAAAACGATTAATGAAGTTTTGTAATAACTTGTTGCTCCTTTTATACTCCTCCGCCGTAGCGATTCAACTCTCTTAAATTTCAACAACAATAATAGTATACAAAACGATTGGGAAATTGATGATTCATACTAATTTCCTTAAAATAACTCCACTGACCAACCAACCAACTAACCCTATGCGCCACAAGGCAGAGTTCTCCTTCTCTCATAAACAAAACGAGCAAAACAAAAGTCACACGTTGACATTCACTCTACATCCTACCCTCATTCAATCACACTATATCACTAAAAAACCTTAGTATGTAATAAATTTTGAAAAATGTTTATACTAATTTGTTAGACCGCCTGTTTCGGTATTAAAAAAAAAGATATTCTTTTACAAGTCATAAAATAAAATTATCGACCTCCCTGTGGTATTTAAAATACTTCACAGCTAAAACAGAGGTGTCAAATTTTCCTCAAACATCTCTCTGCGTCAACCGCATGCCTGCCAAGATACGGAGCACGCAGCCACTTAACATTTTAGTACACTTCCTACTAACAACACAACCTCTGCTTACGCAGCCGCTATACACACCCGTACTCGTTTCCACAGCTCTGTATCCTACATATAAATATTAAATTTCTTAAAATAAAAACTCCGCGCTTCAGACCGTGGATGCGAACCACAGCTTGAACCCCATTAATGTTTACATTACTATACTTCTGGGGCAGCGTTTTAAAAAACGAAACAATTAAATAAACAACAACTACAACACTACTTCTGCTTACACAGCTTCTGCTTAAGCAGCCTCCACCTAGCAAGCTGTCACCCGCTAGCACACACATTTCCTCAGCTCTGTATCCTACATACAAACATTAAAACTACAACAACAACTACAACAACCGCCATATAGCCAATAGCCGCCAGCCGCTAGCCGCCAACTTCCAACCTTCAATCCTCTTTCTCACTCTTACATACAGTACGCCCACCGTCTCACTCTTACACACACACACACACACACACACACACACACATCTACCTTTGGAGGTGGCACCTGCGAAATACACAGGAGGTGCTATGGATTAGAAGGTACATATCCCTACTACTCGGGGGGTCTACTCAAAATCGAAAAACATGGCAAGTGGTCTACGAGACAAAAAAGTTTGGGGACCTCTGGTCTAAAATAAAGATTTCATGTGTACCATCTTCAGTTACAACTCAGCAGATTCGCCAAGTTCACATAGAGAACCACTAATATCTTCATCGGGAAATATATTATCAAAAGGATTAGGGATATTCTCTGCACCAACTTCACAGTTTCCTAAGATGATGATTGAACTAATTTCCAAGACATCAATTTGATGTCTTTGTAAATTAAGATGGAATCTTATTATTTTCACCTTTTTGGCGGAGAATTGAAAATGTATTTTCTAGCCGGTCTTGGTAATTTAGTTAAAATAAAAAGAATTTCGTTTTCAGAGTGAAATACCTCATCTGCTAATTGCAAAAGCGCATTAAGAGTAATTTTCATACCTTTTAAAAACTGGACTTGCTTTTTTTATTCGTAAAAAAATATTTTCTAAGTACTTCAGGAAATATTTTAAAAATTCATTGTTTATTTACATTATTTTACAGCCTCATTGTTTAGTTGCAGGGCAGAACGATAGCAATTATCCGAATAAAGTGATATGCTATTAAGTCAGTCGAAAATCTTATCAATTTTTTCTATAAAATCAGCAGTAGTCAAAGCGAATTCACAATTGCATTTTTTTAAAGTCATCGGTAGAACAGATCGTCCTAATGGCGGCTTGAGCCGTTCTGCTGAAAATTTGAGTGGCTAATTTTACTTTCATTTTTTCAAATTGCTTCGGTTCAATATGTTTATTAGTTAGTTTTGGGCAGAGCTTAGTTGTAGCGCTTTGTTCACAATTCCTTTATAGGATTGAAACTTACAACCCATCCGGGTTGTCAAATTTCTCATTATATTTTAATTCTGACCGTATGGACATCTCATCAAAAACCATAATGGCAAAATTCTTATTCAAGTCCTTCAAAGTGCTACATTCCTTTTTGCCAAATTTTAGTTCGTAGAAATTTTGGTCGTCACACTCCCTTCCTACTTCGGGGAAGAAAAGAGAAATCTTTCTCTTTTTATTCCCTTTTCCACGACTGTTTGGAAATTAAGGTATCTCTTTAACATATGTATGTATCATATGTAAACTTAGATGTACATAATTTGTAAGTAATCTATTGCTTGTGTCTTTTGTCTTATTTCCACGCAATGATACAACCAAACCGGTTTTCCTGTTATTAATGTAAGAATTTAGTGTACAAGACGTTATGTGTTAAGACAATTTTTCAGCGAATAAAGTACAGTCCTATCGTTAACATTGTCTGGTCCTTCGTCGCCATAGGATTATTTTGGAAATAATTTGTGAAAAATGCCGTTAAAAGCACTAAGAGTAAAGCGAGGACGGGTAAAAGGTTGTATTACACGCATTTCTAATTATATTGAGCAGATTGATGAAACTACGAGGGTAGAAGAGCTTGAATCGAGGTTAAAGGCATTGGACGATTATTGGCGAAAATTTATTAAAATCGAAGATGATTTGTGCGAACTTGAGTATGAGCATACAGTTGGTGACGAGAATGTGAATAGCGGAACAGCGGGGGAAGCTGCAAGCGGGTCATTTGAGCAAGTAGAAACGAAATATTTATGCACTCGTGCTTCTCTTTTAAGCGCAATTCGTCAATGTCAAGGTCAAGTAAATCAACAAGCAACTACTTCTAAGCCGACACAAACAGCAGGTGATGCAATTGACAGGTTGGCGGCTCAGCAAAATACACTATTTCAACGTCTTGCGGGAATAATGCCTATCGCGAACGAGGTTGCTTTACCCAAAATTGTTATTCCACCATTTTCGGGAGATTACAGTGCATGGACAAGTTTTCGCGATTTGTTTGTTGGATCGGTTGACAATAAGCCGCATTTAACTCCAACCTAAAAATTTTACTATTTAGTGTCATTTTTACGCGGTGAAGCTGCCACTCTGCTTAAAAACATTCCAATATGTGAGGAAACCTATGCAGAGGCATGGGACAAACTGGAAAGGAGATACGATCGTCCTGATCTCGTGGTACTGTCGTATGTCAAATTATTTATGGATCTACCAAGCACGCACAAATCAAATTCGCGCACACTACGAACTATTATCGACGGAGCCGATGAATGTCTACGCGGACTCAGTGGAATTTCATCGAATACTCGGGATTCTTGGTTAGTTTATTTATTATGTAAAAAGCTAGACTCCGAAACTCGTCAGGGATGGCTCGAATTATGCAGTTCTACTCCTGGTGTGACAACTTATCAGCTTTTAAAATATTTGGAAGGTCGATTTAATCAGCTTGTGTCTAATGACATGATAGGTGCGTCAAACCTGAACAAGATATATATACAATGCTTTACTGACATCATTCTCAGTAACATGCGAGAAATGGAAAGAGTTGCCCGATAATGAGGGCATGCCCGAGAGTCGATCTATGGTACAACGAATGGCATCAACATCGCAACCGACTGCATGATGAAGAAAGAAATCATTGAGAATATCAGGATGAATGTCACATGAACTAGTTTGGGAAGCATTCACTCCAATTCCCTTGAGGTTTTTCCAAAGCACTTTAGATGGAAGAGAGGAAGCCAGCTTACTCGCATAGTAGTTTTTCTTGGCTGACTTCAACATACGAACAGAATCATTTCTAGCTGACCTAAAACTTTCCCATCTATCAGGCGACGGACATCTTCTCCACAAATTGCGCAACCTATTCCGCACACGAATAGAATCCAGAACAGGACCAGTAATCCACGGACACAGCTTATTTCTAATTTTTATAACTTTTAGCGGGACGTGCTTTAAAAACAATTCATTTATTCTGCTCGTGAAGGTGATCAATTTTTCATCAACAGATGAGAGATGCCATATATCATCTAAGTGCAATGATTGGGCATCAAAAAAGAGAGCACTTAAAGTCATAATATGAGACAGACGACACAGCCTGCTTACGATGAAATTCGATGAAATTGTCCTAGATGTATACGATACAATCAAAGTACGAGCAGTCAAATAATGGGCAACCTACCAGAATCTCGAGTAACAGAATCTCATCCATTTACTTCTAGTGGAGTTGACTATGCAGGTCCCTTCCAAATGAAGTGTTCCAAAGGAGGGTGTCAAAAAACATTTAAAGGTTATGTAGCCATATTTGTCTGTCTAGCTACAAAAGCTATTCTTTTAGAGGCAGTAACAGATATGACTACAGAATGTTTCTTGGCAGCATTAAGGCGATTTTTAGCAGAAGAGGAAAAAGTAAGTACATTTACTCTGATAATGGCACAAACTTTGTCGGAGCACAGAAAACTCGACAAGGACTTTGAAAAGGTACTGCAAAATAATGCGGCAGTAGCACCAGTATTAGCAACCGAGAGAATAGAATGGAAAGTTATTCCGCCGTCAACTCCTCACTTTGGAGGAATTTGGGAAGCTGGTGTTAAATCTATGAAACATCACTTAAATAGGGTAATTGGCGACGTTAAACAAACATATGAAGAAATTCGTACACTGTTAGCACAAATTGAAGCTGTCCTGAATTCAAGGCCATTATATTCCCTGGGTAGCAGTCCGGAAGACGTAAATATCTTAACTCCAGGGCATTTCCTAATTGGGCATCCGATAATCGACATTCCCGAGCCAATAGCAGAGTCAAAGATATCTTCTTTAGATAAATGGAAGCTGATCCAAAAAATAAAACAAGACTTTTGGAAAAGATGGAGGGAAGAATACATGACAAACTTACACCAGCGGTATAAATGGAAATACCCGCAGGAAAATTTAGAAAAGAATCACTTAGTGTTGATAAAAAATGAGACAGCGCATCCATCGAAATGGCCCTTAGGAAGAATATTGGAATTCCACAAAGGCGAAGATGGTAAAACACGAGTGGTTACGTTAAAACTCCAGAATGGCACTATCAAACGTCCTATACATAAACTTTGCCCTCTAATGAATTCAGATTTTTATGATTCTAAGGAAGCAAGGAAAGTAAAGGTTAACTTCACAAGGGCCCAAGCGGATATCATAGGTAAGCAGAATGCACATCCACAGAAAATTTGGCTTCTACTATTACTGATGCTAATGGGACAAGCAAATACAGCAACACAGAAAGTATATGGAACCATCGGAACGGTATCTACAATTGAAAGCCAAACAGCGATGTATTTTGATAACATTGGGAAACTAGACGTTGTTAACTCTAAGTGTAATCTGATTATATATTACGACTTGAATTTATATTTTTAGGAAGTTAACGGAATTCAAAGTTCTCTAAGAGAGTTACAGAACACTTGTCAACAACTAAACCGTTACAAAGAGATGTGCAAACTAATGACAAATGCTATGAATCAAAGATATAACACGTTGAAACAAAATAATGACTTACTAATCAGAAAAGAAAGACCAAAGAGAGCACCATTCGAATTTGTTGGATCTCTCTACCATATACTGTTTGGAATGATGGACGCCGAGGATAGAACGCAGATGGAATCAAATATGAGAAACCTTCTGGATAACTAGCAAGATTTGACGCAATTGATAAAACAACAAACATCTATTATAAATTCAACAGTAAATATAGTGAAGAAAACAAAGGCAGAAGTCAACGACAACTTGCAAATGATGTCAAGGCAGTTACAAGAATTTTATGCGGAAGTGTCAAGAACTCAAAACAACGAAAGGTTAACATCGGTGTTTCAAATCCTGGTATCGCAGATTAACATGATGATTGATGACTGCGAAAAAACACAAATATCTATAATCAGTCTACTAATCGATATCAACCACGGGCACGTTAATCCGCAACTGCTGAAGCCCGCTCAATTACAATATGAATTAACTGAAATTCAAAAACAATTACCAGAAAAACTCACACTTCCAGGAGCAGCAGCCGGAAACCAGTTAAAGGAGGTATACAATGTACTGATGGCTAAAGGAATGATAATGGATAGATGCTTACTTATTAAAGCGGAAATTCCCCTTCTAAATTCTGGATCATCAGACATCTATAAAATAATTCCCATCCCGTTGAATAAGGGAAATACAACAGTGATACCGATAATTGAAGCCGAGTACATCATATACAATGTTATGAATAATATCTATATGTAAATGTCGCAGTCAGAGTTGGACAGTTGCAAACAGATCCTAGGAAAATACATGTGTAATAAAAACTGGGCATGGAAGCCCGCGACAGATAATTCATGTGAAATATCAGCACTAAAACGTTTGCGCAAGGCTGACTGCAAATTTAGAGAAGTCGATAATAAAAACGTTTGGTATAAACTACGAGATGAAAACCATTGGCTGTACAAATTGGGCGAGAACATGGATGTGCAGATAAATTGCGGCAAGGGTAAAGTAAACTGGCTAAAGCTACCTTCTCAAGGCATCGTGGTATTAAAATCAGGATCTACTGCGAGCTCCTCACAGATATTCTTAGATGCATCGAAGCAGATAGATTCCTATACGAACGTCGCAACTAAAAACATCATATGGGAGAAGGATATCAGCAGACTTACTTCATGGCATACTAAACCACTGAAAGCTCATATAACCAACAATTCCCAAGTAGATGATCTGTCCAAACAGCTGGATAATCTGCACACAACGCAAATCGAACTAAGAAAACTGCACTTCCACACATTAAGCGGACATTCAGCTCTGTTCATCGCACTGGTAACCTTATTTATCATATTAATAATTTTCATTAAGATTAAATGCTGCAAGAGACGGTCGAGTATACAGATAGATTTTACAACTCCACGCACTCTAGCTGCCCGGCAGAATGTTCAAATATGAACACGGGTTTGCTTACGACAAGCAAGGCGGCTGGTCGTATCCTCGCACCATGACGACCGGGCTTATCAACGCAGAGCGATAACTACAAGAGAGCATCGTTTCCAAATAGCTGATATGCAACTATTGTTAGTTTAGGATAATTTATGTATTTAGGACTCGTTCATTATCAACGACTAGAAGACAAGAAAAAAGGGATCAATTAATGGTTCTACTTGCTTAAGATAAATGTAATGTAGATGTAATATATATGTAAATTAAGATAAGGAAAGGATTTACAGCGTTTTATCTCTTCAATTTGGATAATAGTATATTAAATAATTTTTTTATTTACTATTTTTAGTTATAAATATAATTATTGTATAAGTTATTTATTTAATAATTTTCAATTGTACAAAATATATGATATGCAACTATTGTTAATTTAGGATAATTTATGTATTTAGGACTCGTTCATTATCAACGACTAGAAGACAAGAAAAAAGGGATCAATTAATGGTTCTACTTGCTTAAGATAAATGTAATGTAGATGTAATATATATGTAAATTAAGATAAGGAATATGTATAAAAACCAATGAATTTTAGAAATAAAATCAGTACTAAAAGAGTATTCAAGGTGTAAACATTTACAGCGCTTTATCTCTTCAATTTGAATAATAGTATATTAAATAATTTTTTTATTTACTATTTTTAGTTATAAATATAATTATTGTATAAGTTATTTATTTAATAATTTTCAATTGTACAAAATATATGAGTATTTTCCCCAAAGTTATTTGGAGCTCACACGACTTGATGTTTTGGAGAATAAAACGATTAAAGAAGTTTTGTAATAACTTGTTGCTCCTTTTATACTCCTCCGCCGTAGCGATTCACCTCTCTTAAATTTTCAACAACAACAATAGTATACAAAACGCGTCTCTGTAAAATAAATTCGGGGAAATTGATGACTCATACTAATATCTGTGAATTCCTTAACAAAACACACACATACACACACACACACACACACGCTTACAGTATAGTATACAGTATGTATACATAATTGTGTAATATAATATCATAGAGCCTATAAGATATAGAGTTCGCATCCAGTGTAAAATTTTGTGTCAATTTTTTGCCTGCTTAGGACGTACTAATACGTCCTAGTATCTAAACATTATTTATCAACATGGGTTACTAAGAACAAAAAAGCATCTAAACATGAAATATTTGTTTCCAACATGTTTCGATGGCAGTGAGGAGAATATGTGAATATGAATGTGTGCAGTTGGTCACAAACTGATGTTCGCACGTTTTTGTTGTTGGATGTTTTGCAAGGCAGCTAGAATTTATTTTGGCTCCTTTTTAGCTTAAGCAACGTCGTCAACAAAAATTAATTTCAAAGCCGGCAAGAAAGTGCCCTACAGCAATAAATGATAAATAATATAAATGTTTGAATTTTTATTTATTTACCAGGTCAAGTTAATATAATATTTGAATCTTTGGATTTTTACTATTTGAGCTTTTTGTTGTTTGCCAGGAACAATGCAGAATTAGCAACATAAATTCTAAATTTTTGATTTTGTGAGCAAAACATTTAATATAATGCATGTGCATTGGTTTCGCGAATATATTTCAACTTTATAGTCGTTTTAAAGTTTCTTCTCTCTTTCAATTTTGGGGAAAAAATTATGGAACTTAATAGAAATGTATTTTGCATAAATTATAAAAATAATCGCTTGTTGCGTAGATTTTTCCAAAATCTCCTTTTTGTGAAAAATTTTTTGCAAATATAAAAACTTCAGATATTTGTCCGACTTCTCTTAATAAAAAATTACGGCAATTTTGACTGTTATTTCCTTTTGGAATTTTTTGATTTTTAGTGTTATTTATTTTTACTTCCAGTTATTTTTTTGGGCTTTTATTATATTTTATCCCAATCTATTTTTGCAAACTTTTTTGCTGTAGGGCATTTACAGTTCGGCTTTGAACTCAGTTTTTGTTTTTGCATTCTGTATATTTTACCCTACAATTACGATTTAGCGGAATCGATTCAGTTCTCACTATACAAGAGGGACGATTTTGTTTCAGCATAGAGGTAATAAGATATAGAGTTCGCATCAAGTACATGTTTTTGCGCCACTTTTATTTTGAATTCTTATAAACATGTATATCAAAAAAGGATGCAGCATGTTGCAGAGAACAGAAAAGAAGCTTGACATGAAATCACGCAACATTACGCATCATGTGACCAAGGCGAGTATGAGCAAAGAATACACAATCAGATATACGATACATACAGAATATGTATATATTCTGCTATGAGAATTTGCTTTGTTTTGTTTTTGTTTTTCGTATTTCTTAATTTGCATGAGGCAGCTCTTGAAAAACCGGTTTTCTAAGTCGTTGTTAGTGTACATTTTGATGCTCACACGTTTTTGTTGTTGGTTGTTTTCCAAGTCAGCTTAAAATTTATTTTGGCTTCTTTTTAGCTTAAGCAAAATCGTCCCTCTTGTATAGTGAGATTTGAATCGATTCCGCTAAATCGTAATTGTAGGGTAAAATATACAGAATGCAAAAACAAAAACTGAGTTCAAAGCCGAACTGTAAATGCCCTACAGCAAAAAAGTTTGCAAAAATAGATTGGGATAAAATATAATAAAAGCCCAAAAAAATAAATAGAAGTAAAAATAAATAACACTAAAATTAAAAAAATTCCAAAAGGAAATAACAGTCAAAATTGCCGTAATTTTTTATTAAGAGAAGTCGGACAAATATCTGAAGTTTTTATATTTGCAAAAAATTTTTCACAAAAAGGAGATTTTGGAAAAATCTACGCAACAAGCGATTATTTTTATAATTTATGCAAAATACATTTCTATTAAGTTCCATAATTTTTTCCCCAAAATTGAAAGAGATAAGAAACTTTAAAACGACTATAAAGTTGAAATATATTCGCGAAACCAATGCATCTGCATTATATTAAATGTTTTGCTCACAAAATCAAAAATTTAGAATTTATGTTGCTAATTCTGCATTGTTCCTGGCAAACAAAAAAAGCTCAAATAGTACAAATCCAAAGACTCAAATATTATATTAACTTGACCTGGTAAATGAATAAAAATTCAAACATTTATATTATTTATCATTTATTGCTGTAGGGCACTTTCTTGCCGGCTTTGAAATTAATTTTTGTTTTTGCATATCGTTTTTTTTTCTACAACTCCCATACGTCAATATCGATTCAGATCTCAATATATTGTAGAAGAGTGACGACGTTGCTTAAGCTAAAAAGGAGCCAAAATAAATTCTAGCTGCCTTGCAAAACATCCAACAACAAAAACGTGCGAACATCAGTTTGTGACCAACTGCACACATTCATATTCACATATTCTCCTCACTGCCATCGAAACATGTTGGAAACAAATATTTCATGTTTAGATGCTTTTTTATTCTTAGCAAGCCATGTTGATAAACAATGTTTAGATACTAGGACGTATTAGTACGTCCTAAGCAGACAAAAAATGGACACAAAATTTTACACTGGATGCGAACTCTATATCTTATAAGCTCTATGGTTTAAGCTAAAAAGAAGCCAAAATAAATTTTAAGCTGCCTTGGAAAAGAACCAACGACAAAAACGTGTGAGCATCAAAATGTACACTAACAACGACTTGGAAAACCGGTTTTTCAAATTAAGAAATAGGAAAAACAAAAACAAAACAAAGCAAATTCTCATAGCAGAAAATATACATATTCTGTATGTATCGTATATCTGATTGTGTATTCTTTGCTCATACTCGCCTTGGTCACATGATGCGTAATGTTGCGTGATTTCATGTTAAGCTTCTTTTCTGTTCTCTGCAACATGCTGCATGCTTTTTTGATATACATGTTTATAAGAATTCAAAATAAAAGTGGCGCAAAAACATGTACTTGATGCGAACTCTATATCTTATAACCTCTATGGTCCTAAGCAGACAAAAAATTGACACAAAATTTTACACTGGATGCGAACTCTATATCTTATAACCTCTATGATTATATTCAATTTCGCCCCCCTTTACGAGACATATTCGCGTATTTTATACACGCGAAATTGCCAAGTGCGCCTCGTGCACTTGTGTTGGTACCATTTGGTGCAATTTCAACCCCGTGTCCGTAATTATATATATATATATACAGTGGCTCACAGTCAAAGTGATGCAGTCAATTCAGAAAACGATAAGTTTAAAAGAAAGGAAAATCTAGCGTTGTAAAATCAAAATATTTTTACCAGTTTGTTCGTAAACATTTATTTATTGAACACGTAAAAAGAATTCAAGTTAAATATTCATTGAAAGTAACAAACAACAAAAAAGAACATTTTAAGTAAAAAAGCATCACACAGCCAAAATGATGTAGTCTATTAAATACTGCATGTGTAATTATTATTGAAACAAAAACCTTTAATATAAATTTTTTAAATATTTTGTTGAATATCCATATTGGGTATTACTATGAGTTACACGTTTGAGCCTCTTGGGAATCGATTCTACAAGCTTCTTAGTGTAGTTTGAAAATATTTTGCACCATTCTAGTTCTAAAGCTTTTTTAAGATCAGATTGGTTTCGGATAGTATGTTTTCGAATCTCTGGATCCAACACTGACCACAGGTTCTCGATTATATTTAAATCCGTAGATTGCGCTGCAGTTTGCACCCCATGCGGACAATTCCAAATAAGCCAACTCTGTGCAATCGCCGACTTATGCTTCGGGTCATTGTCTTGATAGAAGCGAAAATTTTCCCTGATGGTTAATTTTATGGCGCTTTGCAACAAATTTCTTTTTAAAATACTTAAATATTTATGCTTGTGCATATTATTCTCAATGAAAATAAGCTTTCCGGTTCCGGCAGATGACATACAAGCCCATACCATTCCATGTCGCCCACAGTGTTTTACAGTGCTCCGTAAATTTTGTTGTTGCAGCTCTGTATTTGGTTTTCTCCATACGTAGCTTTTGCCATCTGACCGAAATAGATTAAATTTACTTTCGTCTGCAAATCACGGTGTTCCAGAAGTTGGCATCTTTATTAATGTTATCTCTTGCAAACTTCAATCTGGCGCTGCGGTTCTTTTCACTGACGTAAGGTTTAACTCGTGCTGTGCGTCCACGGAAACCAGCATCTCTGAGTATTCTGCGTATTGTTTCGGGATGGCTCTTTTTCCCCAGATATTTTTCAGCTCCTTTCGCAATTTCTGGAGCACTTCTATGTGGATTTTCGCGTACCTTTCGTTGAATCCACCTTTCATCACTTGGACTAAATATATTATTATGCGCACTTTTTTCTTATTTTCGATTCTATTTTCGTGTACATAACGTTCAATTATATGTTGAACAGTACTGTGGCTTAATTTTAAAATTTCTCCAATTTGACAATTTGACGTTTGCTTTGACCTTCTTTATAATTTTTAACACTAATTCGCGAATTTCGACCATTTGGCGACCCATATTTATTTAAAAGGAGTCAATACCAAAATTATAACTTAATTGCCGTCGGTTTATGTCACTTTCATATTGGTACTAATTTTCTGTTTGAAAAATCAGCTTACGCCGTCGCAAATAACGGTAAATAATTGTGCATCGTTTTGGTTGTGAGTTGAGATTTCCGAGTGTGCGCTCTTTTTTACAGCGTGCTTATGTAAATATCCGAATTTTACCGTTTTTTCTTTTAAAACAGAAGCAATATATTTGAAATTAATAGACATAGCAAAAATTTTTTTTATAAGTACCACCCTGTATGATTTTTTGCATATTCTCTCTTTATATTAATGCTGCATCACTTTGGCTGTGAGCCACTGTACATATACTATATGTACCCTTCATTGCACCACAAGACTGTACCAGAATTTTTCGATTTCTGGTTAACGGTCCCCCAAAATAACGGCAGCACCAAAACTCTGTTTTTTATTGCTGACCGTCTTCACTTGGTGGGAAGCCCTTACTTTTCTTTTTCTCGATTTACCGCTTGAATTCATATCAAGCCCCGCGGTCTCCATAAGAATGCGCAAAGAACAGCTTTCGGCTGAGTTCACAATCCTTCATACTTTCGCTTGTTTGTGCGCTCAGCAACTGCCCTCATTACAAATCGGAAAACCACCACCTTTTGCTGGTAGGTATTCGAGTGTATATTTTTTTTCTGCTCGCGCTCTTCTGCTTGCGCGTCGGTTCAGACGCAGCCGGCTTTACTTTTCGCTGCTTGGGTGCATACACACGCGCTGTTGGTGTGCACACAGAACCAATAACCCGTTTTTGTTTCTGTTTGCACTCTCAGAGTAATGAAAGCCGCGTGGGTTTGACAATTCTCCAGTGACCCTGCAATAAATACGTAAAGCTGCCTACCCAGTACACAAACTAGCGGCAACTAGTGAATTTTTAACTAGTTGCAAGTACTTTAGACTGCAGCAAGCCCCTCGATACAGAAGAACCAGCGCAGCGAAGTAAAAAATATTTTGTGGATTATTTTGTGACAAATCATAATAAAATACAAGACAGTTTTTTCCGAAATTGTTTTCGGTGCGTTTCTTTTTTCCTTGGTCTATTGTTCTTACTGCGTTATTACCCTTCGCTGCCCCTAAGCGAACGCAAAAAATACAATGGCCGCGCTCGCACCTTTCATTAGAATAGCCGATGCTCTGATTGAATTCGAAGTGGACTTCGACAAAACACCCACCACGGACCACACGGTCTACACTCTCGATCTTCAACGGGAAGAAATCAGATAACACAAGCTGCTAATTAAAAGCGCCTTAGAAAATGTGCTCGAAGAGTTAGATTTGACCAAGGACAAAGACTAGGAACTACAACGTGTAAAGGAAAAGCGACGCCAATGTTATGCCGTATATTCGCGCTGCGCGGGAAAAATTTAAGAAATTACTCAATCCGCAGCGACCCCTCCGGTTTCACCGCCCCTTTCGTCTGCTCAAGCTAAAATGCCAGCATCTGGCTACAATATCAGCCTGCCCCCTGCGGTACTCAAATATTTCAAGGCGATTATCTCTCGTGGCCCTCTTTTCGGAATATGTTCACGGCCCTTTACATACAAAATACCAGAATTGCGCCGGTTGAGAAGCTTTTCCACCTGAACCAAAAAACTACGGGCGAAGCGAAAGAAATCGTACAAAAATCCTCCCTCACGAATGTCAGACAGATATGAAAACAGGCGCGTACTTGTAAACGCCCATTTAAAGAATCTCTGCGGCCTGTCCCCCATCACCGAAGAAACCGGTAGCGACATTAAGAATCTGCAGCGCGAAATAAACAATATTCTTGCTGCACTCGCGCTACAAGGGATGTGCTCCCGGAAGCAACGCTTTCACTTTGGGAGCAATCCCTTGTCAACAAAACCGAGATCCCAAAATGGGCAGATCCTTGAAGCTGTGCAATATATTAAACGCACACCCGCCTCGAAGTCCAAGCAAACCCCCACTCCAGCTCACTCGTCTACAGCCTCCAAACGAGTCAACACTTTTCAATTGAAAGTGTCCCAAGATAGCTGCCCTCTTTGTCAGAAGCAGCACAAGTTGAGATCATGCTCTCAGTTTCTGATCATGCCAGTTCCACAGCGGCTGAATTCCGTTAAAAAAACCGCCTGTGCATTAACTGCATGGCCAGATCTCCATGCGTGAAAAACTGTCAGAGTGGATTCAATTGCCTCAAATGCAACGGCAGGCACCATACCCTCTTGCATCGTGAGCATGCTTCATCCCCATCGAATGCTGCACCAGATTCGACTCCACGTGTCTTACAACAAGAGCACGGTATGATAACGCTCCGCGTACTCGTGCCCCTGTCTATTCTTATATTCTTTATACCAGGTTTGTCCCATCACGCTTCTCAGAAAGAAAGGCCGCATTCTTCGATGCAACCTCGCTCAAATATACAGTCCACTCCACCCCCCACACAGCAGCGAAATCAAGAGGACACTCATCAGGTGTGCTTTGGTAAATCACCCAAACAGGTACTGTTAGGGACTGCTATGGTAACAATACGCCACCACGGTACATGTTACATCGCTCGCGCCTTAATTGATCCTGTCTCTGAAGTATCGTTCATTTCTGAACGCATACAAAAGTTTTTGAAGCTCACCGTGCGGCCAATTACCGCTGTAGTTTTAGGTCTCAATGAGACCTTTCTGCAGGTTATTTATTTTTATAACGAGACGTTTCTGCAAAAATATCAAGATCGAGCGATTTTCTCTTGAATTCGCGACTTGATCCCAACTTTCAAATCAACGTGACGGCGCTCGTGCTCTCACAAATTACAGAGCGTTTGCCCTCCCACTAGTTAGGCAGGTCACTTCTCAGTGACCTTCCTCAAGACATCGAGCTCGCAGATGTCAACTTCTCCAATAGCGAGCAGGTCGACGTCCTCATTGGAGCCGATTTATACCCTGCAATCCTGCTGGACAACATCCGCCGCCAAGTGCTGGGCTCACTCATGGCTCAGCAAACCGTGTTTGGTTGGATCCTAAGTCCAACCACAAGTGGGCTAAGCCTAAATGATGTAATTCACACAGGCCCCGTGTTATAGTCAGATCTGACTTTTCTAATTTTACGTTGGCATTTCTTCCGCTATATATTCAACGGAGACATTCAAGAAATGTATCGCCAAATATTGGTCGACTCAAAGCACACCCGATATCAGCGCATTCTCTTCCGAGACCCTCACAATTCCGAACTCACCGATTTCGAGCTTCAAACGGTAACGTTTAGAGTTAATTGCGCCACTTTTCTTGCCATCCGCACCCTTCCCCAATTGGCAGATAATGTGTAGCACAAGTTTCCGCTTGCGTCACACACTCTACAGCATGCCATGTACGTGGACGATGTGTTAGCAGGCACTCATGGCCAGCTACCCAGATCCGTGACCAACTTATAGCGGCCCTCGACTCAGCAGGTTTTTCCCTTCGCAAATGGACTGCCAACCATAAAGGCATCCTGGCAGACTTGCCTGCATCCCATCTACTCAACACCGATTTCCTGACGCTTGAAGATTCCGCACAGCCAAAATCTTGGAATTCGCTGGAACGCGACCCATGATAATTTCTACTTTGACATCAAAGCTATCGTCATCAAATCAGCGTACAGCAAACGGGAAATGTTGTCTCTGATTGCCAAGCGGTTCGACCCAGCTGGTTGGATGGCTCCGATCATCGTCGCAGCAAAAATAATGATTACACAATTCTGGTTGGACAAAATCGAATGGGATGACATTGTGCCTCAGGTAACTCAAGCTAAGTGGTTAAATTTTCTACAGAATTACCAGCACATCCACTCCATTCGCATCCCGCGATGGGTGAGGTACACCGCCGACAGCGAAGTTAAATTCCATGCCTTTTGCGATGCCTCACAAAAACCCTACGCAGGAGTCATTTATCCCCGCATCAAGGTTGCTCAGGAAGTCCGAGTTTTCCTTTTGTACTCCAAAACTCGTGTAGTCCCGATTAAAACGTTGTCTCTCCCCAGGTTAGAATTGTGTGGAGCCAATTTAGTTGCTGAGATGATCGACGCGCTCATGCCTACTCTGCAGCTGCATAACTACACGTTTTGCTGTTGGAGCGATTCCACCATCGTTTTAGCCTGGCTGAAGAAGTCGCCGTGCGATTGGGCTACGTTCGTCGCGAACCAAGTCGCAAAAATCATCAAGAAGGTGTCACATTCCCAATAGTTCCATGTGGAGTCCCAGGAATTTCCCGCAGATTTGGCCAGTCGCAGTTCCACGCACCAATATCTCGCTGAGAGCACCCTCTGGTGGAATTATCCTGCTTGGCTTGCCCAGGATAAGCTCGAAAATAATTCCACGTTACCTTGCACAAGCAGCTTACTTTCGTTGAACCCCTTCATTCGCAAAGACAACCGCGTACTTGCGCCGTCTCAAGCGCCACGCGACCCATCGTTGCCCACCGTCCTCGGGAGCCGTCCCCACCGACCGATGTCCTCGTGCTAGACCTCTCCGCCGAGGAAACCTAGGCGACTGCCCGACCGGGCAATCCAAAGTTCTTTGGCGCGGCACGAGGGACCATCCTCCGGTTAGGCCCCAACACCTAGGCAGATCTATACGGGACGCGGAGACCTCCGATTTCGCGCCCGGTTGGTACGAGTCCCGAGGCACCTCTTGCCACGCGCACCACAAGAGCCGGCTGCAAGACGTGCGCCTCCACCACCACCAGAGCCGGACCAAAGACGTGCGCCTTCACCACTACTGGAGCCGGGTCCAAGACCATCACCTGTTCCGGCCCCAAGACGCGCTCATGCCGTAGTGCCGGCCCGGAGACACGACTGGCATACCCCAGCCCTGAGCCTTCCAGCTGATGACGGGAGCGAGAGTTGTGTTGCCCTCTGTGCGGAGGGCAGCATGTGCTACGCCGCTGCCGTCGGTTCCTGCAGCAGACCATTGCGCAACGAAATCTGACGGCGCAAGCTCGGCACGTGTGCCTAAACTGTTTGGCATGCTCGCACCTGCACTATGCCAGAGCCGATGTGCGGCGCCAATTATCGGGGTTAAGGGTTTGGAGTGCTGCAAGGCGAGAGGTACGTTAACGCCAACTGCCGCTCGCCGCCAGAAGTGCTCCCTCATCGATCGCTAGGGTGGCGTTCATGAGATGCGCCTCTCTCGACAGAGTAAGCTCGACTGCGGGCTCTCTCTCTCTATATATATATATATATATGTCTCTCTCTCTATATATATATATATGCCGTTCATGAGATATATATATATGTATATATATATATATATATATATATATATATATATATATATATATATATATATATATATATATATATATATATATATATATATATATATATATATATATATATATATATATATATATATATATATATATATATATATATATATAATTGAAAAAAATTGTATATATATTTGTATATATATATATATATATATATATACATACATATACATACATATACATATATACATATATATATATATATATATATATATATATATATATATATATATATATATATATATATATATATATATATATATATATATATATATATATATATATATATATATATATATATATATATATATATATATATATATATATATATATATATATATATATATATATATATATATATATATATATATATATATATATATATATATATATATATATATATATATATATATATATAACTAAATTTTTTTCTCCCAATGTAAAAATACAAACAAAAATCGCGTGAAAGTAGCAACGATAATAATAATCGTCCTATCCTTCGCTAAATCCAGCGGTAAAGTGAAAGCAACGGGTCCAGCCGTGATCGCTGGAAGCTAAAAGTATAGCGCCAGGCGCCGCGGAAAGAGCCCGCAACCGAGCTTACTCTGTCGAGAGAGGCGCATCTCATGAATATATATATACAGTGAACTCTACCTAACTTAAACACCCTTTAACGTGAACTATCCAATAACTTGAACACCAGTTTTAGACCATTGCGTATTCTGTAACTTGAACAAAAATATTTTCATGACTCTGTAACTTGAACACTTCTTTATAACAGATCGGTTTATTCATTTAGAGACATAATGCGCAATAAAGAGCAGATCATTGGAAAAGCCTCACAAACATTTTCTGGTCCCGGAAAAATGTATAAAATAAGACGTGCTGAAAACCCAAAAACAGACGTTATTGTACCGCTGGTTTCTACAACAACGTAAATGAAATTTACCTATCAATGTAATTGAAATAAATCTTGTTTATTTTGCTAAGTAGTGTTCTTCTGACTTTATTTTAGTATATATAGTATATTTTAACTTTTAATATATAGCCTATAACTTGAATAAATGGATAACTTCAACAGCCTTGGCAATTTTGTGTTCAAGTTAAGGCGAGTTCACTGTGTGTATATATATATATATATATATATATATATAACGGTATATATATATACACATATATATATATATATATATATATATATATATGTGTATATATATATACCGTGTTATATATATATATATATATATATATATATATATATATATATATATATATATATATATATATATATATATATATAAGATATTGATACAGATACCTCGCTCTTGGATGGTGACGTGTCACTGTCATTATTTGACAAAATTCGGTTTGTATAAGACAAATCTTACGGAAAGTATTAAAGACTAAAGCCACATATATTGTCAAAATAAGAATATTTAAATAATTCTTACATATACTTCCTCCCATTGAGAAACATAGCGAACAAGTCGTGAAAGGCGCAGCAATCGAACCAGTGACAAAAGCTTAGCTAAGCGTAAGATGCGCAAAGCTCTGCCAGCGTGTAGTATTTGGAAGGAGTCGGAAAAATCCTGTAATTTCATTATCTTAATTAAGGAATCACCATCTGTTAATATTTTGCTCGTACTTGATTGAAAATTAGAAATATGTAGTCCAGTGGAATTGATGATATTAGATCTAAGAAAAACCATGTTTTTAAATAGTGTTTTGCTATCAACTTTGGATCCAGTATGACCTGCTCTGCGTTGTCTTGCTGCATAATGCCTAAAAATAGAATGTAAATTTGAATAGTGTAAATAAAGTTGAACAGTGTAAATAATGTTGAATATTCTTTTAAGAAAAACTAGCTTCAATCGACCTACACTCAGAGAAAACTACACATACGTAAAATATAGTAATTATACCGAAGGGAGTATCTTCACTTTGTTCTTTCGTTTGTAACGCAGAGAAGGAGACGAGATATATATAGAAAAGTATATATATTCTTTCTCAGCGTCACCTCCTGAATTTAGCCCTATCTGTCTGTCTATCTGTCTGTCTGTCTGTATGTCTTTCTGTTGAAATCACGATTACGAGAGAACGAAAAGATATTCGCGATGAAATTTGGCACAAATATTCCTTGTTATGTAGGGCTGTTTAGGATTGAAAATGGCCGAGATCGGTAAACAGTCACGTCTATTTTACATACGGAATGTAAAGGCACCTCGTTTCAAAAAATGTTATAATCTGAATATTTCATAAACCGAGTGTGATATTGAGGTATAATTTTATTCCGGAACATATAGCGTCATTACTAAAACGTTCGAGGAAATGGGCGTGCCACGCCCACTGATAACAAAGGTAACAATATCTCATGAAAGGTATAAGATATAGGTATGTAATTTTATCAGGGTATATAGAGAAGCATTACCAATAAGCGTGCCAAAAATGGGCGTGCCACGCCCACTCATACAAAAGTTGTCAATATCTTGTAAACGGTATAAAATATTAACACGAAATTTTATCACGAGGTATGTACAAGTATTACCAATTTGTATACAAAATGGGCGTGATCCGGCCACTTATACAAAAGTTGTCAATATCCGATAAATGGTTCAAAAATTTAATACGTTCGTAATTCTATCTAGCAGTACCTAGAGATATTACAAAAACCTTTTGCTGAAATGGGCGTGGTACGCCTATTTATACAAAAGGTGTTAAGTGGCGAAATTATAATTTTTTCAGTTACTCGGGTGTAGGGTATTTAGATTTCGCCAGGCCGAAGACAACACTTCTACTTGCTTTCATTTGACATAATATGACATAACGTATGAACTTTCATTCCCACTCCGTTACAAAGACGTGGTGTCTTGTAACGAAGTGGAAATTAAAGCTCATACGTTATGTTATCATGTTACAAAGACTCGGTGTTCCAATTGTTAAGCTAAGACAATGCGATTAAAGTCCTGAAGGTTGGAGTCATAAATTCTGTGCGATAGTTGCCTATATTATTTTTATCCACGTCCGTGGGTATGTATTTGTAACCGACCAGATCTCAGCTCAGATGGCCGGGACAAGGATTCTGGTGGTCCCAACTAACGCTTTCTGTAATGATGATCTCATGCGAAAGATCGATTTTTTCTTGAACTCCGGGTCCAAATTAGATGAAAGTGGGCGTGTTCTTCCAACTGGGGGAGAGACGAGCTTACATAATCATATGAGGACGAGGAGACGCAGGGATGTGGCTACTCGCAAGAGCGGGATGGCGGATCCTGATGTGATCGTGTGTAGGAAGCGGAGTATATCGATAGAGGTATCCCCTACCGATGCCGGAATCTCCGCTCCTGCACCGTTCCTAGGCTCTTCGTTCTCGAAAGCAGGGAGGAGGAAGAAGGGGGGTTACGGGTAACTCTTTCAAATATGCAGCATGCCTATCAGCGTCGAAGATCTTGTGAATCGGCTCTTCAGAATCTGGTGGAATCATACTGCAACGGGTTTGTACAAAGATACAAGCTTCTCTAGTGAGTGTGATTTACTCGTGGTGCTTAGCAAACGGTCTATCTGTAAACCCTCATAAGACGCGTGTAGTTCTTTTCACAAATCGAAGGAGATTAGTAAAGCTAAATACTTGGGTGTGATTATTGATAGTTATCATGGGTACGAAGTGGGATTTGAAGCCAAAAATTGTCTTGTGGATATACACGGTCATGGTCAGACCCATTATTTCATGCGGGTCTGTTGTCTGGTGGAGGGTGGTTGTAAAGTCAAGTGCAGCAGGTGCCCTTGCGAGACTGCAGAGAACTGTGCTTCTTGGTTGCACTGATGCATTTCCGATGACACCGGGAATGGCTTTTGATGCAGTACTTTGTGTGCGTCATTTGGACGTCTTTGTCAGAGATGAGGCCTTAAATGCCCATCTGAGACTGGGATATAACAACATGAGGTACAATGTTTCTATTTTCAGGGGTAAAATCTGCTAAGTCGTTTCGACTCATGATCGGACTCTCTTATTTCGCTGAACGGGAGGGACTGCTAGTTGGTATGATAACGGGGCATGGCTCGTTTATCGACCACTTGCACAAGGTTGGTCTGGTTTTTGTCGCTGACGTGGTGAGGGTTCAATATCTACACTATATTTTTTTTTTTTTTTATGGCAGATAGAACCAAGCTCAGGGGATGCCCCCTATCCATGCAAAGCATTCGTTGGTTTAGAAGGGTAAAGGTTAGTGGGAAAGGGGAAAAGTGGGAGTAGTGTCGATTTACACCTCTTTTAAAAGCATCGGCGTTATAAGTGGGTGGGAAAACATGCGCAGGGAGACTATTCCACACTTTAACTGCGCGACCGAAGAACGAATTATCGCGGTAGTGGGTAGTGCGATGGAACGGGATCGAGACGTAAAAGGGGTGCACCGCTCTGGAAAGCCGAGTAGATCTGTTGAATACCTGAACCGAAGGGATCAGGCTGGCTACTTCAGAGGAACAGTTACCATTAAAGTAACGGTAAAATAAGGTTACACAGCGTGGTCGAAGCTCCAGACCAAATATGCGAGTTGTACTCCATTTTCGGCCGGATATAAGTGGTGAAAATACAACGTAGGTCGGTTGAAGTGAAGTATTTCTTGCACCGCACCGCTGCTAAGCACTTGGCTGCTTCTTTCGACACATCAAAAATGTGATCGTTCCAACGAAGATCGCATTGTATTGACATGCCCAGAACATCAAGAGCCTCCGACTCATTAATATCCACACCACCCATATTTAAAGGTGGAAAGTTGTCGCCCGCCAGACGCTTGTGGGTCAACAAACAGCATTGGGTCTTCCGCGCATTAAAATCGACCCGATTCGCTTGACCCCACTCCTGGATTTTGTTGAGGTCGGATTGGAGTGTGTCATTCATAATTCTGCGTTTTCTATTGATCTCCAGAATAGAAGGACGCCTGGAGAATGAATATGAATGACAAATGCTGCTGTCATCAGCAAACGAGTAGACGGGGTTTGATGTCAATGACAGAAGGTCATTGATAAAAATGAGAAAAAGTGTTGGAGACAGGACCGAACCCTGCGAAACTCCAGCATTTATGGAGTGCTCTTCGGAAGCAAAGCCGTCTATCACAACCCGAATAGAACGGCCGCTGAGGAAACTCGATATCCATTGAGTGAATGTATCACCGACACCATAAGCAGCCAGTTTAGACACAAGTGCTTTATGCCACACTCGGTCAAATGCCTTGGAGATATCCAAAGCAATAACCTTACTCTCACCGAATTGGTGAACACAACTGTTCCACCGCTCAGTGAGGAACGCCATCAAATCGCCTGTAGAGCGGTGAGCACGGAAACCGTACTGGCGATCGCTGACCAATTGGTTGCTCTCCAGATACCTCATCAGGTTAAAATTTATAACGCTCTCCATAACTTTGGAGAGCATTGAACAGATTGCTATGGGCCGGTAATTGGCAGGATTCGTAGCCTCACCTTTTTTGGGAACTGGCTGCACATTGGCAATTTTCCAGGAAGTAGGAAAAACTCCTGAAGTGAACGATAAGTTAAACAGATTGCGCAAAGGGCGAGCCAATGTTGAGGCGCACTTTCTCAACACGTGGGCTGAAATGCCATCCGGTCCCGAGGATTTATTGACGTTGAGGTTTACAAGCAGTCTTTTAACAGCCCGCGTTCCAAAGTGCATCTCAGGCATAATATGAGACACACCGTCGATCACGGGTAGTGGTTGGCTACTCTCAGGAAGAGAGCAGTTTTCAGCAAACATTTTGGCTAATAAGTTTGCCTTATCAACCGAGTGAGTGAAGATCTGATCGTCCTTGAGGAGAGTTGGAATAGACGATCGCGTCTGATTCTTCACCCTCCCCACGAACGACCAAAAGTTCTTGCTACCCTTATGGTATTCAAGAACTCTGCGTCTAAGGCGCTGTTCGCGTCTGATTCTTCACCCTCCTCACGAACGACCAAAAGTTCTTGCTACCCTTATGGTATTCAAGAACTCTGCGTCTAAGGCGCTGTTCGTAGAGAACTTTTTCGCGCTTTAGAGTGGCATTGCACGTATTTCTGGCCCGATTGCGCAGCAGTTTAGTATCATCAGTTTTGTTTAAACGCCAATTCCCAAATGCTTCCTCTTTAGACCTGACTGCTTGTCTGCAAGTCGCATTAAACCAGTCTTTTGGTTTAATGGAAATTCTTTTATTAGGTATGAAAGACCTCATACCAAATAAAATTATATTTTCTACCAATTTTGCAGCATTTATGTTTCTATCTCTGAAACACAATTGCCAATTGAAACGGCTGAAAAAGCAGTTCAGCGCATCCCAATTAGCCTTCTCATAAAACCACACTTTCCGCTTCGGAGCTGTCTGGTGAGCGGATTGAAAACTAGAATATGGGAAGGTAGCAGTAATTGTAGCGTGGTCCGAATTACCAAGAGGTGCAAGAACATTCACATCATACTTGCTGTGATGCGAAGTTCAAAAAAGGTCCAGAATATTTTGGTTTTGTCCATCAACGCAAGGAAAGTGCGTTGGTTCCTTCACTAATTGAGTCAAATTATTAGACTCAGCAAATAACTCAACATACAAACCCTCAGGTGTTGTGTGACTCGAATGACGTAGCCAATTGGAATTATGAACATTGAAATCACCAGCAACAACAATTTCACTGTTCGGATACGATTCCAGGATTTTAGAAATCGAATCGGAGAGACTGTCAAGTTTATCAAAAGTTGGCAGCCTCTCTAGACCCGGGCTTCTATAAATGAAGCAGAAGTGCAGGATGTGCGACTGGATTTTGAACTTAACCCACAAGGAGCTAAATTCGGCATCCGTCGTGCAAAGGTGTTGCTGACACTGGTACGCAACATCACTGCGAATATATAAGGCGAGGCCTCTGTGTGATGAAAATAATGGCAGTAAGTGGTACCCAGGCAAGTGAAAATCCAGTGGATCTGCACCCTCAGACACCTGGGTCTCACCCAGTGCCATTATATGCGGTTGGTGAGTACAAACGTACGCATAGACCGCGAAGAAATTCGCCTTCAAGCCACGCACATTTGTGGTGTCTATACGAAATTTTGTCATCGCCACCCACTGTAAAGAGGTATAAAGTCAGCTGCACAAGCGGACAAGCCTACACCGCAGGCAAAGCAAAACGCGACAAGACAAGTGTTATGCCTTTATCTTGCCACGGTGCACTCACAGCCGCCTGCACACCTAACGGGACCAGGAAGAAGGAGGAGGAGAAGAAAGAAACGAAATGCTGAGCTTTACTGCGGAGGGCATAAATAAGCCCTTCGCTTGGTTCTCTGCATTCCGTTTAATTGTCTATTTGTGATATTTGGTGTTATTGTTTTAGCGAATTTATTGATGTCTATTGTTATGTTTTAATGCACTGTAATCCAAATCAATGCTATTGCACTGTGACTTTGTTTGTTTGAAAATATTTCTTTATATTTGTTTGTTAGTTTCCGCGAGCACACTAAACACTGCATTGCGGTGGGTAGCTGCATCCACCCCCGTCCGTGGTCACGACACTACTGATATACCAGTCTACACTATATACCAGTTAAATCTTTTCTGAGCTTCATAAAAAAAATCAGAAATGGTCTTAAAAATGGGACCAATGCGGGCACTACAATGGATTAAGTAAGTCTGAGTGCTGCTGTCATTTTGTGCTCTTTTTCCCGACAAATAATAATAATAAAGTGATAATAAATCTTCTGGAACTTTTTTAACATTTGTTTATTTGGTCAATGTCAATAGTTTTTGCAGCTAATAATGGCTCATTAATTCTAATTAATGCTGACAGAGGCCCGGCTACAAAAAAATTTGTAAATTTGTAATTTTTGCTTCTACCATTAACTGCAAAGCGCCATTCAACGGATAGATTTTGGAAACGTCATAAAATATTGTTGTCTAAGAGAAATTTACTCAATATAACGGCAGAAGCCCACCGAAATTAGTTGCTATATTACTGAGATATGCATCTTTGTGCTTCATTTTGCTCTAATATTGTTTATTAATTTTTTTAATTTAATAAATAAATAAAATAATAAATTAATATTTATTTAATTGTTTATTAAAATATTAACAATTAATTACAAATTAAACCAATATATAGTTATATATGAGCAATAGAAGCAATAGTCTTCAGCTTACATGAATGAAATAATAGGTACAGTTTATTTAGAGTTGGTAAATTAAAATCATACTCATCGAAAATTAAACAAGACAAAGTGTTGTCTTCGGCCTGGCCGAAATCTAAATATCCTACACCCGAATAACTAAAAAAATTATAATTTCGCCACTTAACAACTTTTGTTGAGATAATTCGAGATAGAATTACGTATTTATATTTTGAACCGTTTATGGGATATTGAGAACTTTTGTATAAGTGCGATCTCTTTTCGATCGAGTTTTGTATAAGCGATATCTATTTTCGTTCTCCCGTAATCGTGATTTTAACAGACAGGCCGGCAGACAGACGGACGGACAGGGCTAAATCGATTCAGGAGGTGACGCTGATCAAGAATATATATACTTTTCTATATCTATCTCGTCTCTTTCTCTGCGTTACAAACGGTTCAGGAGGTGACGCTGAGCAAGAATATATATACTTTTCTATATCTATCTCGTCTCTTTCTCTGCGTTACAAACAGAAGAACAAAGTGAATACCCTTTAATTATACTCCCTTCGGCTGTAGGGTATAATTAAAGGGTATAGCTGGGAGAATTTCAAAAATTTTACTATATGATTTGTCTTATACTCAGTTGGATCTGAAAGTAGTGCGAGAGGATTGGAAAAGCCTATTTTATTAAAGTCAAGTAAATTATTTTTAAAAATAAACCACCAAAGTCTGTTAGAGATAATTTTGTCTATAACTTTCGGCAAGCATAAATTTAAAGAAATTGGTCTATATGATTTTGAAAGAGTTTTCTCTGTGTTAGGTTTAAGGATAAGAGTTCCAATACTGATTTTAAATTGTGGGCGGATGTGATTTTTAAAGACCCTTTTTTAGAGCTTTACTAATCTATGTTTAGTAGTTGAAGGTAAGTTATTAATCATTGGATAGGATCCAGACTTGCAGTATTCCCTTTGCATTTAGAAAGAGCCAGGCTTAATTCCAAATATGTGATATCCACGCCTATTGTAAGACCATTAGGACAAGGGTTATAAAATGTAAACTGATTGAGAAAAGAGATATTTTTGTCACGAAAATTTTCTGAAAAGTTAAAGTCTGATGAGTTTTTAGAGCAGGATTTGTTAAACTCATTGTTTCTTTCTCTTATATTTGTTAGTAAGTTGTGTGGGGAACTGTTAAATAGTGTAACATAGATACTATATTTGCTTTGTAACCTGCAGAACCGTCTTATATTTGTCCAGACTAGACTGGTTATATATCGAGACTGGAATTAATCGAAGAGATGAGATGAAATAATGATTTTCCTTTGGTCTGTTTGATTTCCCGTTTAAATAAAGCGTTTACCCTTTTGTAACTTATTAGATTGGTCGTCGAGATATTTCTTTTACGTGTTAGCTAAAGTTTGTTTTCCTGTTTTTTAAGAAGAGATTGACAAGAGATTGTGAAGAAGAATTCCACCAAGGAACAGTTTGGGATCTTCGATTTGGATGTGTTTGAGGTATAGAATTGTTAGCTGCTCGAAGTATTATTTTACGCAAGTTAGCAGCTTCTTTGTTTGATTGTAAGTTTAGTTCGCTTCTTGGCATACAAATTTTGGTTTATGGGTTGAAATAGGTTAGGTTTGAGTCGCGAACAAAGAAGAAATAACAATTGAGTCGTAACAATTAAAGACATTGTCTAAATTTGAGACTAAAGTTTGTATTAGGGCAAATGTCAGAAGATACTATTATTAGTTTGAATTTTGAGTAAACTAAAACAGCAGTGGAGTCCAAGTCGTTGTTTTATGCATACTTTTGTGTTGTAGAGATTTGTGTATTAATAATGCGACACCACCGAATTTTGTGGATGACGTGCTAATAGAATAAAGGCAGAAGTTTATTGGAATAGGTACATTATGTAGAGAATGTATGTGCGTTTCCTTTAGTCAGATAAATTTCAAATGAGAAATAGATAATGAGAATAGATAATTCGTTTTAATTGTTTAAATATCCATTTAAATTCTATTGATTTCAACAAAATTGCTTTTCCTAAGCTTAAAGAACTTAGCTACAAAGCGAAGACAAATGTGAGCTAAGACTAAGTGAATATGAATCATATGACATATGAAAACTAATATATTTACAAAATCAGTTAATATATCAAATTATTGTATTTTAGTGTAAAGAGATAAGTTAACTTAACTGTTTTTTATAAGTTGATTATTAGGTTTAGTATTTAATGCTATCTTTGACTTATTAGATCTAGCTTTCAATTTTCGGTTAAGCTTATTAGAAGTGTTTCTAGGAAAAATTTTTACTTTTTTCGATGGTGATAGAATTTCAGATTGAGAATCTCTGGAGTCCAGTTCTATGTCAAAGACTACACTTTTTTATCTATTTTAAGTTGTCAGCATGAGACTCTCTGGAGAGTAACAAACTTCGCTCTGAAGAAAATCTAGATTTACGTATTTAGCGACGAACGTTTGATTGTTGTAAAGTGTTAGATCCCGTGGAATTGTATAGAGTATTTGAATCACTTTGAGTAACGGAAAACTTGCTGTTGTTCACTGCCGAGTCTTTATTTACGGCGCCCGCGTATGAAATGTTTGAGAATTGATGACGTTCATAGTAATTCTTGATGACCTCTCTCCTATCTGAATTTTCTAGTGTTATTATGGCCTGAATTTCTTTTTCTTTACACATGCACACACAAATTTTGTTCTTATTGCATACCTTAGCAATGTGGCCCTGCGCTGACAATTGATCCATCTTAGAGGGAGTGGAAGGTAGGGGACGTAAAGTAATCTTTTCATATCCAGTGCTCACCTCCGAAGGGAAAGTGAGAGATACAAAAGTAGCAATGATTAAACCGGTTTCCTTAAGAGAATCATCTACTTTCTTCAATATTTTTTTAATCTCACACACGTTTTGTGGTTTGAGCTCTTCACGAATTAATTTTAGTCTATACCTCTTACGCCATTAGAGTAAAACACTCCGTTGGTAAACTTTAGGGAGTAGTCATCCGTTATGTCCACAAAAATTGACGGCGAGAGAGATGAGAGTTGAATTAGTTTAGAAGCTTGCTTAAAATTTTTTTATTTCAATGAAAATTAATGAAAAAGATGAAACCATACCCGAAGAAAAAGGAATCTTATATGGGCCATTCATAAGTGTCGAGGATGGACTGGCAGAAGGACAAGTATAGTACAGACAATGAAAATACCGGACCAGAGATACAAAAAACATTAACTGAACTGTTTCAAAAAGCATGGGAAGGAATGGGATACCAACAGACTGGAAAGAAAATCTGATTCACAAGAAAGGCTCGATTGTAATAATTACAGACCGATAACCCTATCATCTGCGGTGAATAAGTTATATACCAAAATACTACGATAGAAAAGCGACTCAGGTGAGTAGTTGAAGAAGACTTAGAGGAGCAGGCTGCGTTCAGACAGAGTCGCCAAACACAAAACCATATCTTTGCACTAAGAACAACCACAGAGAAATGGATTACTAAGGGAAAAGACTTTTACCTAGCGTTCGTAGACTTAAAGCGGCATTTGGTACTGTACCTAGACAACATGTATGGGAGGCACTAAAAACAAAAATGTTCCAGATTAGTTGATAAACGCAATTAAAAGTGTCTACGACAATCCGATTAGGAAGGTAAGACTTGAAGGGGAGAGGTAAAGGCTCCGAAGAATCTGGGGAAAACTGCATCCAGAAAATGGGAAGAATAAAGGGAAAAACCCTGTTAGAGATAAGAAGAGAGTGCCGAAATCGAGAACAATGAAGAAGATGAATATTCCAAGGCTTCCCCGACGCCTAACTGCAAATTGAATTTAAATAAGATGAGATGAAGATGATTTCAGTAGAATTGCACTGTTTCTAAGTTTTTTACAGGCATCAATTTCACCACAACAAACGTTATCAATCACTTTCTTTATAAAAAATGGCGAAACATTAGCTAGAGTTTCTTCACTGTTTTTTCTTGACATTATTAAAAATTGGGGTTCATGAAATGATGATTTTGAAAATTTTCTTTATCCAATGAGAAGAAGTTCTGGTTACAACCGGCCGCTTTTGACCGATCAGGTAGATCTTTCATGTTGAAAATCTGTATTTTCCACTTTCTAAAACTTTGTATGATATCCAGGTATATTTAGAATTTATTTAGAGTTTTAAATAGCGAGTACAATATTAATTCTTACTTAAAATTGCTTTTATCAAAGACTTATTTGCGGAAAGGTTTATAATGCGAAATACAGACTAAAGATATAATGGTTCTAACAGAATTAGACTAGCGTTAAACAAGTAAAAGTGTTGTCTTCGGCCTGGCCAAAGTCTAAATACCCTACACCCAAGTACACCGAGTAACTAAAAAATTATAATTTCGCCACTTAACAACTTTGGTATAAGAACCAAGCCCATTTTTGGCAAATACTTTTGTAATGTCTCTAGATACTGCTAGATAGAATCACGTATTTACATATATTTTGAAACGTGTATGGGATATTGACAAGTTTGTAAAAGTTGGTAGACCACGCCCATTTTAGGTGTACAAATTGGTAATACCTGTGGATACATCTTGATAAAATGACGTGTTAATATCTTATACCGTTTACAAGATATTGACAACTTTTGTATGAGTGGGCGTGGCATGTCCATTTTTGGCAAACTTATTGGTAATGCTTCCAGATACATCGTGGTAAATATCTTACACTGTTCATGAGATATTGTCAACTTTGTTATGAGTGGGCGTGGCAACTTTGTTATGAGTGGGCGTGGCATGCCCATTTTTTGCAAAAATTTTATTACTGGCGCTATTTGTTCCGGAATAAAAGTATACCTCAATATCTCGCACGGTTTTCAACAAACTAGAAAATTAGTTTACGAAGAACGCCATAGATTTCGCAATATTTGTTAGATTTACCGCGAAGGTTGAACTTAATGTTTTTTGAAAGAATTTCCGTCTTCCTGGCCAAATTTTTTTTTAGGCTGAATTACAATTTGGAGGGCATGGCACATCCTTTCGAAATTTAGCGACGGAGTGACCAATTCTGATTCGGTTTATGGTATTATATCGTACTATCTATCCAGAGTGATATAGGCTATTTGGCATTTTAACTTTTAAAAAGGCTGTCCTTGGTCAAGCCAAAGTCTGAATATGCAGAATAAAATTCAGAATTCTATCTTAATATCTCATACCATTTATGAGATATCGACAGCCTTTTATGAGTGGGCAATAGGGCTTCTTATTTGTCGTAAAATTTCAATCCCGGGATTCCGGGACAAAATTCCTATTTTCCCGGATTTAACCGGAATTCTCTGAGCAAAACAGTTTTTGAAACACGAACAGTTATTAATATTATCATTGTTAATATCATTGCTAATGCGAAAACTTCATTATAGAAAACTAAACTTCATTTAGAAAACTAAATTTATGTTAATTTTAAATGTCTTGAGAATTACAATTTTGAATTAATTCTTTTAATAATTTTATAACAGAAAACTGGACTTACGATCTGTGCTAGCCGCACAGTTTTGAATTGCTCGCAAAAATAATACAACCTAATACCAAACTGCTCTACATAAGAAAGAAAATTTTTTCCAAGTTTTATCGTAATATCTCTTTCCGTTCTCAACGAACAAACATACAACCAGACGGACGGATAGGGACTGAGACTAAATTCTTTTGGAGTTTTATTAAATCAAAAAAGATTCGACTGATATTCCTTCTTCCATGTTTTTAGACGTTGAATCTTCTTTTACTCTTAAATATTCAGTCAATACACACAAAATGCTCCAAATGCCTCAGTCATTCGCTACTAAAACAAGAAGAAACACTAAGGCGAGCTTCGTATTTCATAAAATAACAACTGCATGCTTCAGACCACGGATTCGAAGCCACAGTTCGAAGCGAAATTGAAATAATGAATACTTTAATTTTCTCGAGATTTACACCGTAGCAATAAGCAACAAAAACAACAAGAACAACAGAGCTGTGCTCAAATTTCCTTTCGTTCGTCCGTCCGTTCGTTTGTCAGCCTTCCGTCCGTCTGTCAACGTCATCGACCGGCACCACTCGCATATTCTGTCTGTATTGTACACTAGCACCGCACATTTGGCTAAATTCTCAACCGAAAAATACACGCGAGTCTCCGCCGATTTCCTTTGTCCCGGATTGCTCCTATATATACTACTAACGTAATGAACAAGGATAACTACTGCTTCAAGTGGGCCGTATGTAATATCGGCCGTATTTTCCAGAGCTGAACACACAGAAAAGATTATCAAATTATCGTATAATATTGAAGCTGATAATTCTACATAATAAAGTGGTTTTACATTTTGAGGCATTAACGTTATCAATTTACCTTAATCATTTCGCAGAATTTAAGAAACTAAACGACCAAATAAACGTCAACGTATTTGCATATGGCATAGAATCACAAAAGCATTATTGTACAAAAATAGAGAAAACCTGTAACCTAAATCTTCCATTGATCCAAAAGTAGGGTCGACTGTACTATGTAAGGATTAACGAGTAAAAGTGTTGTATTCGGCCAGGCAGAAATCTAAATACCCTACATCCGAGTAGCTAAAAAAATTATAATTTCACTACTTAATAACTTTTGTATAAGTAGGCGGACCAGGCTCATTTTTGTCAAATATTTTTGTAATGTCTCTGTATACTGCAGGATAGAATCACGTATTAATATTTCGCAAGTTGCCAATATCTGAAAATACCTACATTTCAAAAATGAAATGTCGGCATGTGAATATAAGATCTGTAAAGAACGATTAACTTTGTTCCTTGGTGCTCTGCAAAGATTTTAAGCTAAAACCACTGTTTTTCACAAAAAATTTTAATTTTATTCCGATTTTGTTTTATACAGTGTTTTATCTCTTCTTTACAGTTTTTACTATCACAGTTCACAGAAATTTAAAAACTTGTAAATAGTTTAAGATAGGGTTAAATTAACTCTCGAATTAGCACTCCAAGTTGTTGCGGTCCCTGTCGAAGCAAGTCCAAGACCGAAGACCAAACTCAAATTAGGAGTTAAGAAGCTAGTGTTCTCTCGCTCCGATCACCACCAATTCTACTCCCAGCGTGGGTGTCAGCCGCTATGGTGGAAAGCTCCCAGCTCTGCTTTCTTCCGGTCCTAAGGAGATGTGAGGTGCTCGCCGATGTTCCGGATGCACCTAATGTAGCAAGGTGTGGTGCGGATGACGGCAACTTGTAGTTCACGCACAGTCGGGGCTCTACACACTGCCGCTTCGCGAGGATGCGGTGAATTATCGTTGGGAAGGGCGGTGAGCTTCGTGTGGCATTCAGAGTCTGCATCGTGTCCTCCGATGGAGGCATTATAAGGGTGTCGGGGGATGGAGAAGGCCTGGAGGAGCTTGGCGTACAAGGTGGTGGTAATGTTGTGGGACGTACGGCACCGGTTCGTACCAGCAGGCGACCTCGTCGGAACCGAGCAAACTACCGGCGAAGTAAATACATTAGCGATCTGTGAAGATAAGAGGTTTCAGAACATGAACATCATAATGTAATTAAGGGAACCAGCTTGGTGAAACGATGTGTAATTATACCCTTTTCAGTGCGGACATCGGTTATGCGAACACGTCCATACTATACTTACCGTGGTATAACCCAGTGATGCGACCCAGCCGCCAAGAGTTGTAAGGCATGTTTTTATCACGGACGAGCACCAGATCATCCACTTTGAAGCCTGGTTGAGGAACTTTCAACTTAATGCCCTTAGTTCGACGAGAAAGCCTTTTTAAATATTCAGATTTCCACCGATGACAATTTTGAGCAAGGTCTTGAACTCGCCGCCATTGGTAGAGTATGGACAGGCGATTGCTGATATTTTCAGGTCCAGCTGGGGAAAATTTCCGTTTCCCATAGAGGAGTAAAAGGCCACGATTTCTAATTATTTTAAACAATAGCGGTACTGACCTGGTTTCGAACAGCGTATCCAAATCAGTACCAAGAACTAGCGGGACCAGATGAGAAACATGATCCCTTCTCCTTACGGAATACATGAAACGCACAGCAGCATGCGAGCACACTGTCACCCTATTCATGCAGCCAACGCTACACCCACTATAGATTTCGCACCCGTATAGGAATTGAGGAATTATTGTATAAGAGACTTAACCAATCATGACACCACCTTACAGGGCAAAAAATTATTAATGTAGTATAACCGCCTGAGCATAAATTAAATGTTCTTACACTCAGGTAAAGTCTTCACTGATATAGATCGCTAAATTCCTGGCATATTTAACGTACGGCACAGCTGCTCTATCATGTAGAATTGGCACTAAGGATACCTTGACAGAACGGCCGCACGCAGACGTGGCTTTTGTTTAACCAGTGTTCAAATCCAATAGGTTGGAGTAGGCCTACGAGGAAACCGAGTTAAAGTCGGCATTCATACGGTTTACCCCTCAGTAGCCTCTTGAGCGTCAGATATAAGTAATAATTGAACATCATCGGCCATAATATGAACCAATGAGTTGGAAACCACAGCAGGAAGATCACTAACATAAAGGATAAATAGTATTGGGCCAATAACTGAACCTTTTGGCACCTCACTATTAGTAAACAAAAAGTTGGAGTAGGATGAAATTGGGTCATTAGCTTTTTGGCAAGAATATTAAAGCCAATCTAATTAAAAGCTTTGCTGAAGTCTAAGGGAAAGTCCTAGAATAGTAGTGTTGCTGTGACCCCCTAAATCCATGTTGACTCATAGAGATGTAAACTCTTCCATCGGCTTCAATAAATTCGAAAATTTTATCTTTCATTACGATAACATAGTTTAGAAGGTAGGAATGGTCATAGGTCGAAAGACAAGACAACGACCGGATACTCCTTTAATCTATAAAATAAAGCTGTGTAAATTAGGAAACTCATGAACCCCTGGATCGATTTGAATGCGGTTTTCGGCATTATGTTGTGTATTTTATCCAGGGTGATATAGACTATAAGAAGTTCCAAAAATTTTTCACTGAAGGACGCACTGCACTTTTGTGCCGCTTTAAAAACTCGCCGCTAGAGTGTACCGTGCACCTTTTTCAGGAGTAAAACGAAACATCAAGATGCAGGCTCAATAATGGAGTGTCCAATTTGTTCGGCATTATATCGTACATTCCATCTTTTGTAGCACAGGCGTTTATAAAATTTAAGTTGGTGGGCCCGTTACTCTTTTTATGAGGGATCAAAATTAATCATTAAGATGCAATATTAATAGTTTTTGCCATTTTTTGTATAAAAGGCGGTAACTTCTTACGGTAGTGGAATGATAACTTCTCACGGAGGTGGAATGAGGAACCGCGCTTCTGCGCTTCCATGCTTTCTCGTTAAACATGAGAGTTAACACTGTCGAATGGGATAGAAATATATATTCTACGTCTGTTCAACCTTTTTGCAGTTTATTCACTAATTTAAAGTTAAATTCACATGCGACGTACTTTTAAAAGATTTGTGGCTGTTAAAAATACGCTTAAAAAAAGATGTTGTGCCTTACCTGTTCTGAAATTGACTACAATATCTATTAAAAAAATGGTGTCACTGAGACAGTTGAATGCAATCCATCTTGTGCTTAAGTCGTCGTTAAAAAATGATATAGCAACTGGCAGAATTATCAGGTTTGCTACTAAAAGAAGAAGCATGCAGAGGTCCCAATAGAATCTGTGACAATATCGGTTAGGTAAGTTTTTATAATTTAATGAAATTGTTACAGCTTACCTGAACGAACTGCAGGGATGTATCACCCAATGACCAGACGACTTCTGTCGTATTCGTTCTTTAACCAGAGCTTTCCGGCTCCCAAACAATTTCATAGCCAGCCGATTGTCCGTAGGCTGGAACCATGATTGCAACTGACTTTTTAAGAAATTAGCTGAAACTTTCTCCGAAACAATTGGGATGGAAGGCATAGGCTCCTCCTTAGGAGTTCCATACAATGAAACATCATCAAAGTGCACCTGGAAGCATACAAAATCCGTAAAATGTGCGCACCTACCTAAGTGTTATTTGCAACAGTAACTTCCTTTATAGAACTAATAAAATGCATCGATTACAAATTTCGCGTAATTCCCTACGTTCATAATACAAAATAAACCTTTGTTCTTGCCATTTCACTTCCTGGATCGCATATTAGTAATGCTTCATCATCGAAAGCGGTGACAAGAGAATCCGTGCAAGTATTTTCAAAAGATATCCGTAAATCATGTTCATTTTGCGAAGAACAATAAGAGCACCGTAAGGACTCTTCGCTGTCACCAAAAAGTAATCTGTTGAAATATAAAACACAGTTTTTGAAATTAGACATATTAAAAAAATAGATATGTAGTTCTACATACAAATATGCGGGATTAAAAGAGGAATTCGTAACAACATTTTTTTTTGTGTAAAAAGTGAAACCTACATTACAAAAAGTTGCATTCGAACGATGCTTATACACAACAAGGAAGCCTGACTCACCACTTATTGCGATATGAATATCTTATTGTTCTCCCGAAATCGTGATTTCAACAGACAGATAGACAGGCAGACAGACAGACAGGCAGACAGACAGACAGACGGACGGACGGAGAGGGCTAAATCGATTCAGGAGGTGACGTTGAGCAAGGATATATATACTTTTCTATATCTATCTCGTCTCCTTCTCTGCGTTACAAACGGAAGAACAAAGTGGATATGCCATACTCCCTTTGGGTGTAGGGTACAAAAATTACCATCGTAAATAAATATATATGCACGTACGAGTATATAGTATACTTCTTACTAAAGCAGTTCTTGGTAAAGGCTATTTATTTATATAAATAAATACAACTTTTATAAAGGCCACTCTCTAAAAATATATCCTACATGTAATTTATGTCCATAATTTCCTTACATACATACACAATTTTTGAACTGTAACAATAAAATTCATAAAAAGCTATAAAACACCCATTAAGGTTTTTTCTTTTAATGACTTCGGCTGTAAATAAATACAGAGTACTCTGTACTGTATTATTAATTATTATTATCACTCTATTTATGAAATATGTGAATTGTGACTACTACTGTACTTTCGCATTTCTTGTTCGCTCAGTGCACATATCGATCCGTTCTGATATTCTTTTAAAAAATGAAACCGAAGGAAGTATCCCTTCAGCAGGGAGAACGTGTGTATTTTTATAAATTCATATAAAAATTAGAGCCCAGCACGGGTGGATTCCTCTGCATGCTCCACCTTTTGATTAAACACGCATATAGAAGATATCTGCTATGATTATTAACTCCTACTCATTCTACGCTGACTGGATGAAGTCTGTGTACTTCGGTGCTTTCTCATCAAATACAACACTCACAATACAAAATGTTTTCATTGCATTTTGAATTTGGAACTATTTTCAAAATCTTTAAAACAGGCGCCAAAAGTATCCGAAATACCCAAACCGACAGACGATAGTGATAGATAGATAGGACGTGTTTTTGGAGTCCTCCTTTAACAGCGATCAACTCAGCGGTTTTTCTTAGTCTCCCTATATTAATTTGTAATCTTCGGGGCTGTGTGGGAATCTCCTCCAATCAGTAGTCCTACCTGTTTAAATCGCATTAAATCTCAAGAAATACTCATTCCCTAAGTGATTTTATACAATAAAATGTCAAACATCAATCTTAGATCCAATCAGAGTTTAAAGTCCACTGCAAGTGATTCTGCCTCTCCCAATACATCGACAACAGAGCTTGCAATCTCTACATATACTAGACGAACGCATTAGTAAACAAAGTGATTTCTTGAATGAAGTCATCAAAAGTGAAATTAGTAAACTACGTGAGGACAATGATAAATTTCAAAGGAAGTTACGCAGCTTGCGTGGGGAGTTCAAAAGCAAACTTTGTAACATCGAGGCCTGCTGGACGAAGAAACTTGAGGAAACTAAGGAGTCCATTATTGCTTTTTCTGGTCGTATTGAATTGGTTGAGTCAGCTCCGGCCGTTTCACAAGTCTATAGAAGAGACTAGATGAAGTTTTGGATCGTGTTGACACTTTAGAACGACGCGATATCGCCAACGATGCTGTGCTTTTTGGAGTTCCTGTGTTGAAGGATGAGGAATTAAATAACATTTATTCCAAGTTGTGCTTAACCATGGGATGTAATCAGTTCTAACAAAGTCATGCTTTTCGTGCTGGCAGTAGAGTGCGCTCTAATGCCATTGCTGCTCATCCCTCAATTTCGTCGCCAATAATTCTTATTTTCCTTCATTCTCACGAGAGAAACCGGTTTCTGAAGGCTGCAGCAAATTTTCGAGGAACCACCAATCGCTCTTTACATCTTAGTGACATTGGTTTCCTATCTCACTTAAATTTTTACGTAAATGGAAGTCTTACTAAAAGTGAACTGTGAACTTCTCTCTAAATTGAAGAGAAGGAACCAACTTTTTGCTGCCTACACCCGGCGTGGATTAGTCTTTATAAAACTAACTGAGAGGGGGCTAGCTTGCTGATTAAAAATGCTGATGCTTAACGCTGTTATTTGGGAATACTCCGTAATGGTCGATCATAATTCCCATCATTCAGAAACAACTACTGATAAAATATTAGCATCCGACTTTATTATTTACTTTAATACTAAGTTTCTAATATTTTACAACTCTACTATTAACCCCCTATTTATCTATCCTTTTCTCTTTTCCAGGGAATCATGAAACTATGCGATTTATTTCTCTCAATTTTTTTCTTTTATGCGCCTATATTTTGGTTTTTGTTTATTTGAGACTACTCTTATTTGTAATGAAAGGGTGATTCATGGTCATTTGTAGTGGTAATAACATGTTAATCCCTTTGTTATGAGTACTTAGTACTTAAATATAGGGCTTCATGTAATCCATGTAAATGCACAGAGCCTGTCCTCTAAAATGGATGAATTTAGGCAAGTATTTACAAACTCAGGTATCGATATTATTTGTGTATCGGAGACTTAGTTCCATCTAGTAATTTCTAGTAGGTTTTATAGGTTAAGAGGGGTATAAAATGGGTTTAAGAGTTTTCAATCGGACCGTTCGGGGCGTTTGGGAGTAGTTTGGCAATCTTCGTTAGGGGCATCGTTAATTGAAGATTTATTGCTAAATCAAATAATGAGTGCTCATTTGCTCACTCGGCACTTTCTGCCTACCCCAACAAAACTTTTGTTATCTAACGTTCTACTCCTTCCAATGCTCACTTATAGATGTCAAATTTTTCATGATCTAGATTACGTTTCTTTAAATAAATACAATATTGTCTACAACAGTATTGTACACTTCATACATAACATTAACAAGGCGAACACATATCAGATTTTTCTTTTTAAATTTTTAATAGTAAACCTATTAATGTATGTATTTAAATTAAGCACTCTGTTATTCCTACATAAAATAATATACACTGGGCAACCTAATTATTTGTACAGAAAACTAAATTTTTCCCATTCGCAGATATCAATAACACAGATTCTGCCTAGGTTTTCCAAACTAACGTCAAAGAGGCAGTTCTTTGTGAGCTCCACCAGACTTTGGAACTCCCTTCAACCAAACATACGGAGAACAGTCAATAAAAGTGAATTTATGTTGAAACTCTCCTCGTTTATAAATGTAAATTAATGCACCGTACTATTACATTTATCCTTGTGTATCCTTGTGTTCTTCTTCTTCACTCCTCTTCTCATTTCTCTTTTCTCTCCATCCTTTCTCCTTATTTATTTTTATGATTGAAATAAGTTTTGGCGTCTGTAATTCTTCACGATTTCATCTCCTCTACCCTTCTAACCCAAATCGGAAATGGCTGAAGTTTGATATTTTCTGAGAAGGCTGGGAAAAGTATTTTGTATTTTTGTTATGAGTAATAGTTTACAAAATATTTGTAAATAAAAACAAGTAAAAGTGTTGTCTTCTGCCACGCCGAAGTCTAAGTACCCTACACCCGAGTAGCTAAAAAATAAAAATTACGCCAGTTGAGAATTTTTGTATAAGTAACAGGACCACGCCCATTTTTGGCAAATATTTTCGTAATGTCTCTAGATAACCCAGGATAAAATCACCTATTAATATATTGTGCCGTTTATGAGATATTGCCAACTTTTGTATGAGTGGGTGGAACACGCCCATCTTTTGGAAAAATTTTAGTAATGGCGCTATATGTTCCGGAATAGAATTATGCCCAATATCTCGCACGGTTTATGAGATATTCACCCTATAACATTTTCAAAACGAGATGCCTTACAAATAGAAGAACAAAGTGAATATACCCCCTTCGGGTGTAGGGTATAAAAAGCAAGGAAAGTGAAGATATGAAATATGGACAGTGTATGTATACAGAAATAAAACAAGTAAAAGTGTTGTCTTCGGCATGTCCGAAGTCTAAATACCCTATACCCGAGTAACTAAAAAATTATAATTTCGCCACTTAACAACTTTTGTATAAGGACCACGCGCATTCTTGGCAAATATTTTTGTAATGTCTCTAGATACTGCTGGATAGAATCGCATATTAATATTTTGAAACCTTTATGTGATATTGACAACTTTTTTATAAGTGTGCGGACCACGCCCATTTTAGGTACACAATTTGGTAATAGCTGTGGCTACTTCTTGATGAAATTATGTACGTGTTAATAAATTATACCGTTAACAAGGTAATGACAACTTTTGAATGAGTGGGCGGACCACGTCCATTGGCGAGCTTATTGGTAAAGCTTCCGAATGGGCCATCTCGCCCATTTTCAGTCCCAAACTGTCCTACATAACAAAGAATATTTGTGCCAAATTTCATTGCAATATCTCTTTTCATTCTCCTGTAATCGTGTTCATCAGACAGACAGACAGACAGACAGACAGACAGGCAGGCGCACGGACAGGGCTAAATCGATTCAGGAGGTGACGCTGAGCAGGAATATATATATATATATATATATATATATATATATATATATATATATATATATATATATATATATATATATATATATATATATATATATATATATATATATATATATATATATATATATATATATATATATATATATATATATATATATATATATATATATATATATATATATATTATATAATATATATATTATTATATATTATATATATTATATAATATTATATTATTATATAATATATATATATATATATATATATTATATAAATATATATATTCTATATCTATCTCGTCTCCTTCTCTGCGTTACAAACGGAAGAACAAAGTGAATATATCCTACTCCCTTCGGGTGTAGGGTATAAAAAGGCGATGGTATTTATATAAATGGTATTTTTTACTGCGGCTTGTGTTATTCAATTTTCAAATTTAACGGTAAACAAATATCTAATTTAAATCGTCACATGTGCTCTACTAAAAACTTAAAGTTTGATACGAAAACTTTTAAATCGACGCAGTTCATTCAGTGGGTTGTAGAAGATTGCAAGCCATTTTTTGCAATTTCAAGGGTTCAATCGTTCATAAAAAGTTGAGGTACCTGTGGAGATGTTAACGATTTACTTACCGAACTCTACAACCATTACACACAACGAGGAAACAAAAATAAAGTAAATGTAAGTATAAATGCCGCGGCAAAATTGGTAGAAAATATAATTTTATTTGGTATGAGGAACGCAATACAAAAATTCGGTTAAACCAAAAGACCATTCCTGTTTTAATGCGACTTGCAGACAAGCAGTCAGGTCTAAAGAGAAACTGGCGTTTGAACAAAACTGCTGAAGCCAAATTGCTGCGCAACCAGGCCAGAAACCAGGACAGGTGTAATACCACTCTAACGCGCAAAAGTTTTCTACGAACAGCGCCTTAGACGTAGAGCTCTTCAGTGCCATAAAGGTAGTAAGAACTTTTGGTCGTTCGTGGGGAGAGTGAAAAATCAGAACCGATGATGTATTACATGCTACGCTTGAGATGCATTTTCGATAGCGAGCTGTTAAAAGAGTGCTTGCAAACCTCAATGTCAACAAATCCTTGAGACCGGATGGCATTTCAGTCCACGTATTGAGAAAGTGCGCCTCAACACTGGCTCGCCCATTGCGCAATCTCTTTAATCTATCGTACACTTCAGGAGTTTTTCCTATTGCCGGTTCCCAAAAAATGCGAGGCTACAAACCCTGCAAATTACTGGCCCATAGCAATTTGTTCAGTGCTCTCCAAATTTATAGAGAGTATTTTAAATATTAACTTGATGAGGTATCTGGAGAGCAACCATTTGGTCAGTGATCGCCAGTATGGCTTCACTGAGTGGTGGAACAGTTGCATTCACCAGTTCGATGAGAGTAAAGTTGTTGCTTTAGATATCTCCAAAGTTTTTGACCGGGTGTGACATAAAGCACTCGTGTCTAAACTGGCTGCTTATGGTGTTGGTAATTCTTTTACTCGATGGATATCTTAATGAAGAACTAGGGAAATCTTTTGAAAGACCTAGGACTACTGAATTTCTGCCTGGGAATGAAATTCAAACAAAGTCCGATTAATAAAGAAATAACTATGTGTCTATCGAACTACGCACGAATTGTTTTTATAAGTTTTTACCTTTATAACAACTTATTGCTTTCCTCATGTACTTAGCAGTTTCCACCAGATCAGATATTTCACATGTAAGTGCATTAGTCAACTTAATTCGAATTACGCAAAAGACCACTGAGTTGTAAAACGAATATTGAAACAAACTTCTTGGATATGCTGATGCGGACTGGACCTCCAATATATATAGTACGATAGAAGGTCTTATACAGGTTACTTTTTCACTTTAGTAAATTCAGCCATTACTTGGGAATCAAGAAAGCAAAGAACTGTCGCAATGTCGAGTACTGAAGCGGAATACGTAAGCCTCTCAGAATCTACGAAGGAAGCATTTCACTTAAGAAGATTCTTTTCAGAAATTTTGGGTCAACAAAAGCAACTATAATTTTTAACGACAATCAATGCGCTAATCTTCTAAGTAAGAATCCCGTTATTCACAATAGAATGAATCATGTGGATATAAGCCATCATTTTATCAGAGAAACGGTTAAAGAACGTATAATCGAAATAAGATACTTACCAACGGATAAA
This sequence comes from Sicus ferrugineus, assembly GCA_922984085.1. Classification (NCBI taxonomy): domain Eukaryota; kingdom Metazoa; phylum Arthropoda; class Insecta; order Diptera; family Conopidae; genus Sicus; species Sicus ferrugineus. Next base: position 17,734,026 of record OV277348.1, read on the forward strand.
ATGCCTGCACATTTTCTAACAAAAGGTTTAACTTTTCAAAACACACGAACCGTATTACAAAACTTGGAATAGGCCCTATTAGTAAAGTTTAAAACACACTACAATTACAGTATGTCAAATGTAATTCACAGGATTCTATTCTTGCGGTATCAATTTGATATTATTGGAAGATTTTCCGGAAAGATCTTTTTAGTTCCAGTATTTCTTGACAGGAGCTCAGCAACGGAAAACATAGATGTGGAGAACTACATATATATGGGGCGTGTTTAACTCAATGTTTATATGGGGTATTTCCCACAATAATATTTAATTCAAGGACATACTAAAAATAGGAAATTGAGCTCGGTCGACTAAATTTAAATTGTACGTGGATAACAAAAAACAAATGGTTGCAAAAATATATATATATATACATATATATATATATATATATATATATATATATATATATATATATATATATATATATATATATATATATATATATATATATATATATATATATATATATATATATATATATATATATATATATATATATATATATATATATATATATATATATATATATATATATATATATATATATATATATATATATATATATATATATATATATATATATATATATATATATATATATATATATATATATATATATATATATATATATATATATATATATATATATATATATATATATATATATATATATATATATATATATATATAGTAAAAATCTTCCGCAGTGTATGGTAGTGATAACTTTGGTCGATCTCGCCTCGTGTTCAACCCACAAATATCACCGACACGTCCAAAAAAATTTAATGAGAGTAGTTTGCATACCTTTCGTTTAGTTGGAAACTTTTTTGTTTTCTGTTGTTACGTACGTTGTATGTGTTTACGCACGAATAAGGCGTTTGCTTCTGTAGAGTGTTTTGCAAAGACGTCTTTGGGACGGCTACAAGACTAGCTCTGACTTCATTAAGGGCTGAACTGTGGTTTCCTACAGCTGCTGCAGGAGTGGAATTGATGCCACTGCCGTAAGGCCGCGTGTAATATGTTGGAACGCTGAGCTGACGATTGAACTTGACTTTGCGACTGCTTAAATCAATGGAATTACGTTTAATTGAATGACCATTACTTGATAAGGAGGAGCTTTTATTGGATGACACACAGGAATTGTTGGCATGTAGTTCCGCTATACTGCACGAATAAGTGGTCGTACCTAAGTCTCTCCTGCGATCTACATTGCAATTCTTGACGGGTTTGGTTGCAACAGAAATGCTTTCAAGTGAGAGTCTGTTGCTATCATTAATTTGGTTTCGAAAATTAGAACGATATGTTTTCACCGATCCGTTTGCCACATATTGTTGCTGGTTTCTACCAGAAGGTCCCACTATTTGGGCGCAGCCGAGTGACGCGGATATTGATGTGAGCCGCTGACTTCGCGAGCTTTTCCTGCTATCGAGATATATTATATTTAGATATTTATCGCTCGGATTCAAAGAATTGTCTGAAACAGCGTTCGATTTGCTTATAATTTGATTTTTTTTCTTAGTATTGCGCACTTTTAAAGAAAAGTTCCGAAACCTTTCAGGCGGATCTTTTATTTCGTTCGTATTCAAATATGAAGGACTATTCGCGATGCACTTATATATGTAACTTTTGTGGACTAACCGCTGTTTGTCACAAGAGTCTTTTACTTGATTTTTAGTAACGAGATCTTCCTTCAGATTCAAGTAGTGCTGCCGAGCTCGCTGTTCTGTGCTTATATTGCAGCTACTGCAGCGGTTCTTGAACCGATTGCTTGTATACGAAGTCCCGTCTTCGTGCCGACTGGGCGTTGTAGAATCGGAGCTACTTAAAGTATTCGACACGTTATTCCTCTGCTCTTCGCACGTGCGAACGTTATTCTCTCCTACAATGAGCTCTCGAGCGTTACAATCGCCAAGAATTACAGAAGTTCGGATGCTAGTGGCAGTTTCGGAACTGTTATTAGTGAGGACGGCCGTTTTTGTGGCTTCGACGTGAGGGTAGTAATCTAGGGGACTGTGTTGGCTACTGATTTTGTTACTGATCCACTCGCTGCTATGTGAAGTCTGCGCTGCCAAACCAAGCTCGCCGTCAAGTTCTACGCTCTGAGAAGAGTTCTGACCATTGTTATCAGCAGAAACCGCTTCACGGCCTATGCTTTGAAAGCCAGGCGAATGCGGTCTATAGCCACGTTCGGCGAGAAGAAACCCAGTGTTGAGATCGACGTGGTCGCAAGGACTATGGCGGCGGAGCGACGAGTGTCTGAGTGACTCGTAACTGCAGGATAAGGCCTTTTGAAGAACGCGCGTTGCACAATGCGATGACGAGGGCACTGGTATTGCCTTCGGGCACACGCTTCTCGTGGAACTTTTTACGCAGATGTTATTACTTATGCTCTGAGCACTATTGAGGTTGAACAACGACTGCCGCAGCAATTGATTGTTTAATTTCTGTTGCTGCAAGTGTAGTTCATGATCACTGCTGGAATTATCTCCGCTGGCACTGAAAAAATACGAAAATACAGAAAACGAGAATTGCGCATAAAATAACATTTCAGAGAGTTTTACAAAAAAAGTAGTCGATCACATAGTGATGACGTCTCTACAGAAATATTCATATATGCATGAGTATATACGAGTGCAACTTTGAAAATGAAACAGAAGTGATAAGGGGTTTGTGGTGCACAAAGCGACATAAGCGTGGAGAAATAAAAGCAAAAAAGCAGTTCCAGTGGAATGCAAAGATGTGCTAACGAGATCAAATCTAAGAGAGATCTCTGAGAGATCCTCATATAACACACACCAGCTTCAAATTCAGAATTTATGTAGTTAATTTACTTATTAATTCAATGACGATACTATTGCTGGATATAGCACTCTGCCCTCATTCCAATCTCTTTTACAGCTCGACTGAAATGAGAACTCGTCTTGCAGGTTGAGAATGAATAAATTTAAAAATGTCTGCACTCAGAAAAACTAATTCCAATTTTATACTTTGTTTCTTTCCTTAGGTTAACTTCTTCACAAAAAATATACGTTTTTAAAGTACAACACTTGTTTTAACAGTAATTTTTAATGAAAAATTTTATTTATAATTAAGAAATTATATTAAGGATTTTAAATTCATGAATTCAAATAAAAATTCGTGCTCGAAAAAGAAACGAATTCCCATTTTCGCCATTTTAAAATAAAAATTTGTATTAGTTCGAAAAAGAAACGAATTCCCATTTTAAGAATATTTCCTTTCGAAAATATCTTTGGAAAAACATCACCTTTGCTAAAACTGTATTTTAAACTTAGGAACATAAGTTTTTGCTTTTTTTAGAATATGAAAATCGAATTCTTTAAATACTTTTTTACCGTATTTAAAGGATGAAAAGGTCTTACAAATAAAGTACATATTTTGAGCATTATTTATTGATATTTACAAAGTGTTACAACTATAAAGTGGTGACGAAATTAAAAATCATTTTAACCAATTAAAATTAATTGGTCTAAAAATTATAAAATATTTGGGCCAGTCAGTGGATTCAGGTACATAGTTTTAAAACTTTAGATCTTGCAATAGTAATCTTTCTAATTTATTTTCTAATACTTCTAAGGAAACTTATTATTTGTAAGAAAAATCCTTTCCTCCTCCTCCCTCTATCAACAGTAGCTCGAGCTATCTGCACAAAAAAGAGTAGAAGATACTGAATTCTAATATAAAAAATAAAATAAATCTCAACATTTTAATGCATGAAAAACAAGAAACCATTTCTTGACAAACAAGAAACCATTTTCCATTCGAATAATAAACCAAAAAACTACGATAATTATTTTTAAGACCAAGCAAAATCTCTTTAAAAAAGGTATTGTCTTGAAAAAAAATTCCAGTATAAAATAGTGAATCTACTCGGAGGATTAATTTTAACACTATACACATAATAAAGTAATAAATCCTAAATAAAACCGTTCTTATAAATATAAAGACTGTTTTATAGTATGTTTGAAATAAATAAAAATGCGTGCAAAATGTAGAGAAATTTTCATAGATATTGTGTATGGTATATAATATTTCGAATTACCTACTAATATTTTAATTTTAATATTTAATAATTTGTATATTTGTTCGTGCGAAGGCTTTTCGTCTGTCATCAAAATTCTTAATCAACGGGTTTATTGGAACATTAAATATTAGTTTTGGTGTCTCCGCTGATCTTTCCTTTTAAACGGATAGTCTTTAAATTTGTAAGCGACTATAAACTTGTAAGTGACAGTCTTGATAGTCTTTAAATTTGTAAGCGACTATAAACTTGTAAGTGACAGTCGCAAATTGCAGAAACCCCATAAAGATAATATAAATTTTGTTCGTATAAATTTTAAAACTATAATTCCAACACAAAATGAAATGAAAGGTTATTTCACTTCCTTAGTACTGATATCTACACTCATACAATTTTATTTTTAATCCAACGTACACATGTTTTGAAAACATTGATATTAATACATTTATAAGCTAAAAATTTTAATTTTTAAATGGATCTTCTAAAAAAATTTTTATAAGAAAACATTTTTATGGCACGTGGAATTATTTAATATAACTATAGTACTTTAGTACCTTAGTAAAATTCACAATGATTAAGCAGAGACAACTCTCTTATTTCGAGAGTATTTTTTCTGAGTGTGTACCAGTTCTGAATTCAATTTGTACAGATGATTTTTTTATTGATTAAGCAACAGTACAAACAGGCGAGAGTATTTTATTTACTGCAAAAGATAATTTGTTGAGTGCTAAATTTGAATTGAGAATTGAGCAAAAGAGGATCAAGAACTGGGTACGCTGGACACAAACCAGTTTTTTATGTAAGTTCCTCTGGCCCTTTGATCGTGTGCTAATTAGGCGTAAAAACGTTTCGCAAAAGTATAATTTCCTAATGAGCATTTCCAGTGTTACGTACGACCTTCGTAAAACTCGGACCTAAAATGTGTATCTTCAAAAAATATAATATAATAAGAAAATGATTTTCCATATATATATATCTAATCGCCTAATGAAATCTCTATACATATCCGTTGGGACCTTTATTGCTCCAATTTACGCACTGATTTTCCTAATTTTTTTAATGAATATATGAAAATTTACCCCAATCAAATTTGTTAAATTTTTGATTAAGGTGTTTTTCGCCTTAATTTATTTATTTATTATATATAAGCAATAAATTTATTGCTTTTTTATACTGAGCCATTAACACTGGTGTTACCACATTGTTGTCTTGTGGAATCTTTGGCGAACACTGAAGTTTGAATTTTTGTAAGTAATCTCACACTTTTTTGCCAATTGGTAGCATATGTGCTTCACACAGTGCTACCAGGTTAAAGGATTCTGACAAAAATATAACAAAATATAACACTGATTGCGTTCGATCTGGCTATCGAAATGTAAACAAAAGAAAATTAGTTTGCATATTTCTTCTCCTACTAACACATATGTGTGACATATTAGTTCACTGATAGGAAAATATATTCCGATTACTGAAGCGCGCATTTTTACACCCTACACCCGAAGGGATTATATTATATTCACTTTGTTCTTCCGTTTGTTACGCAGAAAAGAAGACGAGGTAGGTGTAGAAAAGTATATATTCTTGCTCAGCGTCACCTCCTGAATCTATTTAGCCGTCCATCTGTCTGTCTGTCTGTTGAAATCACGATTACGGGAGACCGAAAAGAGATATGAAATTTGGTACAAATAGAATAAAGAAAAAAAAAAAAAAAAAAAAAAAAAAATATATATATATATATATATATATATATATATATATATATATATATATATATATATATATATATATATATATATTTTTTTTTTTTTTTTTTTTTTTTCTTTATTCTATTTGTACCAAATTTCATATCTCTATATATATATATATATATATATATATATATATATATATATATATATATATATATATATATATATATATATATATATATATATATATATATATATATATATATATATATATATATATATATATGTATATATATATATATATATATATATATATATATATAGAGATATGAAATTTGGTACAAATAGAATAAACAAATATATATATATTTTTTTTTTTTTTTTCTTTATTCTATTTGTACCAAATTTCATATCTCTTTTCGGTCTCCCGTAATCGTGATTTCAATATATATATGTATATATATATGTATATATATATATATGTATATATATATGTGTGTGTGTGTGTGTGTGTGTGTGTGTGTGTGTGTTATTTAAATTATTATTTTATTGTTATGAAGAATTTTCAAGACCACCTTCTGCAATTTTTTTTTATGACAGATGAAACCAAGCTCAGGGGAGGCCCCCTATCCATGCACAGTATTTGTTGGTTCCGAAGGGATGACTGGTTAGCGGGAAGGAAGAAAGAGGGAGAAATGAAGGTTTACACTTCGCTTAGAGGTTTCGACGCTGTAAGTGGGCGGAAAGACATTCACGGAGAGATTATTGCACAATTTAACTGCGCGACTGGTTCGTTGGAACGGAATCGCGACATAAAAGGGGTGCACCACTCTGGAAAGCCGAGTAGTTCTGCCAAATAACTGAACCGGAGGAATCAGGCTGGCTACTTCAGATGAACATGTGGCGAACCAACTGGTTGCTACAAATTTTATATATATATATTTTTGTTTAAAACCAAAATATAGAAGAAATTCCCTTGAATTAAATATTTATTAGCATTTAAATTAAAATAAGTTTTAATATCGTAAATAATAATAATAACAATAAGTATCCGAATTAATAACATTAAAATAGTCATAAGTTCACAATAAGGAATACATAAGAAAGAATAAACTTAGAACAACAACAAACAAGAATTGAACCAGAAAATTATAAAAAGAAAGCAAGCTCCGAAAACACACGATAGTATATACATACGCTCAGAGAATAAGACATACGCACAAGTAAAGCAGCGCAATTCTAAAAATAGAATTATGCGACCAGCTTAATTTCGCTTACTCTTTTTTTTTGCGCTTTCGCTGCCACTGATCTAAAAATAGAATCAAGCATACAGCTCATAACTATTTTCTTTCGTCGCGCACACGCTGCATATGGTTCCTACTGTGTTTTTAACAGCATGTGCATTTAACGAATAGTTTGTGCAAGCCCAGTCAGCCTTCTGCCGGTGAGCAAAGACTTGATTCTTGCCGGCCAAAACAGAAACTCCTTTTGCCTGGAGCATTTGACTCCCTGGTTCGACAGCCCCAACTATCGCATAACGAGTGGCTCATATTTGAAACGAGTTGATGAACTCCAATATATTTAGTAGGAGTAGAAGTAGTTGTTGGCGTATTCTAAGCGTATCTTAGGAGTATTTTTGGCGTATTCAGTATTAGCCGGAATCATTCCTTCGGGAATTTCAAGGCTTCGGCCGGAATCATTCGTTCGGGAATTTCAAGGCTCGGCCGGAATCAGTTCTACGGAGCTTTCACCAGCATTGTGAGCAGCCCTCTGCCGCGGAGCACTCAGCTCCTCCGACATTGTATTCACCAGCATTGTAAGCGGCCCTCTGCCGCGGGGCATTCGGCCCCACCGTCACCTATACACCTGCAACCTTTGTAAGCGGCCCTCTGCCGCGGAGAACTCGGCTCCCCCGTCTTCTGTATATAGAAACTGTTGTACGCGTCCCTCTGCCACCAGGCACTCGGCCTGATATACCGACTGTAACCAGTGGCGTAGATATTAAGTTTGTAAAACTTTTGTGAATTGAATAAAATATTAAATAAGGAAAATAACGAACACCAACCCGCATACGTCCGAGCTGAAATTGCAGTGATAGATTTGCTTCACAGCAAATCGTGTGCAATTCTTCACTATCGTGGTGGTTGGAACTTTGAGGGTTACGAGATCCCCCAAAATGGACCCTGGGGCGACTGACGCAACCCCAAAACTCGTTACAAACATTAACCATGAAAGTAACGGCAAAATAATGATACAATAAAGATCGCATTGGATTGACATGAACATCAAGAGCCTCCGACTCATTAATATCCATACCACCCATATTTAGAGGTGAAAAATTGTCACCCGCTAAACGTTTGTGTGTCAACAGGCAGCATTGGGTTTTACGCGCATTAAAATCTACCCGATTCGCTCGACTCCACTCTTGGGTTTTATTGAGGTCAGATTGGAGTGTGTCATTCATAATTCTGCGTTTTTCAATGATCTCCAGAATAGAAGGACGCCTGGAGAATGAATATGAATGAAAAATGCTGCTTTCATCAGCAAACGAGTAGAGGGGGTTTGACGTCAATGACAGAAGGTCATTGATGAAAATAAGAAAAAGTGTCGGAGACAGGATCGAACCCTGCGGAACTCCAGCATTGATGGAGTGGTCTTTGGAAGCAGAGCCGTCTATTACAACCCGAATAGAACGGCCGCTGAGGAAACTCGATATCCATCGAGTGAAAGTATTACCGACACCATAAGCAGCCAGTTTAGACACAAGTGCTTTATGCCACACTCGGTCAAATGCCTTGGAGATATCCAAAGCAACAACCTTGCTCTCACCGAACCGGTGAATACAACTGTTCCACTGCTCAGTGAGGAACGCCATCAAATCGCCTGTGGAGCGGTGAGCACGGAAACCGTACTGGCGATCGCTGACCAATTGGTTGCTCTCCAGATACCTCATCAGGTTAAAATTTACAACGCTCTCCATAACTTTGGAGAGCATTGAACAGATTGCTATGGGCCGGTCATTTGCAGGATTCGTCTCCTCACCTTTTTTGGGAACTGGCTGCACATTGGCACACAGGGGGGAAGTGGGAAAAACTCCTGAAGTAAACGATAAATTAAAGAGATTGCTCAATGGGCGAGCCAGTGTTGTGGCGCACTTTCTCAACAGATGGGTTGAAATGCCATTCGGTCCCGAGGATTTCTTGACATTGAGGTCTGCAAGCACTCTTTTAACAGCTCGCGTTCGAAAATGCATCTGAGGCATAGCATGAGATACATCATCGACCGCGGGCAGTTGTTGTCTACTCTGGAAGAGAGCAGTTTTGAGCAAACATTCTGGCTAATAAGTTTGCCTTATCAACCGAGTGAGTGAAGATCTGATCATCCTCGAGGAGAGTTGGAATGGACGATCGCGTCTGATTCTTCACTCTCCCCACGAACGACCAAAAGTTCTTACTACCCTTATGGTATTCAAGAACTCTACGTCTAAGGCGCTGTTCGTAGAGAACTTTTTTGCGCTTTAGAGTGGCATTGCACCTATTCTGGCCTGACTGCGCAGCAGTTTAGTATCATCAGTTTTGTTTAAACGCCAATTACTGAATGCTTCCTCTTTAGACCTGAATGCTTGTCTGCAAGTCGCATTAAACCAGGAATTGTCTTTTGGTTTAATGGAAATTCTTTTATTGGGTATGAAAGACCTCATACCAAATAAAATTATATTTTCTACCAATTTTGCTGCAGCATTTATGTTTCTATCTCTGAAACACAATTGCCAATTGAAACGGCTGAAAAAGCAGTTCAGCGCATCCCAATTAGCCTTCTCATAAAGCCACACTTTCCGCTTCGGAGCTGGCTGGTGAGCGGATTGAAAACTAGAATATGGGAACGTAGCAGAAATTGTAGCGTGGTCCGAATATAAAGCATCTCAATGTTAAACAAGAATTACACAAATTAGAATAATCAACACTAATAAAATTAAAAAGTAACGTATAATCATAGTTAGGAAAACCAAAAATGAAACTTACAAGTAAAAGTTTTGTCTTCGGCCTGGCCGAAATCTAAATACCCTACACCCGAGTAACTGAAAAAATTATAATTTCGCCTCTTAACAACTTTTGTATAAGTAGGCGGACCACGCCCATTTCGGGCAAATGTTTTTGTAATGTCTAGGTACTGCTAGACAGAATTACGTATTAATATTTTGAACCGTTTATGGGATATGGACACCTTTAGTATAAGTGGACGGACCACGCGCATTTTTATACTCTACACCCGAAGGGAGTAGGGTATATTCACTTTGTTCTTCCGTTTGTAACGCAGAGAAGGAGACGAGATAGATATAGAAAAGTATATATATTCTTGGTCAGCGTCACCTCCTGAATCGATTTAGCCCTGTCGGTCCGTCTGTGTGTCTGTCTGTCTGTCTGTTGAAATCACGATTACGGGAGAACAAGAAGAGATATCGCGATGAAATTTGGCACAAATATTCTTTGCTATGTAGGGCTGTTTGGGATTGAGAATGGAAGCGAGATCGGTAAACAGCCATGCCTACTTTACATACGGAATGTAAAGGCAGCTCCTTTCAAAAAATGTTATAATCTGAATATTTCATAAACCGTGTGAGATTTTAAGGTATAATTTTATTCCGGAATATATAGCGTCATTACTAAAAAGTTAGAAAAAATGGGCGTGACACGCCCACTGATAACAAAGTTGGAAATATCTCATGAACGGTATAAGATATTGAGATGTAATTTTATCGTGATATGTGGGGAAGCATTAGCAATAAGCCTGCCAATGCAAATAATGGCCAATGCCACGCCCAGAAATAAATGGGCGTGCCACGCCCACTCATACAAAAGTTGTCAATATCTTGTAAACGGTATAAGATATTAACACGAGGTATTTTATCACGAGGTATCTACACGTAGTACCAATTTGTATACAAAAAATGGACATGGTCCGGCGTGGCACGCCCATTTTTGGCAAGGTTATTGGTAATGCCTCCGGATACATAGTGACAAAATTGCATCACAAGATTTTATACCGGTTATGAGATATTACCAACTTCGTTATGAGTGGGCGTGACACGCCCATTTTTTGTAAAAAATATATATATAAAGTATATATATACTTTTCTATATCTATCTCGTCTCCTTCTCTGCGTTACAAACGGAAGAACAAAGTTAATATACCCTACTGCCTTCGGGTGTAGGGTAAGAAAATAAACAATCTTCAAATATCCTTATGTATTGTATCTGATTTCTGTACTTTTATTCTAGGTTAATTTACAAGAACAAACCTTTATTAATAATTCACAATTAACGTCGTTAACTTTAATAAAATATGCTTAAATATTTTAGCAAATTTGTATTTTTCAAAATCCAAAATTCACAATTTGTCAAATCCATACAATCTGTCAAATACATACTTCGGTAGATATGGGTTGGTATGGAAACCAAAACTAGAGAGGTAATGTTCTTAAATATTTTGCTAAATTAACATTTTCTGATAGAATTTCATAGGATTTCTTCGAAATTCTCAATTCGGTAGGAATTTAATGGACAACAAGTTTCCCTTGCCGCCAGATGCCCCATTATCGGATGGCTCCAATGACGGTTTCCCCAATTTTTTGTTAGAGATGCGGCATTTCCGTTAGTATTGATTAGAATTGTTTTGTAAACTTGTAGATCTGCTTCGTTGTAATTTGATGGTGTCTTGTAGAACAATAGTTCAAAGAGACCGGGTGTAAGGTTGAAAGAAGTAGGGAGTGAGGTTACAAAAAGTTTGTCTGAGATGAATACTTTATCACCATGCATTTCCAAAGCGCTATTTCCGTACCTCCATTCAACATTCGATCCTCTGTTCGGTCCATATGCGTTGTCCAGCTCATTTTGTTCCTCTAATTGTGACAGAATTTGTTTATAGAATTTTGTTAATTTGTTTAGATCTTCCTCTGAAACATTAATTTGAGAGAAAAAGGTACCATCATCATCATCATTATCATCGTCATCATTGCTCTTGATAAGAGTTTCGTCCGTAAAATCTATCTCTTTCTTTGCTTTAACTGGGGTACTGGTTTTAAGTTGGTTTGTTATTTCATCATGCATATATTCTGGGTCATCCTTGTTAACATTTGTTTCAGTTGTATCGTTTGTTTTATATATCCCAACTAATTCCTTCAAAGATACTGTAACCGGCTTAAAAGTCTCATTCAATTGATTTTCTAAATCGGCTTTTCTTAACATTAAAGCGCTAAATTTTTGTTTAAGGTCTAGTCTAGCTTTTACAAGTTCTTTTAATAGATTAATATTAATCTTCATTGTCTTAGGTCAGCTGTAACACTCAGTTATCAAGATTAGGTGTATAAGCTATCAAATCAGATCGGATTAGATCTGGTATATCAGCTATCAGATGAGATGTATCAACTATCAGATCAGATCAGGTGCAACAGCTATCAGCTATTAGATCAGTTACAACTGATATCAGATCAGCTATTAGATCAGATCAGTTCAAAGGCTGTTTGCATACTAGTATGTAAGTGCCGGGATGCTTCCATTTATAGTTGGATGTAAATGTCAAAGCCTTTTATATACCGCCCATAATCAACCGGATCGTCTGGTTAATATTCTGAGGTATCGAATTTTAAATCGTTATAATCAAGAATACTTTGTAATAGGCGTCGATGTGTATGCTATTTATGAAAGAGTCGGTGTCCATGTATTTCAAAGTCAGTTATCAGAGCAGATTAGTTAAATCAGTGTCAACAGTTCAAAGTCAGGTGCTGTCCTAATCTGAAAATGTAGGTAATCGAAAGTTTAATGGTATTTTTTATATTCAAATTTATTCATACAATTTCTTAAATCTAACATTTGTTTTGCTTAATATCTATATTTATATTTTAGTTTATTATTTTGTTTATAAATTGAATTTAATAAATAACAATATTTTTCTTATAGCTATTCCCTTATTGGCTGATATTGATTAATATTGAACTCCACGTGACATATCCTTACGATATATATATTCACTTTGTTCTTCCGTTTGTAACGCAGAGAAGGAGACGAGATAGATATAGAAAAGTATATATATTCTTGGTCAGCGTCACCTCCTGAATCGATTTAGCCCTGTCGGTCCGTCTGTGTGTCTGTCTGTCTGTCTGTTGAAATCACGATTACGGGAGAACAAGAAGAGATATCGCGATGAAATTTGGCACAAATATTCTTTGCTATGTAGGGCTGTTTGGGATTGAGAATGGAAGCGAGATCGGTAAACAGCCATGCCTACTTTACATACGGAATGTAAAGGCAGCTCCTTTCAAAAAATGTTATAATCTGAATATTTCATAAACCGTGTGAGATTTTAAGGTATAATTTTATTCCGGAACATATAGCGTCATTACTAAAAAGTTAGAAAAAATGGGCGTGACACGCCCACTGATAACAAAGTTGGAAATATCTCATGAACGGTATAAGATATTGAGATGTAATTTTATCGTGATATGTGGGGAAGCATTAGCAATAAGCCTGCCAATGCAAATAATGGCCAATGCCACGCCCAGAAATAAATGGGCGTGCCACGCCCACTCATACAAAAGTTGTCAATATCTTGTAAACGGTATAAGATATTAACACGAGGTATTTTATCACGAGGTATCTACACGTAGTACCAATTTGTATACAAAAAATGGACATGGTCCGGCGTGGCACGCCCATTTTTGGCAAGGTTATTGGTAATGCCTCCGGATACATAGTGACAAAATTGCATCACAAGATTTTATACCGTTCATGAGATATTACCAACTTCGTTATGAGTGGGCGTGACACGCCCATTTTTTGTAAAAAATATATATATAAAGTATATATATACTTTTCTATATCTATCTCGTCTCCTTCTCTGCGTTACAAACGGAAGAACAAAGTTAATATACCCTACTGCCTTCGGGTGTAGGGTAAGAAAATAAACAATCTTCAAATATCCTTATGTATTGTATCTGATTTCTGTACTTTTATTCTAGGTTAATTTACAAGAACAAACCTTTATTAATAATTCACAATTAACGTCGTTAACTTTAATAAAATATACTTAAATATTTTAGCAAATTTGTATTTTTCAAAATCCAAAATTCACAATTTGTCAAATCCATACAATCTGTCAAATACATACTTCGGTAGATATGGGTTGGTATGGAAACCAAAACTAGAGAGGTAATGTTCATAAATATTTTGCTAAATTAACATTTTCTGATAGAATTTCATAGGATTTCTTCGAAATTCTCAATTCGGTAGGAATTTAATGGACAACAAGTTTCCCTTGCCGCCAGATGCCCCATTATCGGATGGCTCCAATGACGGTTTCCCCAATTTTTTGTTAGAGATGCGGCATTTCCGTTAGTATTGATTAGAATTGTTTTGTAAACTTGTAGATCTGCTTCGTTGTAATTTGATGGTGTCTTGTAGAACAATAATTCAAAGAGACCGGGTGTAAGGTTGAAAGAAGTAGGGAGTGAGGTTACAAAAAGTTTGTCTGAGATGAATACTTTATCACCATGCATTTCCAAAGCGCTATTTCCGTACCTCCATTCAACATTCGATCCTCTGTTCGGTCCATATGCGTTGTCCAGCTCATTTTGTTCCTCTAATTGTGACAGAATTTGTTTATAGAATTTTGTTAATTTGTTTAGATCTTCCTCTGAAACATTAATTTGAGAGAAAAAGGTACCATCATCATCATCATTATCATCGTCATCATTGCTCTTGATAAGAGTTTCGTCCGTAAAATCTATCTCTTTCTTTGCTTTAACTGGGGTACTGGTTTTAAGTTGGTTTGTTATTGCATCATGCATATATTCTGGGTCATCCTTGTTAACATTTGTTTCAGTTGTATCGTTTGTTTTATATATCCCAACTAATTCCTTCAAAGATACTGTAACCGGCTTAAAAGTCTCATTCAATTGATTTTCTAAATCGGCTTTTCTTAACTTTAAAGCGCTAAATTTTTGTTTAAGGTCTAGTCTAGTTTTTACAAGTTCTTTTAATAGTTTAATATTAATCTTCATTGTCTTAGGTCAGCTGTAACACTCAGTTATCAAGATTAGGTGTATAAGCTATCAAATCAGATCAGATTAGATCTGGTATATCAGCTATCAGATGAGATGTATCAACTATCAGATCAGATCAGGTGCAACAGCTATCAGCTATTAGATCAGTTACAACTGATATCAGATCAGCTATTAGATCAGATCAGTTCAAAGGCTGTTTGCATACTAGTATGTAAGTGCCGGGATGCTTCCATTTATAGTTGGATGTAAATGTCAAAGCCTTTTATATACCGCCCATAATCAACCGGATCGTCTGGTTAATATTCTGAGGTATCGAATTTTAAATCGTTATAATCAAGAATACTTTGTAATAGGCGTCGATTTGTATGCTATTTATGAAAGAGTCGGTGTCCATGTATTTCAAAGTCAGTTATCAGAGCAGATTAGTTAAATCAGTGTCAACAGTTCAAAGTCAGGTGCTGTCCTAATCTGAAAATGTAGGTAATCGAAAGTTTAATGGTATTTTTTATATTCAAATTTATTCATACAATTTCTTAAATCTAACATTTGTTTTGCTTAATATCTATATTTATATTTTAGTTTATTATTTTGTTTATAAATTGAATTTAATAAATAACAATATTTTTCTTATAGCTATTCCCTTATTGGCTGATATTGATTAATATTGAACTCCACGTGACATATCCTTACGAGAGCCCAGCCACTGTCCCTTTCCTGAAACTCAGACATTTTCTTGCAAATCTGATAAATCATATTATTGTAGCTGCTTTCGATATCTTCTCTTGTCTGTATTAAAGTCATTTTGGTTTGGAACGATTTTACATCCACAACCATATCTTCTTTAGTACACATCTTCACATACTCACAAAATATCTCCAAATTGAATTTATAGCCCAAGTGCTTTACGAGTAAATCTTCCAAGGCTTTTATAATGATGTCCCTGTTTACTGTAAAAAACGTTTCTGGAATGAGCAAACCCTTGTTCACGTTTTCGAACATAAGCGTTTCAATCCTTTCATTGAAGGATGACTTTATTGTTTTAAAGTGCTCGTTAACCAGCATTTTTTTATGTTTATTGGTCCTAATGTGATAATTCCAGTCTTTCTTCAAAACGTTCTCATTACAATCGGAAGAAATTGAAAAGTTTTCAATATGAATACGTTTTACTGGTGAAGCACAGCTTGGTTGTGGATGAAATAAATTTACATGTTTTTTCAGGTTATCGCGTCGGGTAAATTTAATGTTGCATTCATTACAATCGAATGCTTGTTTTTCAGCATGTACAATCGAATGCTTGTTTTTCAGCATGTTTGTTTAAAACATGTCGTTTAAGGTTGCGATTTTTGGTGAGACGACCACCACACTCACTGCAAATGAATCCTTCCATTTTGAAAAGATTTAACTGAAGATGTTGTTAATGTTGATGATGATTATGACGATAATAATATTAATGAAGTAGATTTCACTTCAGTATCCTTAAAATTTTGAGCGTTCTTTATAAAACTTTGAGTATTAGTTTTACACTTTAATGTACTCTTTGTGAATGCTCTGGGTTTTAGTTTTGAATAATAATAAATAATTTTTTATTTACTATTTTTAGTTATAAATATAATTATTGTATAAGTCATTTATTTAATAATTTTCAATTGTACAAAATATATGAGTATTTTCTCAAAAGTTATTTTGAGCTCACACGACTTGATGACTTGGAGAATCAAACGATTAATGAAGTTCTGTAATAACTTGTTGTTCCTTTTATACTCCTACGCCGTAGCGATTCACCTCTCTTAAATTTCACAACAATAATAGTATACAAAATATAAATAATAGTATACAATAATAGTCTCTGCAAAATAAATTCTGGGAAATTGATGACTCATACTAATATCTGTGAATTCCTTAACAAACAAAAACACACACACACACACACACACACACACACACACACACACACACACACACACACACACACACACACACACACACACACACACACACACACACACACACACACACACACACACACACACACACACACACACACACACACACACACACACACACACACACACACACACACACACACACACACACACACACACACACACACACACACACACACACACACACACACACACACACACACACACACACACACACACACACACACACACACACACACACACACACACACACACACACACACACACACACACACACACACACACACACACACACACACACACACACACACACACACACACACACACACACACACACACACACACACACACACACACACACACACACACACACACACACACACACACACACACACACACACACACACACACACACACACACACACACACACACACACACACACACACACACACACACACACACACACACACACACACACACACACACACACACACACACACACACACACACACACACACACACACACACACACACACACACACACACACACACACACACACACACACACACACACACACACACACACACACACACACACACACACACACACACACACACACACACACACACACACACACACACACACACACACACACACACACACACACACACACACACACACACACACACACACACACACACACACACACACACACACACACACACACACACACACACACACACACACACACACACACACACACACACACACAGAAGACGTGTGCACGTCGACTCCTTCTAAAACAGCCGTTCTTCGTCGGATTAAGTGCGTTTTAATTGCAGTTTTCGTTTCGAAGGAATTAGTTAGTGTGCGATAGTGCAATCTCGCGTCGTGTTTTACCGTGCGGTTTGCCTGGGACACAGCAGTGTTATTTTTTAAATTTGAAACACAAGAAAATAAGAAACACAAGAGCAAAATTTCCTTGCAACAAAAGATCCCGCGCAACATTAGTGCAAATAGTTTAAACATAAGCAAATCTGTCAAAGTGCGGAATACGAATTTGGCGCGCTGACAGTTTCTTGCTACCAACAAATCTGAAAGAGCGCCACTTTCTCCCCCTATCAGCTAGTCTAGCTTAGTATAGCTTAGTGAAGACAACTTTGGCAACGGTTCTGGCCTACGCTAAAGCTATGAGGTGGGAAAAGAGTGCGAAATCAGCAGAAGGCAGAACTAGTGATCTGCAACAAAATGGCGGCGGCAGCCAATTAACGGAGGCGTACATGGGCTCAGCGGATCCATTCAAAAGGAGCAACCGTATTGGATGAACGCCAGTGAAGCTTAGTAAGGAGGGAGGCATCGCTCGCTCAAGCTCCTCACCACCGAGTTCGGCAGCAGTAAGTATAGATGCTAACAAACGGGCTTGCTCGTTCGAATTACTAGGCAGCAAAATTCGCGAGTTACACGGTATGATGACGGAGACAATCGCATCAACGGGTAGCTTGCGGCGCAGTATTCACCAACCAATGAGGAACCTCATGGATAGCATTCTAGAGGTTTATGATGATGCTAGAACGGAGGTAGCGCATAAGTTGGCGTTAAGTCCTAATGCTCCTCACAGTGCATCTGGTGAAATTGAATCCGAGAGTGTTAGCGCAAGAGAGATTTGCGAGTCTTCAACGCAAACTTCTCCTTTCCTCAAGCAGAATAACAAGTCTAAGCGCTTAAGAGACGAATCGGTAACAACACAACCGCGCGTTAAAAAGGTTCGCGAAAACGAAGTGCCAAAAACCTGCAGTGGGCAGCAAAATATAGACGTTGTAAAAGATACTGAAGATAATAGTGAGTGGATGACAATAAGCCACAAAAAGAAACCGCAAGAGATGAGCAAACGCGTTAGGGCTTTGAAGACAATGAAGCCGGAATCAATTATTATTGAAAAAACGGGCAATGTGTCGTACAGTGACATGTTAAAAAAGGTCAAAGGCGAACAAAGTCTTACAAAGCTAGGAGAAAATGTGGTCAAGATAAGGAAGACCCAAAAAGGCGAAATGCTTTTTGAACTTAAGAGGAGCCCAGACATTAATGCGCAAATGCTTAAAGCGGATGTGCAGAAAATACTAGGTGAACAGGCAAAGGTGAAAACTCTTGGCAACGAACAGGTGATGGAAATTAGAGACTTGGACGAAGTCACAACGAGCGAGGAAGTGGTGGTAGCAGTTCGAAGCATCTGTGAGGAAGAACCAGTGGTCAGCTCGATCCGGAAATCGTATAGCGACACTCAGACTGCAGTAATTCGAGTATCGACGAGGGCAGCCAAAGTACTCCTAGAAATAGGTAAGCTTAAAATTGGGTGGTCAGTGTGTCGAATAAGAATGAAGGAGTCGGTTCTCCGCTGCTTTAAATGCTTAGACTTCGGTCATATAGCCAGAGTGTGTACGAGCCAAGTGGACAGAAGCAAATGCTGCATAAATTGTGGGCAGGAGGGTCACTTAGCCAGGGCCTGCAAAAATGAAGCTTGTTGCCTAATATGTTCCAGCAAAAAAATGGACAGCAAGCACGCTACAGGTGGGATAAAATGCCCTGCATTTAAAGCGGCATGCGGCAATCGGAAATGAAGTTGCTGCAGATTAACCTAAACCATTGTGAAGCGGCCCAGGAGCTTCTCAAACAGACGGTAGCCGAACTAAAACTGGACGCAGTGATTATGGCTGAGCAGTACCGAAATCAGCGAGGATGGTTCTCTGATAAAAAGGCGAAGACGGCTATCTGGAACTGTGGAAACTTACCTTTCCAGTGGAAGCATGAAGTCGAAAGGGATTACTACGTTGTAGTAAAGATTGCTGGTATTTATATATATAGCTGCTACTGTCCGCCAAGTTTAACCGACCTGGAATACTCGGCAGTAATTGATCAGTTGGTAAGGGACGCTCGCAATACTTCACCCTTTATAATAGCTGGGGATTTTAATGCGTGGGCCGTGGAATGGGGCAGCATGCTCACTAATGAAAGAGGTAGAATTCTGCTCGAAGCCTTTGCGTATTTAGACGCCGTACTGCTAAACAATGGGCGTCAGCACACATTCGAAAGGAACGGAAGAATATCGACGATAGATATTACATTCGCAAGCTGTTCGTTGGTAAGACGCATCGATTGGCGGGTTAGCAACCGGTATACAAATAGCGACCACCGTGCTTTGATAATTCATATCAGGCGTGATCACGCAGAGGAGGTGGTACAGAGTACCTCAAGAATAAAGAGTTGGAAACTACACACGTTGGACAGAGATGTTTTTGAGCAAATGCTGCGAATGTCTGCTCCACAAGCGGAAAGAGCAGAAGACTTAGCCAGACAAGTTATCTCGTGGCTCAATGCAGCTTGCGATGCGTCAATGGCGAGAAGGGGCAATAAACAAGGCCGACGATCAGTGTTCTGGTGGAATGATGAGATCGCTGCGCTTAGAAGGAAATGCCTCAAAGACAGAAGAAGGGAACAACGCAGCATTGCAACAGAAAATTATGAAGCACATCGAGCTGCACATACGATGTCACGCAGGGCACTGAAAAAGGCGATCAAGAAGAGCAAGAATGCCTGCTTCAGGAAATTGTGCGATGACGTGGATTCTAACCCATGGGGTGACGCGTACAAAATCGTAATGTCGAGGGTAAAATATCCAAAGGTACAAATTCCCACAGCGCAGGAATTTATGCAGAAGGTGGTGCAGAAACTCTTTCCGCAGCATGAGCATAATACACCCACCACAGAGTCTGAGACAACTATTATGCCAGCGACGAATGTCACCGACGAGGAAATAGTTGCGGCAATGAGTTTCTTCGGCTGTAAAAAGGCACCAGGACCAGATGGGATACCCAATGAAATTATAAAGTTGGCATACAGCATCACACCTGAACCATTTCGGGAATTATTTCAGGCTTGCGTGAACGAGCATATCTTCCCAAAAATATGGAAGATTCAGCGCTTGGTTTTACTTCCAAAGCCCAACAAGCCTTCAATGGAGCCAAGCTCATACAGGCCATTATGCATGGTGGATGCACTGGGAAAGGTA
>OV277348.1:17759860-17779860 GCA_922984085.1 Sicus ferrugineus
AGTAATTGATCAGTTGGTAAGGGACGCTCGCAATACTTCACCCTTTATAATAGCTGGGGATTTTAATGCGTGGGCCGTGGAATGGGGCAGCATGCTCACTAATGAAAGAGGTAGAATTCTGCTCGAAGCCTTTGCGTATTTAGACGCCGTACTGCTAAACAATGGGCGTCAGCACACATTCGAAAGGAACGGAAGAATATCGACGATAGATATTACATTCGCAAGCTGTTCGTTGGTAAGACGCATCGATTGGCGGGTTAGCAACCGGTATACAAATAGCGACCACCGTGCTTTGATAATTCATATCAGGCGTGATCACGCAGAGGAGGTGGTACAGAGTACCTCAAGAATAAAGAGTTGGAAACTACACACGTTGGACAGAGATGTTTTTGAGCAAATGCTGCGAATGTCTGCTCCACAAGCGGAAAGAGCAGAAGACTTAGCCAGACAAGTTGTCTCGTGGCTCAATGCAGCTTGCGATGCATCAATGGCGATAAGGGGCAATAAACAAGGCCGACGATCAGTGTTCTGGTGGAATGATGAGATCGCTGCGCTTAGAAGGAAATGCCTCAAAGACAGAAGAAGGGAACAACGCAGCATTGCAACAGAAAATTATGAAGCACATCGAGCTGCACATACGATGTCACGCAGGGCACTGAAAAAGGCGATCAAGAAGAGCAAGAATGCCTGCTTCAGGAAATTGTGCGATGACGTGGATTCTAACCCATGGGGTGACGCGTACAAAATCGTAATGTCGAGGGTAAAATATCCAAAGGTACAAATTCCCACAGCGCAGGAATTTATGCAGAAGGTGGTGCAGAAACTCTTTCCGCAGCATGAGCATAATACACCCACCACAGAGTCTGAGACAACTATTATGCCAGCGCCGACTGTCACCGACGAGGAAATAGTTGCGGCAATGAGTTCCTTCGGCTGTAAAAAGGCACCAGGACCAGATGGGATACCCAATGAAATTATAAAGTTGGCATACAGCATCACACCTGAACCATTTCGGGAATTATTTCAGGCTTGCGTGAACGAGCATATCTTCCCAAAAATATGGAAGATTCAGCGCTTGGTTTTACTTCCAAAGCCCAACAAGCCTTCAATGGAGCCAAGCTCATACAGGCCATTATGCATGGTGGATGCACTGGGAAAGGTACTCGAACATATCCTGCGTGAGCGCCTACAACGTCATGTGGACGAGATAAATGGACTATCGCCTCATCAGTATGGTTTTCGAAAGGGCCATTCTACAGTAGACGCTATCCAGAGAGTAATAAGCATAGCCGAGAAAGCAATCGAGGGCTCTCGCTGGTTACACGGCACAAAAGAGTACTGTTTGGTCATAACATTGGACGTCCAAAACGCCTTCAATTCAGCAAGCTGGGAAAGCATCATCACAGCCCTGGAGCGGCTGCAAACACCACGCTACCTCGTCAGAATTTTGAAGAACTTTCTCTCAAACAGAATTCTTCTTTATAGCACAGATGTGGGTATCAAGCGATACGAAGTTACGGCTGGAGTTCCGCAAGGCTCAGTGCTGGGACCGCTAATATGGAATCTAATGTACGATTCGGTGCTGCGCATACCGGTACCAAGCGGCGTAAATATAATCGGATATGCTGACGATATTGCCGTCGTCATTGTGGCTAAACATCTTCACCAACTCCAAGCTTTAGCGACCAGCGTGGTGAACACCATTAAGACCTGGCTTCAAAAAAACAAACTACACCTGGCTGCCCAGAAAACAGAAGCTGTGCTAATAACTAGCAGGAAGAAGCTGGAGTTTGTAGAACTAAACATCGATGGAGGACAATTACATCTTCCTCCGCAATTCGATACCTGGGCGTTATGCTGGATAGCAGATTGTCATTTGCTGCGCATATCGAAATGGTTTGCGGTAAGACGATGACAAGGTATGCGGCCTTAGCTCGTATAATGGCAAATACGTATGGGCCCACTCAAAGACGTAGGCTGCTACTATCGAAGGTAGTCACTTCGATAATTATGTATGCTGCACCGGTTTGGGCTAAGGCGGTATATTTGGAAAGGAATGTGCGACAGTTAAACCGGGTCTTCCGATTGTGTGCTCTGCGGATTTGTAGCGGCTTCCGAACCATTTCGCACGAAGCAGCCGGAGTAATTGCGGGCTTACCACCACCAGATCTGTTGGTCGCTGAGACTACGATGCGATATCGCAAGAGGGCTGAAACTCGTAGAAAACTCACAGCCCACGAGATAGAGGAGATTGTGAGCATCACTTTCTCTAAGTGGCAAGATCGGTGGAGCAGCTCCAGCAAAGGTCGATGGACACACCTGCTAATCCCGGACGTAAGGCGGTGGGTTGAAAGGCAGCACGGGGAACTGGACTTTTATTTGACGCAGATGATTAGCGGTCACGGTTGCTTCCGCGGTTATCTGTTTAAATATGGCCATGATACGAGCTCAATATGTGGGTGGTGCTCCAGTGCACGTGAAGATGCACATCACATCTTTTTGAATGCGGTAGCCTCTCGCAAGTAAAAAGAAGCGCTGAAATTGTGCTGCGGAGCTCATTAACTGTGGACAACATCGTTATTTGTATGCTGCAGTCAGCAGATGCCTGGATGGCCGTCAAATCCTTGTGTGCTACTGTTATGCAACGCCAACGCATGTTGGAGCGTGTGCGTAGTAGACAACTGTGAACAGCGAACCGGACAAACGAACGTGTTAACTGCGACGTTATAATTTAGAGACTTACAACGATAGGACGTAAACGTACGTTTGAGCTTTAGCTCCACCTGCCTCCCGACGGTATGCTTAACGGTAGTTCCGGGGGGACCAACAGAAACGGGGGAGAGGTTTTAGCGTGTTAAAGTCTCGCACTCAGGCTGTCGATGCTTTCCTCTCATTTAAAAAAAACACACGCACACACACACACACACACACACACACACACACACACACACACACACACACACACACACACACACACACACACACACACACACACACACACACACACACACACACACACACACACACACACACACACACACACACACACACACACACACACACACACACACACACACACACACACACACACACACACACACACACACACACACACACACACACACACACACACACACACACACACACACACACACACACACACACACACACACACACACACACACACACACACACACACACACACACACACACACACACACACACACACACACACACACACACACACACACACACACACACACACACACACACACACACACACACACACACACACACACACACACACACACACACACACACACACACACACACACACACACACACACACACACACACACACACACACACACACACACACACACACACACACACACACACACACACACACACACACACACACACACACACACACACACACACACACACACACACACACACACACACACACACACACACACACACACACACACACAGGAGTGAACTTTTCGGGCTTTTACTAACCGGTTGTGTTTCATCTGAGCTCCGTAAAATTCGCTGTTTTTTGCGTTAATAGTGATTTTATCAACGTAAAATTGTGTGTTGAAATCTTGTGCGATAGTGTGGCAATTCGTAAAATTAGAAATCGAGAGTGCTACCTTGGACACTAATTCTAATAAGTGGTTTTTTAACCTCTTTCAATAACACTGGAGAACAGCTTTGAATAAACAATTTTACTTGTGGGCAGTAAATTCCCGCGCAACATTTATAAACATTAATCAGCTGTCTCTTCTTTCTGGTGTCATACTACTAGCTGCTGATCGTGTCTAGTGACAACAGCTGATACTTTCCCTCATTCCGTTGCACTGCCATACCGACGCGATAGGGTCGTGTCTTTTCTATTTTGTGATAGCTTTCTCTTCAGTCCTTTCTAAACCATTTCTAACTTGGTATTGCTACTCTGCATCGCTAACGCGTGAGATAACTCTGAGCCCCCTGTGTGCTTACAAATTAAAAACCAATGTATATCTATCAATGCAGAACTTAAGCGCAGTAAGTAGAAATGAAAATAGTGAAAACTTAACTGGTAGAACAGAGGCAAACATGTCGAGTTTAGACCCATTTAAAAAAAGTACACGGGTCATGCGTTCACCGGATAGGCCGACAGCAGAGAAAACCCATACCCGATCGAGCTCTTCTCCACCGTTTTTACACCAACATGTAATTGAAATAAGAAGTGAGAAAATAAATTCTTTCGATCTGATGGGAAAGAAAATAGCAGAGTTAATCGAGATGATGGGAAATGGTAGAAGATCGATACATCAGCCTATGAGGGACCTTGTCGACTACATCGCGGTGCTATACGAGAAGTCGACGTTGGAAATTAAAAACACAAAAGAGCATAAAGGTGTTGGTGAACAGGGCACACAAACATCACCAATACTTAAAAGTGGAAAAGGCGTTTCAAAACGTATTAGAGAGGAGCAGGTACCGAAGCAATCACCTGCGAAGAGGAATAAGAAAACCGAAAATTTAAATGAGGCCCAAAGTAAAACGAATATGGAAAATACGGGTAACAAAGAAAGCGAATGGAAAACAGTGGATTCCAAAAAAAATAAAACCAAACGCATAGATTCCCTGAAACCCATGAAGCCCGAGTCAATAGTAGTTGAAAAGGTAGAAAGTTTAACATATTCGGAAATACTGAAAAAAGTTAAAGAGGATCAGAGTCTGGCGAAACTTGGAGAAAATGTGACAAAAATCAGAAGGACTCAAAAGGGAGAAATGATATTCCAATTAAAAAGAAATACGGATGGAAATGTCCAAAATTTCAAATCTGAAGTCGAGAAAATTTTGGGTGAACACGCAAAGGTAAAATCCTATGGAATGTCTTATTGAAATAAGAGACTTGGACGAGATTACATCCAAAGAGGAGGTGATTGCTGCCATCAAAAATCATTGTGATCTAGACGGCTTGATAGAAATAAAGTCAATGAGGAAGTCTTATGGCAATACGCAAATAGGCGTTGTTAGAGTTACAAATAGAGTTGCAAAAGTTCTTCTGGAGACTGGAAAAATTAAAATAGTCTGGGTAGTTTGCAGAATTAGGAAAAAAGATACTGTCCTGAGGTGTTATAAATGTTTAGAATTTGGGCATATAGCTAAAGCATGCGATAATGAAGCAGATAGAAGCAAATGCTGCATAAACTGTGGCCAACAAGACCATATGGCAAAAGCCTGCAAAAATGATGCCTGCTGCCTTATCTGTAAAGCCAAAGGGGTTGACAGTAACCATCCCACCGGTGGAATTAAATGTCCAGCGTATATAGCGGCAGTTGCTGGTAAAAAATGAAGTTGCTGCAGATAAATTTAAATCACTGCGAAGCTGCACAGGAAATACTAAAGAAGTCCACCCTAGACCACAAAATAGATGTTGTGATTGCAGCTGAGCAATATCGGAACCCACCAAATTGGCTAGCGGATGACAGTGGTAAAGCGGCGATATGGATATGTGGAAACATGCCTCTCCAAGATAGACCAATTCCTAACAGGAAATATTATGTGGCGGCGAAAATAGATGGGATACATGTCTACAGCTGTTATTTTCCACCAAGTTTAAAATTCGACGAATATATGCAAGTTGTGGATAGTTTGGTTAGAGATGCCAGCAGTACTAACCCTAACATAATAGCCGGTGATTTTAATGCCTGGTCTACTGCATGGGGAAGCCGCCTTACAAATCAAAGAGGTAAAATTCTTTTAGAAGCTTTTTCGCAGTTGGATGTTATGCTGCTAAATGATGGTCAAAAGTGTACGTATGAACGGAACGGTATGAGTTCTTTTATTGATCTCACCTTTGCCAGTAGATCGCTTATTAGCAAATTGGTATGGTATGTAAGCGATATTTATACAAATAGCGACCATATGGCAATTATTACGCATCTCAGTCTAAATCAAAAACCGGCCTTAAACAAAACGCATATGAAAAGCTGGAAACTTGAAACGATGGACAGGCAATCCTTCGCGCTTATGCTGCAGAATTTCGCAGGTACCGCAGAATGTGCAGAAGACCAAAGTAAAGAAATTGTCTCAGCTATTGCTGCTGCATGTGATGCATCAATGCAGAGGAAAACACTGAAATGTAGCAGAAAAGCGGTATATTGGTGGAACGACGACATTGCTGAGCAGAGGATGAAATGTATATCAGCCAGAAGACGACAGCAACGTATGAGAGGTACAGAAGAGTACGCCTTGCGTATGGAAGCTTATACAGTGGCAAGAAAAAATCTCAAGAAAGCGATAAGGAAGAGTAAAGCACAGTGTTTTAAGCAACTCTGTAGTGAGGCAGATATAAATCCATGGGGAAGTGCTTATAAAATAGTAATGACAAAAATCAAAGGGAAAAAGCTTCAAACTCCCTCTTGCCACGTATTCGTGGATAAAGTAGTAAAAAACTTATTTCCTAGGCGTATACCTGAGCCGATTAGCTTTCAAGCAGCAAATAATGGCGATGAGTTAGAAGTTCCTGAGCTCACTACAGAAGAAATGGTGTCAGCGATCAAAGCCTTCAAAAATAACAAAGCACCTGGACTAGATGGTATCCCGAATGAGGTAATAAAGATGGCGGTAGAAGAAAATTCTGGGATGTTTCTGAAGCTATATAGCAATTGTTTGCGTGAAGGACTATTTCCCAAAATATGGAAGAAGCAGCGACTGGTTTTGTTACCCAAGCCGAATAAGCCGGAGGGAGACCCAAGCTCATACAGGCCTTTGTGTATGATAGATGTACTTGGAAAGATATTGGAGCGTATAGTCAGAGATCGGCTGGAAAAACATGTGGAAGAAGTTCAAGGGCTATCTATCAGTACGGTTTTAGGAAAAATCGCTCTACGATACACGCAATAAGGGAAGTGATCAGCACTGCAGAAAAGGCAATCGAAGGCACACGTTGGCGATATGGTACAAAAGAGTATTGTCTGGTCGTAACTCTGGATATTAAGAATGCTTTTAATACGGCATGCTGGGAAGCAATCATAGAAAAATTAATACAGCTAAACACGCCAGAATACCTCACAAGGGTTATTAGGAGTTACCTTTCAGACAGGAAATTGTTGTACGACACTGACATTGGAGTTAGAAGTCATGAGATTACAGCCGGAGTCCCACAGGGTTCTGTACTTGGCCCGCTGCTCTGGAATCTTATGTACGATGACCTTCTGAAGCTAACAGTACCAAATGGGGTACGGATAGTGGGATATGCTGATGATATTGCGGTCACTATTGTTGCAAAGGAACTGTCCCAAATCCAGCATATTACTCTTAGTGTGGTCGAACAAATTAAGTGCTGGCTAACGATGCACAAACTACAACTGGCGGGCCATAAAACAGAAGCAGTGCTGATAACGAGCAGAAAAAAGCGAGAGACCATGACGCTTGACGTTGATGGTCACATTATAGAGACGAGTCCGGCGATCCGATATTTGGGTGTAATGATTGATGCCAGGCTAAAATTCACAAACCATGTCGAAAGGATCAGCAAGAAGGCGATGGGTGTATCAGCGGCACTTTCTCGGATGATGTGCAACATTGGTGGACCGCGTCAAAGCAGAAGACTTTTATTGTCCCAAGTGGTACAGTCTATTGCAATGTATGCCGCCCCAGTCTGGACAGACGCATTGAAAATAAAGGCTAACCTCAGGATTTTTAATCAGCTATTCCGCTTAAGTGCACTGAGGGTCTGCAGTGGCTTCCGGACAATATCATGCGAAGCAGCATTAGTTATAGCTGGAATCCCCCCTCCGGATTTATTGGCCTTGGAAATGCAACAAATTTTTCAACGGCGTTTGGAATTGAACAGAGCACTCACGGCGATGGAAAAGGACGAAATTAGAAATGGCACATATTTAAAATGGCAGTATAGATGGGTTACCTCTAATAAGGGCAGATGGACGTATCGGCTTATCCCCGACATTAAAACGTGGGTTGAGAGAAAGCACGGCGAAGTGGATTTTTATATGACGCAGTTATTGAGTGGCCACGGGTGTTTCAGAACGTATTTATATAAATACGGGCATGACACTGACATCATTTGCGAGCGATGTCGTCACGGCACGGAAGACGCCTTCCATACGTTCTTCGAATGCACAGGACTAACGGAGGTACGTCTGAAAGTTGAGGAGACACTTCCGCGAGCACTCTCGCCTGAAAATATAGCCAGATGCATGCTGGAATCCCGAGAGGCATGGGATGTCGTGAAGTCGATGTGCGCAAACATAATGAGAGAACAGCGCAGCCTGGAGCGTACACGCAGTAGTATGATGTCTGCTGGACAGGGGGACAGTACTGGACCGACTAACAGGGTGTAAACTGTGACGTTAGGGCTAGATGACTGTCTACAATTGGACAGATACGAACGTTTGAGTTTTAAACTCCTTCTGCCTCCCGACGTCATACTTAGCGGTAGTTCCGGGAGGACTGACAGACATGGGGGAGGGGTTTAGACTGACAGACATGGGGGAGGGGTTTTAGCGTGGTTAAAGTCCCGCACGCAGGCTTTCGATGCTTTCCCCTCATGATAAAAACACACACACACACACACACACACACACACACACACACACACACACACACACACACACACACACACACACACACACACACACACACACACACACACACACACACACACACACACACACACACACACACACACACACACACACACACACACACACACACACACACACACACACACACACACACACACACACACACACACACACACACACACACACACACACACACACACACACACACACACACACACACACACACACACACACACACACACACACACACACACACACACACACACACACACACACACACACACACACACACACACACACACACACACACACACACACACACACACACACACACACACACACACACACACACACACACACACACACACACACACACACACACACACACACACACACACACACACACACACACACACACACACACACACACACACACACACACACACACACACACACACACACACACACACACACACACACACACACACACACACACACACACACACACACACACACACACACACACACACACACACACACACATGGAATTCGGTCATATGGCTTCGGCGTGCAAAGGCACCGACCGCTCGAAGCTGTGCCTAAGATGTGGAGAGGAAGGACATTTCGTCAGAGACTGTAGTAAAGAGGCCAAATGTCTAATATGTGCGCAAAATGGTACAGACACAGTGAACCACGTAACAGGTAGTAGACGATGTGCCGCATACCAGAAGGCAGTCGAAATAGAAAAATAATGAGATTCATACAAATAAATCTTAACCACTGTGAAGCAGCTCAGGACCTGCTCGAGCAGATGGTACGAGAGAAGAGGGCGGATGTGGCCATTATATCGGAGCCGTACAGAATGTCGCAGAGCAACTCATGGATCACTGATTCCACCAAAAAAGCGGCAATATGGTCATGCGGAAAACACCCGGTGCAAAAAATCAGTCAGCAAATTAGTAATGGTTTTGCTTATGCCGTGGTGGCAGGAGTTCACATCTACAGCTGTTATGCAGCGCCTAGTCTGACGGAAGCTGAATTTGAGGCAATTGTCATGAATATTTCGAACGACGCAAGAAACAATAGTCCTGTAGTTGTTGCCGGGGATTTCAATGCTTGGTCGACTGAATGGGGTAGCAGATACACCAACTCAAGGGGAAGGATCTTGTTGGAAATTTTCTCGACACTAAATATTGTGCTCGCAAATGTTGGCTCGACAAGCACCTACCGTAGAAATGATAGGGAGTCAGTGATTGACGTCACGTTCGTCAGCAGCGCACTGGCGCGGAACACGAATTGGCAAGTTAGTGAGGAGTTCACATTCAGCGACCAGCAGGCAATAGTGATAGACATCCAACGGCAGAATGAACTTATAGCAAGCAGGGTTCGCCAAACACATTGTGGATGGAAGGAGAGCGCTCTGGACAAAGAGCTTTTTAATATGATGTTCCCCGATGAGCATGAGTGGCCGGAGGAAGCGGAGGAGCTAGCCGCGCAGCTCGCAAAACAATTAACGAAAGCATGTGATGCTGCTATGCCCAGACGGAAGGCAACAAATCGTGGCCGGCCTGCCTATTGGTGGAATGCCGAAATTGGGGCTCTTCGCGCTCGGTGTTTGCAGGCGAGACGACGTTATCAACGCTGCAAACAGGTGATGGAGAGAATTAATCTTCGAAGTGAGTTCTCAAGGGAACGAAAAAGGCTCCGAAATGCCATTCGAAGCTCCAAAACGCAATGTTTTAAAAGATTATGCGAAGAAGCCAACTCAAATCCCTGGGGCGGAGCATACAGGTTAGTCATGGGAAAAATAAGAGCCAGCAACCAGGAAAGGTGTCCATTACTTCTTTCAAAAATTGTGGCTACCTTATTCCCACAGCAACGGGAACGCAGAAATCTGTTCCCGGGAGTGCCAGCCAATAATAATGCTGTCGTGACATCCGAAGAAGTGCTTTCAGCGGCTAAAAGAATACAGCACAACAAAGCTCCAGGTCCGGATTCTGTCCCAAACGCAGCGTTGAAGACAGCTGTTTTGAGTTACCCACTACATTTTGCTGCTGTCATGCAATCCTGTCTGCGGCAAGGAGTTTTTCCGGCGATTTGGAAAATTCAAAAATTGGTATTGCTGCCCAAACCTGGAAGGCCGCCAGGCGAGCCGTCCTCTTATAGACCGATCTGTCTCTTGGATACTGTTGGAAAGGTCCTTGAAAGAATAATTTATGAGCGGCTTCTGCCTTTTACTGAAGGAGATCAAGGTCTTAGCGCCAACCAGTTCGGTTTTCGAAGAGCCCGTTCAACTATTGATGCTCTTAGTGCAGTGATATCTGTGGCGAAGGAGGCCATAAAAGGAACCAGGTGGAAAGGAGGAAGCAAAAAGTATTGCTTAGTAATCACGCTAGACGTTAAGAATGCGTTCAACACAGCTGACTGGGAGCATATCATTAATGCACTACTGGCGAAGAACGTACCAGATTACCTGCTGAGAAT
Organism: Sicus ferrugineus; assembly: GCA_922984085.1. Classification (NCBI taxonomy): domain Eukaryota; kingdom Metazoa; phylum Arthropoda; class Insecta; order Diptera; family Conopidae; genus Sicus; species Sicus ferrugineus. The sequence goes on from OV277348.1 coordinate 17,770,951, forward strand.
TATTAGGAGCTACCTTAGCAACAGAGTCTTAATATACGACACTGACGACGGCCCGAAAAAATACAGCATTACTGCTGGCGTTCCACAGGGCTCAGTATTGGGTCCATTACTCTGGAACTTCATGTACGACAGCGTTCTCAGGTTGCCAGTTCCTGAAGGAGCCAAAGTAATCGGTTTTGCGGACGATTTGGCTGTCGTAGTGGTAGAAAAACAAGTGTCAGACCTGGAGGAAAAAGCAAATCTCACTGTTTCGATGGTTAAACAGTGGCTAACTTCGGTTGGCTTGCAGCTTGCTGAGCAAAAAACGGAAGCCGTCCTTATTAGTAGTCGCAAGAAAGTGGAATCAGTGCAACTGAGGGTGGGAGGTGCTACCATCCAATCGCAGAGAGCGATAAAGTACTTCGGCGTTTTTATTGATGATCGCCTTAGTTTCCGACAGCATGCAGAGTATGTCTGCAAAAAAGCTTCGAAGTGCTACGCGGCCCTGTCCAGGATGCTGCCGAACATAGGTGGACCGAAAAGCACCAAGCGAATGTTGCTATCTAATGTGGTAACATCAGTGCTCATGTATGCCGCGCCAATTTGGGCAGACTCCTTAAAGGTGAAGTCGAATAGGAAGCAGCTTGAAAGAGTTCACCGACTAAATGCTTTGCGCGTGATCAGCGCTTATCGAACTGTCTCCGACGAAGCTGCGTTTGTGTTGGCAGGCATGATGCCGATAGAAATAATGGCTGATGAGGCACATCGACTGTATGCAGCGAAAAGTAATGGCGCTGAGATATACCCGCAGCGAGAGCGTTCACTCTCAGTAGAAAGGTGGCAAACCCGCTGGAATGCTTCAAACAAGGGCCGTTGGACATTCGCTCTGATCCCAAATATTGAAAGTTGGATAAGTCGATCGCATGGTGAAATGAGCTTTCCTCTAACGCAGTTTCTGACTGGCCATGGAGTTTTTCGTAGCTGCCTATACCGCTTTGGGTATGATACCTCGCCCTTTTGTCCTGCGTGCATGAATGAAATAGAGAATTCGCATCACGTCTTTTTCATTTGCCCCCGATTCGTGGAAGAACAAAATATGCTGAAAGGCATCTATGGGTCGGAGGTCTCGCCAAGAAACATTGTGGAGGCGATGCTGACATCGCAAAGAATGTGGGAAGCAGTCTGCGAGGTATCTGCGCAAATATGCGGAAAACTTAGAAATGCTGAGCGAGCTAGGAGAGCTACTGAGTTGACTGGCTGATATGTCAATACAATGACGTTAGGGCAATAAACACGACAAACTGTTTTGCGACGAACTCTAATTGGTGACTTTTGAGCTGTCAAGCTCCATCTGCCTCCCGACGTAATACTTGACGGTAGTTCCGGGAGGACAGACAGACCAGGGGGAGGTGGTTTTAGCGTGTTAAAGTCACGCACCTTGGCTTTCGATGCTTTCCACCTCATTAAAAAACACACACACACACACACACACACACACGTGCACGTCGACTCCTACGAATTTGGCGCGCTGACAGTTTTTGACAGTTTCTTGCTACCAACAAATCTGAAAGAGCGCCACTTTCTCCCCCTATCAGCTAGTCTAGCTTAGTATAGCTTAGTGAAGACAACTTTGGCAACGGTTCTGGCCTACGCTAAAGCTATGCTTGGTGGGAGCGAGACGGCACTACTATCAGAAGGTGGAAAAAAGAGTGCGAAATCAGCAGAAGGCAGAACTAGTGATCTGCAACAAAATGGCGGCGGCAGCCAATTAACGGAGGCGTACATGGGCTCAGCGGATCCATTCAAAAGGAGCAACCGTATTGGACGAACGCCAGTGAAGCTTAGTAAGGAGGGAGGCATCGCTCGCTCAAGCTCCTCACCACCGAGTTCGGCAGCAGTAAGTATAGATGCTAACAAACGGGCTTGCTCGTTCGAATTACTAGGCAGCAAAATTCGCGAGTTACACGGTATGATGACGGAGACAATCGCATCAACGGGTAGCTTGCGGCGCAGTATTCACCAACCAATGAGGAACCTCATGGATAGCATTCTAGAGGTTTATGATGATGCTAGAACGGAGGTAGCGCATAAGTTGGCGTTAAGTCCTAATGCTCCTCACAGTGCATCTGGTGAAATTGAATCCGAGAGTGTTAGCGCAAGAGAGATTTGCGAGTCTTCAACGCAAACTTCTCCTTTCCTCAAGCAGAATAACAAGTCTAAGCGCTTAAAAGACGAATCGGTAACAACACAACCGCGCGTTAAAAAGGTTCGCGAAAACGAAGTGCCAAAAACCTGCAGTGGGCAGCAAAATATAGACGTTGTAAAAGATACTGAAGATAATAGTGAGTGGATGACAATAAGCCACAAAAAGAAACCGCAAGAGATGAGCAAACGCGTTAGGGCTTTGAAGACAATGAAGCCGGAATCAATTATTATTGAAAAAACGGGCAATGTGTCGTACAGTGACATGTTAAAAAAGGTCAAAGGCGAACAAAGTCTTACAAAGCTAGGAGAAAATGTGGTCAAGATAAGGAAGACCCAAAAAGGCGAAATGCTTTTTGAACTTAAGAGGAGCCCAGACATTAATGCGCAAATGCTTAAAGCGGATGTGCAGAAAATACTAGGTGAACAGGCAAAGGTGAAAACTCTTGGCAACGAACAGGTGATGGAAATTAGAGACTTGGACGAAGTCACAACGAGCGAGGAAGTGGTGGTAGCAGTTCGAAGCATCTGTGAGGAAGAACCAGTGGTCAGCTCGATCCGGAAATCGTATAGCGACACTCAGACTGCAGTAATTCGAGTATCGACGAGGGCAGCCAAAGTACTCCTAGAAATAGGTAAGCTTAAAATTGGGTGGTCAGTGTGTCGAATAAGAATGAAGGAGTCGGTTCTCCGCTGCTTTAAATGCTTAGACTTCGGTCATATAGCCAGAGTGTGTACGAGCCAAGTGGACAGAAGCAAATGCTGCATAAATTGTGGGCAGGAGGGTCACTTAGCCAGGGCCTGCAAAAATGAAGCTTGTTGCCTAATATGTTCCAGCAAAAAAATGGACAGCAAGCACGCTACAGGTGGGATAAAATGCCCTGCATTTAAAGCGGCATGCGGCAATCGGAAATGAAGTTGCTGCAGATTAACCTAAACCATTGTGAAGCGGCCCAGGAGCTTCTCAAACAGACGGTAGCCGAACTAAAACTGGACGCAGTGATTATGGCTGAGCAGTACCGAAATCAGCGAGGATGGTTCTCTGATAAAAAGGCGAAGACGGCTATCTGGAACTGTGGAAACTTACCTTTCCAGTGGAAGCATGAAGTCGAAAGGGATTACTACGTTGTAGTAAAGATTGCTGGTATTTATATATATAGCTGCTACTGTCCGCCAAGTTTAACCGACCTGGAATACTCGGCAGTAATTGATCAGTTGGTAAGGGACGCTCGCAATACTTCACCCTTTATAATAGCTGGGGATTTTAATGCGTGGGCCGTGGAATGGGGCAGCATGCTCACTAATGAAAGAGGTAGAATTCTGCTCGAAGCCTTTGCGTATTTAGACGCCGTACTGCTAAACAATGGGCGTCAGCACACATTCGAAAGGAACGGAAGAATATCGACGATAGATATTACATTCACAAGCTGTTCGTTGGTAAGACGCATCGATTGGCGGGTTAGCAACCGGTATACAAATAGCGACCACCGTGCTTTGATAATTCATATCAGGCGTGATCACGCAGAGGAGGTGGTACAGAGTACCTCAAGAATAAAGAGTTGGAAACTACACACGTTGGACAGAGATGTTTTTGAGCAAATGCTGCGAATGTCTGCTCCACAAGCGGAAAGAGCAGAAGACATAGCCAGACAAGTTATCTCGTGGCTCAATGCAGCTTGCGATGCGTCAATGGCGAGAAGGGGCAATAAACAAGGCCGACGATCAGTGTTCTGGTGGAATGATGAGATCGCTGCGCTTAGAAGGAAATGCCTCAAAGACAGAAGAAGGGAACAACGCAGCATTGCAACAGAAAATTATGAAGCACATCGAGCTGCACATACGATGTCACGCAGGGCACTGAAAAAGGCGATCAAGAAGAGCAAGAATGCCTGCTTCAGGAAATTGTGCGATGACGTGGATTCTAACCCATGGGGTGACGCGTACAAAATCGTAATGTCGAGGGTAAAATATCCAAAGGTACAAATTCCCACAGCGCAGGAATTTATGCAGAAGGTGGTGCAGAAACTCTTTCCGCAGCATGAGCATAATACACCCACCACAGAGTCTGAGACAACTATTATGCCAGCGCCGACTGTCACCGACGAGGAAATAGTTGCGGCAATGAGTTCCTTCGGCTGTAAAAAGGCACCAGGACCAGATGGGATACCCAATGAAATTATAAAGTTGGCATACAGCATCACACCTGAACCATTTCGGGAATTATTTCAGGCTTGCGTGAACGAGCATATCTTCCCAAAAATATGGAAGATTCAGCGCTTGGTTTTACTTCCAAAGCCCAACAAGCCTTCAATGGAGCCAAGCTCATACAGGCCATTATGCATGGTGGATGCACTGGGAAAGGTACTCGAACATATCCTGCGTGAGCGCCTACAACGTCATGTGGACGAGATAAATGGACTATCGCCTCATCAGTATGGTTTTCGAAAGGGCCATTCTGCAGTAGACGCTATCCAGAGAGTAATAAGCATAGCCGAGAAAGCAATCGAGGGCTCTCGCTGGTTACACGGCACAAAAGAGTACTGTTTGGTCATAACATTGGACATCCAAAACGCCTTCAATTCAGCAAGCTGGGAAAGCATCATCACAGCCCTGGAGCGGCTGCAAACACCACGCTACCTCGTCAGAATTTTGAAGAACTTTCTCTCAAACAGAATTCTTCTTTATAGCACAGATGTGGGTATCAAGCGATACGAAGTTACGGCTGGAGTTCCGCAAGGCTCAGTGCTGGGACCGCTAATATGGAATCTAATGTACGATTCGGTGCTGCGCATACCGGTACCAAGCGGCGTAAATATAATCGGATATGCTGACGATATTGCCGTCGTCATTGTGGCTAAACATCTTCACCAACTCCAAGCTTTAGCGACCAGCGTGGTGAACACCATTAAGACCTGGCTTCAAAAAAACAAACTACACCTGGCTGCCCAGAAAACAGAAGCTGTGCTAATAACTAGCAGGAAGAAGCTGGAGTTTGTAGAACTAAACATCGATGGAGGACAATTACATCTTCCTCCGCAATTCGATACCTGGGCGTTATGCTGGATAGCAGATTGTCATTTGCTGCGCATATCGAAATGGTTTGCGGTAAGACGATGACAAGGTATGCGGCCTTAGCTCGTATAATGGCAAATACGTATGGGCCCACTCAAAGACGTAGGCTGCTACTATCGAAGGTAGTCACTTCGATAATTATGTATGCTGCACCGGTTTGGGCTAAGGCGGTATATTTGGAAAGGAATGTGCGACAGTTAAACCGGGTCTTCCGATTGTGTGCTCTGCGGATTTGTAGCGGCTTCCGAACCATTTCGCACGAAGCAGCCGGAGTAATTGCGGGCTTACCACCACCAGATCTGTTGGTCGCTGAGACTACGATGCGATATCGCAAGAGGGCTGAAACTCGTAGAAAACTCACAGCCCACGAGATAGAGGAGATTGTGAGCATCACTTTCTCTAAGTGGCAAGATCGGTGGAGCAGCTCCAGCAAAGGTCGATGGACACACCTGCTAATCCCGGACGTAAGGCGGTGGGTTGAAAGGCAGCACGGGGAACTGGACTTTTATTTGACGCAGATGATTAGCGGTCACGGTTGCTTCCGCGGTTATCTGTTTAAATATGGCCATGATACGAGCTCAATATGTGGGTGGTGCTCCAGTGCACGTGAAGATGCACATCACATCTTTTTGAATGCGGTAGCCTCTCGCAAGTAAAAAGAAGCGCTGAAATTGTGCTGCGGAGCTCATTAACTGTGGACAACATCGTTATTTGTATGCTGCAGTCAGCAGATGCCTGGATGGCCGTCAAATCCTTGTGTGCTACTGTTATGCAACGCCAACGCATGTTGGAGCGTGTGCGTAGTAGACAACTGTGAACAGCGAACCGGACAAACGAACGTGTTAACTGCGACGTTATAATTTAGAGACTTACAACGATAGGACGTAAACGTACGTTTGAGCTTTAGCTCCACCTGCCTCCCGACGGTATGCTTAACGGTAGTTCCGGGGGGACCAACAGAAACGGGGGAGAGGTTTTAGCGTGTTAAAGTCTCGCACTCAGGCTGTCGATGCTTTCCTCTCATTTAAAAAAAACACACACACACACACACACACACACACACACACACACACACACACACACACACACACACACACACACACACACACACACACACACACACACACACGCACGCACGCACGCACGCACGCACGCACGCACGCACGCACGCACGCACGCACGCACGCACGCACGCACGCACGCACGCACGCACGCACGCACGCACGCACGCACGCACGCACGCACGCACGCACGCACGCACGCACCCACACACACGCACACACGCACACACACACACACACACACACACACACACACACACACACACACACACGCGCGCGCACACACACAGAAGGAGATCTTTGGATCTTGAAAGTCGGTCGTGTTTTGCATGAGCTCTGACAAATCGTGTAAATTCTAAGGACAAAGGTGAATTTCGGGCGTAAATTTGTGCGTCAAATATAGTGCGACGGCTTGGCGGTACGTGTGACTAAAATTTCGCGTCTGCCAGCTCGGACACAAAGTGTAAAAATAAGTTTTTTCGTTTTGGCACGGTGTGCTGTTGAATTGCTAACTTGGTGAAGTGAAGTGAAGACAGAACATCCTAATATTGGACAGGATACTGCTGACAATAGGTTGGCAGTGCGAATAAGCGCAGCAAGTGTTGAGTGGTTAGAACGAAATAGTTTGAAATAGTTTGATAAAACAAAATATATATAAATAATATAATAATAAATTAAATACCACAAAGTGCTGATCAAAGTGAAGCAGTCATATACAGCTGACACGGTCTGTTTAACGAATCCAGCAAAATAAACAAGCTCGACAGGTACTTTCTTTCTCTTTTGATCTTGTTTTGGTTTTTCGCGGGAGACAAACAGCTGATCGAGTGAGAGGCTGGTAATACGGCTGATCCTCTTTAAAGCTCTGCTTGGTTGGTGCATCCACTGTGGTAAGTTGGAGTGGGTGGAGGAGAAAGACATTGCATACTTTTAGGCTTGCCCTACAGGGGGCATCTGTCTGCTGAGATGGCAGAGCAGATAGAAGATCCCTTTAAAAGCAGCACCCGGCTTTTGCGATCCCCGCCTGGGATTTCTGCAAATGTGGTGGCAAACGTGCTATTGGAGGGCGATAGCAGAGGAATCTCGGTTGTAAAACCTATAAAGGAGGTGGCATCGGATTCATATGGAGTTGGCCGACTGGCGAAGACAGGTGCCAAGCCTGCGGAAAGGAAGCGATCGAGTTCGTTGACGCTGTCTATGCGGATACCGGAAACTTCTTTTGAACTGTTGGGCAAGAAAATTTCTGAGTTGGAAGAAATGATGGGTGGTGGTAGACGTTCGATACATCAGCCTATGAGGGACCTGGTAGTCTCCATTGTTGGGTTATACGAAAAGTCGGCTTTAGAGGTACTGAAGCAAGCGAACAGCACTAAAACCGCTTCTGGAAAGAGTTGCAAAGGGGTGGAGGAGCAAAAGATGGTGTTGGATAAAAAAACGCAAACCTCGCCGCTCATAAAACGCATAAAAGAAGGCACACCAAAGCGAGTCAGAGACCCGGCACAGGAATCGAAGCAGTCTCCCGCGAAGAAGACGAAAGTAGTGGAAAATCCTAACGTAGGTGGAAATGGTGGGAATGAACCCACTGAAAACACGGAGAAGTCCAGTAATGAGGGATGGAGAGTGGTGGAAGGGAAAAAGGCAAAAAACCGACCGCTCGCGCCCATCAAATTAATGAAGTCAGAGGTTTTAATCATCGAAAAGGCAGGAAGCCTCTCGTATAGTGACATTTTAAAAAAAATGAAGGAAGACAAGAGCCTCACTGCACTAGGAGAAAATGTCACTAAGATCAGGAAAACACAGAAAGGCGAATTAGCATTACAGCTCAAACGGAATCCTACCGAAAATGTGCAAAGTTTTAAGGTGGGAGTAGAAAAAATCCTGGGAGAAGAGGCAAAGGTGAAGTCCTACGGAAATGAAGTTCAAATTCTAATCCGCGATTTGGACGAAATAACATCGAAAGAGGAGGTATTGAATGCTATAGTCGGCCAGGATTTACAGGGAGAAAATGTAGAAGTCAAGTCAATTCGTAAAGCTTATGGTGATACGCAAACTGCCATCGTGAGTGTACCTATAGGAGCTGCAAAAAAGCTACTAGAAATAGGCAAAATTAAAATAGGCTGGGCAGTGTGCAGAATAAGAAGGGCAGAAAATAATCCGCGGTGCTACAAATGCCTGGAATTCGGGCATATCGCTAAAATGTGCAAAAGCGAGTTTGACTTAAGTAAGTGCTGCTACAACTGTGGACAAAGAGGTCACCTGGCAAAGGGCTGTAAGAACGCAGCCTCATGCCTTATGTGCGCGGAAAAGAAATTAGAAAGCGACCATCCCATGGGCAAGTGTAAATGTCGGCTTGAAACCGCTATACGCAGATGAGGCTATTACAAGTTAACCTAAATCATTGTGAAGCGGCCCAGGAGCTTCTCAGGCAAACAGTTGTCGAGCGAAAAGTAGACGTCGCCATCATTGCTGAACAATATAGAAACCAGCCTGGATGGTTTATCGATGAATCAGGGAAAGCTGCAATCTGGTTATGTGGCCCGTATGCAATGCAGGAAATAAATGAAAATTCGAGGATGTATTATGTCGCCCTAAAGAC
>OV277348.1:17784860-17792360 GCA_922984085.1 Sicus ferrugineus
TGCGTGACGCTATAGAGAGCATAAAGGCTCTTTATGAGCTTTATGCTATAGAGACCCACGACGAGGGAGCGAAAACGGTGATAAGAGCGAGTAAATCCTCACAAACGTCACCCTGGCTCAAAGTTAAAGGCAACAAGAGGAAGCAAGCGGCAGAAATTGATAAGCCAATTTCTAAAAGAAAGGCTGCAGAACCACCTTGTATTCAGAAGTCATCAGTTGTAAAAATACAAACAACAGATGAAAATCAAGTTCGATCAGACAAAAATGATGAGGGCTGGATAAAAGTCAAACCAAAGCGGATAGAAAAACCTAAAGAGATGAAGCCGCATAGAACAAGGCCAGATGCGGTAAAGATTACGACAAAGGGCGTTCTCTCATATGCCGACATTTTGCGGAAAATGAAAACAGACACCAAACTTGCTGAACTGAGCGGAGCTGTTACAAAAATTCGGAGGACTCAAAAAGGAGACCTCTTTCTACAGCTCAGCGAGATGGGAGATAAAGCAGAGCAGTTTAGGAGTGCTATTGGTAACACACTTGGTGAACAAGCCTCAGTTAGTAGCCTGAAACAGCGTGTGTCTATCGATATAAACGAGGTAGACGAGATCACCACCGAAAAGGATATTTATGAAGCGATTAAATCCCAAACTGGTATACAGGATGTTGCTATTGATGACGTCATCAATTTAAGAAGAGCGTATGGTGGCACACAAACTGCGACTGTTAAATTAACGGCGGAAAATGCAAACAAACTGCTTAAACTTGGAAACATTAAAATTGGCTGGGTAAGCTGCCGCATTCGAGAAAATAACAGGTTAATCCGATGTTTCAGATGTCTGGAATTCGGACACATATCGAAGCGGTGTAAAAGCATATGCGACCGCTCAAAATGCTGTATGAGATGCGGGGTAGAAGGGCACTTGGCGAGAGAGTGTAACAACGAGCCGCTGTGTATGTTCTGTAAAGCGGACAAATCAAAGGATTCTAAACATACTGCTGGCGGCAGCGGATGTCCATTCTTGAAGGAGGCATTAACTCAGAAGAGGCAATGAAAGTGATCCAAATCAATTTAAATCACTGCGAAGCAGCTCATGATCTTCTGGAACAAACAGTCAGAGAAGAGAACGTCGACCTGGTCTTAGTAAGTGAACCATATAAGGGCAAACAGGGTAATAAATGGATTGCTGACAAATCCGGTATGGCAGCCATTTGGGCGTGTGGTGCAGTAATGCTCGAAAATACAAACAACCATTTTGCGGGCTTTGTAAGAGCGAAAGTAAGTGGAGTACACTTCTACAGTTGTTATGCCCCTCCTAGATGGACTCATGAGGAATACCAAAAAATGCTAGATGACCTCGTAGCAGATGCCAGAACAACATCTCCAGTTGCTATTGCGGGCGACTTTAATGCGTGGGCTGTAGAGTGGGGCAGTAGTCGCACCAACGCAAGGGGCCGAAGCCTACTGGAAACATTCGCTTCACTTGAAGCAGTCTTGCTTAATAATGGTAGCAAATATACCTATTGGCGAGCGGGTGCCAGCTCAGTTATTGATGTCACATTTGTTAGCCCATCTTTGGCAGGAACTTCCAAATGGTGGGTAAGCGAGCGCTATACTCAAAGTGACCATCAAGCTGTCTTTTTCGAGATTCGAAGCCGCAGGGACGTATCGAAATACATGCCAAAACCCACAGGCCCGAAATGGAAAGTGTCGGCCTTTGACAGATTGGCCTTCAATGAAATGATCGATGCTTACCAACCGTCATCTGTATCCGCAAAAGAGCTTGCAAACGGCATACACGCAGCGCTAATAGAAGCGTGTGACGCATCAATGCCCCGTAGAAACGTAAGTAAACGAGCACCACCATGCTACTGGTGGACCGATAACATTCGTTTACTCAGAGCAGACTGCCTAAAGGCTAGACGACGTTCACAGCGATCATGGGGTACACCAGAATTTAACGAGCGTCTAAATGCGTTCAAAACTCTCCGGAAAAAGTTGAAGACAGCAATCGCACAAAGCAAAGCACAGTGCTTTAAGCGCCTCTGCGAAGAAGCGGATTTGGACCCCTGGGGTACGGGCTACAGAGTAGTAATGAAAAAACTTAAAAGTCACGGTTCGCCACAGATTACGTGTCCGGTGGTATTAAAAAATATAGTAACCACACTATTCCCCAGACACGCAATAACACAGATAGAGCAAAGGGTCCTGTGCACGGTACCCACTGATATACCACCAGTGACTGCAGAAGAGGTAAAGGAGGCATATAAAAGGTTCGGTGATGGCAAAGCGCCTGGACCGGATGGGGTGCCAAATATCGCACTTAAAGCTGCGATCCTCAGAAGATCTGAAATATTTGCACAGACGTTCCAGAAGTGTATTGAAGAGGGCGTTTTTCCGGATCCTTCGAAAGTGCAAAGACTACTGCTGATTCCAAAAGGGAAAAAACCCCCCGAAGAACCGACATCATACCGACCAATATGTCTACTGGACACAATCGGTAAAGTTTTGGAACGCATTTTAGGTGACCGAATACAATCATTTATAGATGAAAAGGCAGCTTTGTCCGATCGCCAATACGGCTTTAGAAAGTTCCGATCTACCATCGATGCAGTAAATGCTGTTGTCCGAATTGCGTCCAGCGCAATATCAGGCCAAAGGTGGAAAGGAGGGTCAAAACAGTACTGTGCAGTGATTACTCTGGACGTTAAAAATGCTTTCAACACAGCCAGTTGGTTACACATTAGGAACGCACTTAGAAGAATACAGGCCCCAAAATATCTTCAAGATATTTTAACAAATTATCTTGCTAACAGAAAACTGGTATATCAGACCGAAAATGGAGCGAAATCCTATCAAATATCAGCAGGGGTTCCACAAGGATCGGTGCTTGGCCCAATCCTGTGGAATATAATGTATGATCAGATATTGAGACTTCAGCTACCGAATGGTGTGACAACTATAGGATATGCAGATGACTTAGCAATTGTCGTTGTAGCAAAGCATATCATTGAAATAGAGGCGCCAGCTAACGTTGCGTACACACACACACACACACACACACACACACACACACACACACGCACACACACACACACACACACACACACACACACACACACACACACACGCACACACACACGCACACACACGCACACACACGCACACACGCACACACGCACACACGCACACACGCACACACACGCACACACGCACACACACGCACACACACGCACACACACACACACACACACGCACACACACACACACACACACACACACACACACACACACACACACACACACACACACACACACACACACACACACACACACACACACACACACACACACACACACACACACACACACACACACACACACACACACACACACACACACACACACACACACACACACACACACACACACACACACACACACACACACACACACACACACACACACACACACACACACACACACACACACACACACACACACACACACACACACACACACACACACACACACACACACACACACACACACACACACACACACACACACACACACACACACACACACACACACACACACACACACACACACACACACACACACACACACACACACACACACACACACACACACACACACACACACACACACACACACACACACACACACACACACACACACACACACACACACACACACACACACACACACACACACACACACACACACACACACACACACACACACACACACACACACACACACACACACACACACACACACACACACACACACACACACACACACACACACACACACACACACACACACACACACACACACACACACACACACACACACACACACACACACACACACACACACACACACACACACACACACACACACACACACACACACACACACACACACACACACACACACACACACACACACACACACACACACACACACACACACACATGTCTGCTGAGATGGCAGAGCAGATAGAAGATCCCTTTAAAAGCAGCACCCGTCTTTTGCGATCCCCGCCTGGGATTTCTGCAAATGTGGTGGCAAACGTGCTATTGGAGGGCGATAGCAGAGGAATCTCGGTTGTAAAACCTATAAAGGAGGTGGCATCGGATTCATATGGAGTTGGCCGACTGGCGAAGACAGGTGCCAAGCCTGCGGAAAGGAAGCGATCGAGTTCGTTGACGCTGTCTATGCGGATACCGGAAACTTCTTTTGAACTGTTGGGCAAGAAAATTTCTGAGTTGGAAGAAATGATGGGTGGTGGTAGACGTTCGATACATCAGCCTATGAGGGACCTGGTAGTCTCCATTGTTGGGTTATACGAAAAGTCGGCTTTAGAGGTACTGAAGCAAGCGAACAGCACTAAAACCGCTTCTGGAAAGAGTTGCAAAGGGGTGGAGGAGCAAAAGATGGTGTTGGATAAAAAAACGCAAACCTCGCCGCTCATAAAACGCATAAAAGAAGGCACACCAAAGCGAGTCAGAGACCCGGCACAGGAATCGAAGCAGTCTCCCGCGAAGAAGACGAAAGTAGTGGAAAATCCTAACGTAGGTGGAAATGGTGGGAATGAACCCACTGAAAACACGGAGAAGTCCAGTAATGAGGGATGGAGAGTGGTGGAAGGGAAAAAGGCAAAAAACCGACCGCTCGCGCCCATCAAATTAATGAAGTCAGAGGTTTTAATCATCGAAAAGGCAGGAAGCCTCTCGTATAGTGACATTTTAAAAAAAATGAAGGAAGACAAGAGCCTCACTGCACTAGGAGAAAATGTCACTAAGATCAGGAAAACACAGAAAGGCGAATTAGCATTACAGCTCAAACGGAATCCTACCGAAAATGTGCAAAGTTTTAAGGCGGGAGTAGAAAAAATCCTGGGAGAAGAGGCAAAGGTGAAGTCCTACGGAAATGAAGTTCAAATTCTAATCCGCGATTTGGACGAAATAACATCGAAAGAGGAGGTATTGAATGCTATAGTCGGCCAGGATTTACAGGGAGAAAATGTAGAAGTCAAGTCAATTCGTAAAGCTTATGGTGATACGCAAACTGCCATCGTGAGTGCACCTATAGGAGCTGCAAAAAAGCTACTAGAAATAGGCAAAATTAAAATAGGCTGGGCAGTGTGCAGAATAAGGAGGGCAGAAAATAATCCGCGGTGCTACAAATGCCTGGAATTCGGGCATATCGCTAAAATGTGCAAAAGCGAGTTTGACTTAAGTAAGTGCAAAGGGCTGTAAGAACGCAGCCTCATGCCTTATGTGCGCGGAAAAGAAATTAGAAAGCGACCATCCCATGGGCAAGTGTAAATGTCGGCTTGAAGCCACCATACGCAGATGAGGCTATTACAAGTTAACCTAAATCATTGTGAAGCGGCCCAGGAGCTTCTCAGGCAAACGGTTGTCGAGCGAAAAGTAGACGTCGCCATCATTGCTGAACAATAGAGAAACCAGCCTGGATGGTTTATCGATGAATCAGGGAAAGCTGCAATCTGGTTATGTGGCCCGTATCCAATGCAGGAAATAAATGAAAATTCGAGGATGTATTATGTCGCCCTAAAGACAGGAGGGGTTACTATTTACAGTTGCTACTGCCCGCCGAGTCTGACGTTTGCGGAGTATACAGGAGTGATTGACAACCTGGTCAGTGATGTACGCAGTTCGCACCCAGCGATAATAGCAGGCGATTTTAATGCGTGGGCAGTTGAATGGGGAAGCCTTTACACTAATGAAAGGGGCCGAATCCTGCTGGATGCTTTTGCGAACCTGGATGTCGTGTTACTAAATGATGGTCATAGTTGCACATTTGAACGAAATGGTAGAACCTCCATTATAGACCTTACTTTTGCGAGTAGTTCGTTAGTGAGAAATATCGATTGGGAGGTTAGTGATATTTATACAAATAGCGACCACCGTGCTATTGTGACGGATCTCCGTGCTGAAATGAGAACCAATTGCATACAAAATGCAAGTCAAAAAGGGTGGAGAATCCAGACATTGGATAAGGAAGTCTTCGAGGAAATGCTGCAGTCGGCTATTCCGCCATCATTAACGGTTGATGAAGGAGCAAAACGTGTTGTCTCGTGGTTAAGCAATGCCTGCGATGCGGCCATGTGCAGAAAAGGAAGTAGACTAGTGCGCCGTCTGTTTATTGATGGAATGAAGAGATCGCTGAATTAAGAAGAAGATGCATATTCGCCCGGAGAAAGCTGCAGCGAGGAATTGGTCCGGCCGTTCTCACAACATATAGAATGATCTATACCAAGGCGCGCAAAGAACTGAAGAAGGCGATCAGAAATAGCAAGCAGAATTTTTTCAAAGAGATGTGCAATGATGTAGAGGTCGACCCTTGGGGAGGGGCTTATAGGAAAATCATGGCGAAAGTTAAGAGTATAAATCGGCAAACGCCCACTTCAGCCGAATATATACTGAATATAATATCCACGCTCTTCCCGAGACACGAATTATGCACGCTGCCGTCGTCAGAACTATAGGAGGGACTCCCTCCAGAACTTTCTAGAGAGGAGGTCAGTTCAGCAATAACATCCTTTAAGAATAAAAAGGCGCCCGGACCGGATGGCATTACAAATGAAGTCCTGAAGATAGCGTTTAACATGCAGTCTCAGCCGTTTCTACAATTATATAGCAGATGCTTACGGGAAGGCGTTTTCCCAAAAATCTGGAAAGTGCAGCGTTTGGTCCTGCTTCCTAAACCAGGCAGGCCAGCGAACGAACCAGCCTCTTACCGGCCGCTTTGCATGATCGATGCCCTTGGCAAGGTGTTGGAGTACATTATTAGAAATCGCTTGCAACAATACGTAGATGATATCCGAGCATTATCAGATCATCAGTATGGATTTCGAAGAGGCCGCTCAACCCTTGATGCCCTTAATCAGGTAGTCGAAATAGCCGAAAACGCTATTGAAGGTACTCGGTGGTTACATGGCACTAAGAAATACTGTCTAGTCGTCACGTTAGATGTAAAGAATGCCTTTAACTCCGCCAGTTGGAAGCGAATTTGCGAAGTGATAGAACGATTGCAAACACCGCAGTATATAGTAAATATAATAAAGAGTTTTTTGGCGGAAAGAACTCTGCTCTACACGACAAATGCGGGAGTAAAACAGTATGAAGTGACAGCCGGAGTTCCACAGGGTTCAGTATTGGGACCTCTTCTCTGGAACTTAATGTATGATGCAGTCCTTCGTATATCAGTGCCAAGTGGCGTTAAAATAATTGGTTATGCCGATGATGTAGCAGTGATAATCGTAGCCAAGGAACTTTACCGGCTCCAGGAGATAGTTACCAACGTAGTAAGCAGCATCAAAACATGGCTTGAAGCAAACTGCTTGCAGCTGGCTAGCCAGAAAACGGAGGCCCTGTTAATAACTAGCAGGAAAAGGATGGAATCCCTGACGCTCAATATTGATGGGCACATGATTTGCACAAAAC
>OV277348.1:19000168-19097668 GCA_922984085.1 Sicus ferrugineus
TTTGTTCGTTTGTTCGTTTGTTCGTTTGTTCGTTTGTTCGTTTGTTCGTTTGTTCGTTTGTTCGTTTGTTCGTTTGTTCGTTTGTTCGTTTGTTCGTTTGTTCGTTTGTTCGTTTGTTCGTTTGTTCGTTTGTTCGTTTGTTCGTTTGTTCGTTTGTTCGTTTGTTCGTTTGTTCGTTTGTTCGTTTGTTCGTTTGTTCGTTTGTTCGTTTGTTCGTTTGTTCGTTTGTTCGTTTGTTCGTTTGTTCGTTTGTTCGTTTGTTCGTTTGTTCGTTTGTTCGTTTGTTCGTTTGTTCGTTTGTTCGTTTGTTCGTTTGTTCGTTTGTTCGTTTGTTCGTTTGTTCGTTTGTTCGTTTGTTCGTTTGTTCGTTTGTTCGTTTGTTCGTTTGTTCGTTTGTTCGTTTGTTCGTTTGTTCGTTTGTTCGTTTGTTCGTTTGTTCGTTTGTTCGTTTGTTCGTTTGTTCGTTTGTTCGTTTGTTCGTTTGTTCGTTTGTTCGTTTGTTCGTTTGTTCGTTTGTTCGTTTGTTCGTTTGTTCGTTTGTTCGTTTGTTCGTTTGTTCGTTTGTTCGTTTGTTCGTTTGTTCGTTTGTTCGTTTGTTCGTTTGTTCGTTTGTTCGTTTGTTCGTTTGTTCGTTTGTTCGTTTGTTCGTTTGTTCGTTTGTTCGTTTGTTCGTTTGTTCGTTTGTTCGTTTGTTCGTTTGTTCGTTTGTTCGTTTGTTCGTTTGTTCGTTTGTTCGTTTGTTCGTTTGTTCGTTTGTTCGTTTGTTCGTTTGTTCGTTTGTTCGTTTGTTCGTTTGTTCGTTTGTTCGTTTGTTCGTTTGTTCGTTTGTTCGTTTGTTCGTTTGTTCGTTTGTTCGTTTGTTCGTTTGTTCGTTTGTTCGTTTGTTCGTTTGTTCGTTTGTTCGTTTGTTCGTTTGTTCGTTTGTTCGTTTGTTCGTTTGTTCGTTTGTTCGTTTGTTCGTTTGTTCGTTTGTTCGTTTGTTCGTTTGTTCGTTTGTTCGTTTGTTCGCTTGTTCGTTTGTTCGTTTGTTCGTTTGTTCGTTTGTTCGTTTGTTCGTTTGTTCGTTTGTTCGTTTGTTCGTTTGTTCGTTTGTTCGTTTGTTCGTTTGTTCGTTTGTTCGTTTGTTCGTTTGTTCGTTTGTTCGTTTGTTCGTTTGTTCGTTTGTTCGTTTGTTCGTTTGTTCGTTTGTTCGTTTGTTCGTTTGTTCGTTTGTTCGTTTGTTCGTTTGTTCGTTTGTTCGTTTGTTCGTTTGTTCGTTTGTTCGTTTGTTCGTTTGTTCGTTTGTTCGTTTGTTCGTTTGTTCGTTTGTTCGTTTGTTCGTTTGTTCGTTTGTTCGTTTGTTCGTTTGTTCGTTTGTTCGTTTGTTCGTTTGTTCGTTTGTTCGTTTGTTCGTTTGTTCGTTTGTTCGTTTGTTCGTTTGTTCGTTTGTTCGTTTGTTCGTTTGTTCGTTTGTTCGTTTGTTCGTTTGTTCGTTTGTTCGTTTGTTCGTTTGTTCGTTTGTTCGTTTGTTCGTTTGTTCGTTTGTTCGTTTGTTCGTTTGTTCGTTTGTTCGTTTGTTCGTTTGTTCGTTTGTTCGTTTGTTCGTTTGTTCGTTTGTTCGTTTGTTCGTTTGTTCGTTTGTTCGTTTGTTCGTTTGTTCGTTTGTTCGTTTGTTCGTTTGTTCGTTTGTTCGTTTGTTCGTTTGTTCGTTTGTTCGTTTGTTCGTTTGTTCGTTTGTTCGTTTGTTCGTTTGTTCGTTTGTTCGTTTGTTCGTTTGTTCGTTTGTTCGTTTGTTCGTTTGTTCGTTTGTTCGTTTGTTCGTTTGTTCGTTTGTTCGTTTGTTCGTTTGTTCGTTTGTTCGTTTGTTCGTTTGTTCGTTTGTTCGTTTGTTCGTTTGTTCGTTTGTTCGTTTGTTCGTTTGTTCGTTTGTTCGTTTGTTCGTTTGTTCGTTTGTTCGTTTGTTCGTTTGTTCGTTTGTTCGTTTGTTCGTTTGTTCGTTTGTTCGTTTGTTCGTTTGTTCGTTTGTTCGTTTGTTCGTTTGTTCGTTTGTTCGTTTGTTCGTTTGTTCGTTTGTTCGTTTGTTCGTTTGTTCGTTTGTTCGTTTGTTCGTTTGTTCGTTTGTTCGTTTGTTCGTTTGTTCGTTTGTTCGTTTGTTCGTTTGTTCGTTTGTTCGTTTGTTCGTTTGTTCGTTTGTTCGTTTGTTCGTTTGTTCGTTTGTTCGTTTGTTCGTTTGTTCGTTTGTTCGTTTGTTCGTTTGTTCGTTTGTTCGTTTGTTCGTTTGTTCGTTTGTTCGTTTGTTCGTTTGTTCGTTTGTTCGTTTGTTCGTTTGTTCGTTTGTTCGTTTGTTCGTTTGTTCGTTTGTTCGTTTGTTCGTTTGTTCGTTTGTTCGTTTGTTCGTTTGTTCGTTTGTTCGTTTGTTCGTTTGTTCGTTTGTTCGTTTGTTCGTTTGTTCGTTTGTTCGTTTGTTCGTTTGTTCGTTTGTTCGTTTGTTCGTTTGTTCGTTTGTTCGTTTGTTCGTTTGTTCGTTTGTTCGTTTGTTCGTTTGTTCGTTTGTTCGTTTGTTCGTTTGTTCGTTTGTTCGTTTGTTCGTTTGTTCGTTTGTTCGTTTGTTCGTTTGTTCGTTTGTTCGTTTGTTCGTTTGTTCGTTTGTTCGTTTGTTCGTTTGTTCGTTTGTTCGTTTGTTCGTTTGTTCGTTTGTTCGTTTGTTCGTTTGTTCGTTTGTTCGTTTGTTCGTTTGTTCGTTTGTTCGTTTGTTCGTTTGTTCGTTTGTTCGTTTGTTCGTTTGTTCGTTTGTTCGTTTGTTCGTTTGTTCGTTTGTTCGTTTGTTCGTTTGTTCGTTTGTTCGTTTGTTCGTTTGTTCGTTTGTTCGTTTGTTCGTTTGTTCGTTTGTTCGTTTGTTCGTTTGTTCGTTTGTTCGTTTGTTCGTTTGTTCGTTTGTTCGTTTGTTCGTTTGTTCGTTTGTTCGTTTGTTCGTTTGTTCGTTTGTTCGTTTGTTCGTTTGTTCGTTTGTTCGTTTGTTCGTTTGTTCGTTTGTTCGTTTGTTCGTTTGTTCGTTTGTTCGTTTGTTCGTTTGTTCGTTTGTTCGTTTGTTCGTTTGTTCGTTTGTTCGTTTGTTCGTTTGTTCGTTTGTTCGTTTGTTCGTTTGTTCGTTTGTTCGTTTGTTCGTTTGTTCGTTTGTTCGTTTGTTCGTTTGTTCGTTTGTTCGTTTGTTCGTTTGTTCGTTTGTTCGTTTGTTCGTTTGTTCGTTTGTTCGTTTGTTCGTTTGTTCGTTTGTTCGTTTGTTCGTTTGTTCGTTTGTTCGTTTGTTCGTTTGTTCGTTTGTTCGTTTGTTCGTTGTGTTCGTTTGTTCGTTTGTTCGTTTGTTCGTTTGTTCGTTTGTTCGTTTGTTCGTTTGTTCGTTTGTTCGTTTGTTCGTTTGTTCGTTTGTTCGTTTGTTCGTTTGTTCGTTTGTTCGTTTGTTCGTTTGTTCGTTTGTTCGTTTGTTCGTTTGTTCGTTTGTTCGTTTGTTCGTTTGTTCGTTTGTTCGTTTGTTCGTTTGTTCGTTTGTTCGTTTGTTCGTTTGTTCGTTTGTTCGTTTGTTCGTTTGTTCGTTTGTTCGTTTGTTCGTTTGTTCGTTTGTTCGTTTGTTCGTTTGTTCGTTTGTTCGTTTGTTCGTTTGTTCGTTTGTTCGTTTGTTCGTTTGTTCGTTGTTCGTTGTGTTCGTTTGTTCGTTTGTTCGTTTGTTCGTTTGTTCGTTTGTTCGTTTGTTCGTTTGTTCGTTTGTTCGTTTGTTCGTTTGTTCGTTTGTTCGTTTGTTCGTTTGTTCGTTTGTTCGTTGGTTCGTTGGTTCGTTGGTTCGTTGGTTCGTTTGTTCGTTGGTTCGTTGGTTCGTTGGTTCGTTTGTTCGTTGGTTCGTTGGTTCGTTTGTTCGTTTGTTCGTTTGTTCGTTTGTTCGTTTGTTCGTTTGTTCGTTTGTTCGTTTGTTCGTTTGTTCGTTTGTTCGTTTGTTCGTTTGTTCGTTTGTTCGTTTGTTCGTTTGTTCGTTTGTTCGTTTGTTCGTTTGTTCGTTGGTTCGTTTGTTCGTTTGTTCGTTTGTTCGTTTGTTCGTTGGTTCGTTGTTCGTTTGTTCGTTTGTTCGTTGGTTCGTTTGTTCGTTGGTTCGTTTGTTCGTTTGTTCGTTTGTTCGTTTGTTCGTTTGTTCGTTTGTTCGTTTGTTCGTTTGGTCGTTTGTTCGTTTGTTCGTTTGTTCGTTTGTTCGTTTGTTCGTTGTCGTTTCGTTTGTTCGTTTGTTCGTTTGTTCGTTTGTTCGTTGTTCGTTTGTTCGTTTGTTCGTTTGTTCGTTTGTTCGTTTTCGTTGTTCGTTTGTTCGTTTGTTCGTTTGTTCGTTTGTTCGTTGTTCGTTGTTCGTTTGTTCGTTTGTTCGTTTGTTCGTTTGTTCGTTTGTTCGTTTGTTCGTTTGTTCGTTGGTTCGTTGTTCGTTTGTTCGTTTGTTCGTTTGTTCGTTTGTTCGTTTGTTCGTTTGTTCGTTTGTTCGTTTGTTCGTTTGTTCGTTTGTTCGTTTGTTCGTTTGTTCGTTTGTTCGTTTGTTCGTTTGTTCGTTTGTTCGTTTGTTCGTTTGTTCGTTTGTTCGTTTGTTCGTTTGTTCGTTGGTTCGTTTGTTCGTTTGTTCGTTGGTTCGTTGGTTCGTTTGTTCGTTTGTTCGTTTGTTCGTTGGTTCGTTGGTTCGTTTGTTCGTTTGTTCGTTTGTTCGTTTGTTCGTTTGTTCGTTTGTTCGTTTGTTCGTTTGTTCGTTTGTTCGTTTGTTCGTTTGTTCGTTGGTTCGTTGGTTCGTTGTTCGTTTGTTCGTTTGTTCGTTTGTTCGTTTGTTCGTTTGTTCGTTTGTTCGTTTGTTCGTTTGTTCGTTTGTTCGTTGGTTCGTTTGTTCGTTTGTTCGTTTGTTCGTTTGTTCGTTTGTTCGTTTGTTCGTTTGTTCGTTTGTTCGTTTGTTCGTTTGTTCGTTTGTTCGTTTGTTCGTTTGTTCGTTTGTTCGTTTGTTCGTTTGTTCGTTTGTTCGTTGTTCGTTTGTTCGTTTGTTCGTTTGTTCGTTTGTTCGTTTGTTCGTTTGTTCGTTTGTTCGTTGTGTTCGTTTGTTCGTTTGTTCGTTTGTTCGTTTGTTCGTTTGTTCGTTTGTTCGTTTGTTCGTTTGTTCGTTTGTTCGTTTGTTCGTTTGTTCGTTTGTTCGTTTGTTCGTTTGTTCGTTGTCGTTTGTTCGTTTGTTCGTTTGTTCGTTTGTTCGTTTGTTCGTTTGTTCGTTTGTTCGTTTGTTCGTTTGTTCGTTTGTTCGTTTGTTCGTTTGTTCGTTTGTTCGTTTGTTCGTTTGTTCGTTTGTTCGTTTGTTCGTTTGTTCGTTTGTTCGTTTGTTCGTTTGTTCGTTTGTTCGTTGGTTCGTTTGTTCGTTTGTTCGTTTGTTCGTTTGTTCGTTTGTTTGGTTTGTTCGTTGTTCGTTTGTTCGTTTGTTCGTTTGTTCGTTTGTTCGTTTGTTCGTTTGTTCGTTTGTTCGTTTGTTCGTTTGTTCGTTTGTTCGTTTGTTCGTTTGTTCGTTTGTTCGTTTGTTCGTTTGTTCGTTTGTTCGTTTGTTCGTTTGTTCGTTTGTTCGTTTGTTCGTTTGTTCGTTTGTTCGTTTGTTCGTTTGTTCGTTTGTTCGTTTGTTCGTTTGTTCGTTTGTTCGTTTGTTCGTTTGTTCGTTTGTTCGTTTGTTCGTTTGTTCGTTGTTCGTTTGTTCGTTTGTTCGTTTGTTCGTTTGTTCGTTTGTTCGTTTGTTCGTTTGTTCGTTTGTTCGTTTGTTCGTTTGTTCGTTTGTTCGTTTGTTCGTTTGTTCGTTTGTTCGTTTGTTCGTTTGTTCGTTTGTTCGTTTGTTCGTTTGTTCGTTTGTTCGTTTGTTCGTTTGTTCGTTTGTTCGTTTGTTCGTTTGTTCGTTTGTTCGTTTGTTCGTTTGTTCGTTTGTTCGTTTGTTCGTTTGTTCGTTTCGTTTCGTTTGTTCGTTTTGTTCGTTTGTTCGTTTGTTCGTTTGTTCGTTTGTTCGTTTGTTCGTTTGTTCGTTTGTTCGTTTGTTCGTTTGTTCGTTTGTTCGTTTGTTCGTTTGTTCGTTTGTTCGTTTGTTCGTTTGTTCGTTTTGTTCGTTTGTTCGTTTGTTCGTTTGTTCGTTTGTTCGTTTGTTCGTTTGTTCGTTTGTTCGTTTGTTCGTTTGTTCGTTTGTTCGTTTGTTCGTTTGTTCGTTTGTTCGTTTGTTCGTTTGTTCGTTTGTTCGTTTGTTCGTTTGTTCGTTTGTTCGTTTGTTCGTTTGTTCGTTTGTTCGTTTGTTCGTTTGTTCGTTTGTTCGTTTGTTCGTTTGTTCGTTTGTTCGTTTGTTCGTTTGTTCGTTTGTTCGTTTGTTCGTTGTTCGTTTGTTCGTTTGTTCGTTTGTTCGTTTGTTCGTTGGTTCGTTTGGTTCGTTTGTTCGTTTGTTCGTTTGGTTCGTTGGTTCGTTTGTTCGTTTGTTCGTTTGTTCGTTTGTTCGTTTGTTCGTTTGTTCGTTTGTTCGTTTGTTCGTTTGTTTCGTTTGTTCGTTTGTTCGTTTGTTCGTTTGTTCGTTTGTTCGTTTGTTCGTTTGTTCGTTTGTTCGTTTGTTCGTTTGTTCGTTTGTTCGTTTGTTCGTTTGTTCGTTTGTTCGTTTGTTCGTTTGTTCGTTTGTTCGTTTGTTCGTTTGTTCGTTTGTTCGTTTGTTCGTTTGTTCGTTTGTTCGTTTGTTCGTTTGTTCGTTTGTTCGTTGTTCGTTTTTGTTCGTTTGTTCGTTTGTTCGTTTGTTCGTTTGTTCGTTTGTTCGTTGGTTCGTTTGTTCGTTTGTTCGTTTGTTCGTTTGTTCGTTTGTTCGTTTGTTCGTTTGTTCGTTTGTTCGTTTGTTCGTTTGTTCGTTTGTTCGTTTGTTCGTTTGTTCGTTGTTCGTTTGTTCGTTTGTTCGTTTGTTCGTTTGTTCGTTTGTTCGTTGGTTCGTTGGTTCGTTTGTTCGTTTGTTCGTTGGTTCGTTGGTTCGTTTGGTTCGTTTGTTCGTTTGTTCGTTTGTTCGTTTGTTCGTTTGTTCGTTTGTTCGTTTGTTCGTTTGTTCGTTGGTTCGTTGGTTCGTTGGTTCGTTGG
Organism: Sicus ferrugineus; assembly: GCA_922984085.1. Taxonomy (NCBI): domain Eukaryota; kingdom Metazoa; phylum Arthropoda; class Insecta; order Diptera; family Conopidae; genus Sicus; species Sicus ferrugineus. The sequence continues at coordinate 19,007,276 of OV277348.1, forward strand.
TTCGTTTGTTCGTTGTTCGTTTGTTCGTTTGTTCGTTTGTTCGTTTGTTCGTTTGTTCGTTTGTTCGTTTGTTCGTTTGTTCGTTTGTTCGTTTGTTCGTTTGTTCGTTTGTTCGTTTGTTCGTTTGTTCGTTTGTTCGTTTGTTCGTTTGTTCGTTTGTTCGTTTGTTCGTTTGTTCGTTTGTTCGTTTGTTCGTTTGTTCGTTTGTTCGTTTGTTCGTTTGTTCGTTTGTTCGTTGTTCGTTTGTTCGTTTGTTCGTTTGTTCGTTTGTTCGTTTGTTCGTTTGTTCGTTTGTTCGTTTGTTCGTTTGTTCGTTTGTTCGTTTGTTCGTTTGTTCGTTTGTTCGTTTGTTCGTTTGTTCGTTTGTTCGTTTGTTCGTTTGTTCGTTTGTTCGTTTGTTCGTTTGTTCGTTTGTTCGTTTGTTCGTTTGTTCGTTTGTTCGTTTGTTCGTTTGTTCGTTTGTTCGTTTGTTCGTTTGTTCGTTTGTTCGTTTGTTCGTTTGTTCGTTTGTTCGTTTTGTTCGTTTGTTCGTTTGTTCGTTTGTTCGTTTGTTCGTTTGTTCGTTTGTTCGTTGTTCGTTTGTTCGTTTGTTCGTTTGTTCGTTTGTTCGTTTGTTCGTTTGTTCGTTTGTTCGTTTGTTCGTTTGTTCGTTTGTTCGTTTGTTCGTTTGTTCGTTGGTTCGTTTGTTCGTTTGTTCGTTTGTTCGTTTGTTCGTTTGTTCGTTTGTTCGTTTGTTCGTTTGTTCGTTTGTTCGTTTGTTCGTTTGTTCGTTTGTTCGTTTGTTCGTTTGTTCGTTTGTTCGTTTGTTCGTTTGTTCGTTTGTTCGTTTGTTCGTTTGTTCGTTTGTTCGTTTGTTCGTTTGTTCGTTTGTTCGTTTGTTCGTTTGTTCGTTTGTTCGTTTGTTCGTTTGTTCGTTTGTTCGTTTGTTCGTTTGTTCGTTGTTCGTTGTTCGTTTGTTCGTTTGTTCGTTTGTTCGTTTGTTCGTTTGTTCGTTTGTTCGTTTGTTCGTTTGTTCGTTTGTTCGTTTGTTCGTTTGTTCGTTTGTTCGTTTGTTCGTTTGTTCGTTTGTTCGTTTGTTCGTTTGTTCGTTTGTTCGTTTGTTCGTTTGTTCGTTTGTTCGTTTGTTCGTTTTGTTCGTTTGTTCGTTTGTTCGTTTTGTTCGTTGTTTCGTTTGTTCGTTTGTCGTTTGTTCGTTGTTCGTTCGTTTGTTCGTTTGTTCGTTTGTTCGTTTGTTCGTTTGTTCGTTTGTTCGTTTGTTCGTTTGTTCGTTGTTCGTTTGTTCGTTTGTTCGTTTGTTCGTTTGTTCGTTTGTTCGTTTGTTCGTTTGTTCGTTTGTTCGTTTGTTCGTTTGTTCGTTTGTTCGTTTGTTCGTTTGTTCGTTTGTTCGTTTGTTCGTTTGTTCGTTTTGTTCGTTTGTTCGTTTGTTCGTTTGTTCGTTTGTTCGTTTGTTCGTTTGTTCGTTTGTTCGTTTGTTCGTTTTGTTCGTTTGTTCGTTTGTTCGTTTGTTCGTTTTGTTCGTTTTGTTCGTTTTGTTCGTTTTGTTCGTTTGTTCGTTTGTTCGTTTGTTCGTTTGTTCGTTTGTTCGTTTGTTCGTTTGTTCGTTTGTTCGTTTGTTCGTTTGTTCGTTTGTTCGTTTGTTCGTTTGTTCGTTTGTTCGTTTGTTCGTTTGTTCGTTTGTTCGTTTGTTCGTTTGTTCGTTTGTTCGTTTGTTCGTTTGTTCGTTTGTTCGTTTGTTCGTTTGTTCGTTTGTTCGTTTGTTCGTTTGTTCGTTTGTTCGTTTGTTCGTTTGTTCGTTTGTTCGTTTGTTCGTTTGTTCGTTTGTTCGTTTGTTCGTTTGTTCGTTTGTTCGTGTTGTTCGTTTGTTCGTTTGTTCGTTTGTTCGTTTGTTCGTTTGTTCGTTTGTTCGTTTGTTCGTTTGTTCGTTTGTTCGTTTGTTCGTTTGTTCGTTTGTTCGTTTGTTCGTTTGTTCGTTTGTTCGTTGTTCGTTTGTTCGTTTGTTCGTTTGTTCGTTTGTTCGTTTGTTCGTTTGTTCGTTTGTTCGTTTGTTCGTTTGTTCGTTTGTTCGTTTGTTCGTTTGTTCGTTTGTTCGTTTGTTCGTTTGTTCGTTTGTTCGTTTGTTCGTTTGTTCGTTTGTTCGTTGTTCGTTTGTTCGTTTGTTCGTTTGTTCGTTTGTTCGTTTGTTCGTTTGTTCGTTTGTTCGTTTGTTCGTTTGTTCGTTTGTTCGTTTGTTCGTTTGTTCGTTTGTTCGTTTGTTCGTTTGTTCGTTTGTTCGTTTGTTCGTTTGTTCGTTTGTTCGTTTGTTCGTTTGTTCGTTTGTTCGTTTGTTCGTTTGTTCGTTTGTTCGTTTGTTCGTTTGTTCGTTTGTTCGTTTGGTTCGTTTGTTCGTTTGTTCGTTGTTCGTTTGTTCGTTTGTTCGTTTGTTCGTTTGTTCGTTGTTCGTTTGTTCGTTTGTTCGTTTGTTCGTTTGTTCGTTTGTTCGTTTGTTCGTTTGTTCGTTTGTTCGTTTGTTCGTTTGTTCGTTTGTTCGTTTGTTCGTTTGTTCGTTTGTTCGTTTGTTCGTTTGTTTCGTTTGTTCGTTTGTTCGTTTGGTTCGTTTGTTCGTTGGTTCGTTGTTCGTTTGTTCGTTGTTTGTTCGTTTGTTCGTTTGTTCGTTTGTTCGTTTGTTCGTTGTTCGTTTGTTCGTTTGTTCGTTTGTTCGTTTGTTCGTTTGTTCGTTTGTTCGTTGTTTTGTTCGTTTGTTCGTTTGTTCGTTTGTTCGTTGTTCGTTTGTTCGTTGGTTCGTTTGTTCGTTTGTTCGTTTGTTCGTTTGTTCGTTGGTTCGTTTGTTCGTTTGTTCGTTTGTTCGTTTGTTCGTTTGTTCGTTTGTTCGTTTGGTTCGTTTGTTCGTTTGTTCGTTTGTTCGTTTGGTTCGTTTGTTCGTTGTTCGTTTGTTCGTTTGTTCGTTTGTTCGTTTGTTCGTTTGTTCGTTTGTTCGTTTGTTCGTTTGTTCGTTTGTTCGTTTGTTCGTTTGTTCGTTTGTTCGTTTGTTCGTTTGGTCGTTTGTTCGTTTGTTCGTTTGTTCGTTTGTTCGTTTGTTCGTTTGTTCGTTTGTTCGTTTGTTCGTTTGTTCGTTTGTTCGTTTGTTCGTTTGTTCGTTTGTTCGTTTGTTCGTTTGTTCGTTTGTTCGTTTGTTCGTTTGTTCGTTAGTTGTTCGTTTGTTCGTTTGTTCGTTTGTTCGTTTGTTCGTTTGTTCGTTTGTTCGTTTGTTCGTTTGTTCGTTTGTTCGTTTGTTCGTTTGTTCGTTTGTTCGTTTGTTCGTTTGTTCGTTTGTTCGTTTGTTCGTTGGTTCGTTTGTTCGTTTGTTCGTTTGTTCGTTTGTTCGTTTGTTCGTTTGTTCGTTTGTTCGTTTGTTCGTTTGTTCGTTTGTTCGTTTGTTCGTTTGTTCGTTTGTTCGTTTGTTCGTTTGTTCGTTTGTTCGTTTGTTCGTTTGTTCGTTTGTTCGTTTGTTCGTTTGTTCGTTTGTTCGTTTGTGTTCGTTTGTTCGTTTGTTCGTTTGTTCGTTTGTTCGTTTGTTCGTTTGTTCGTTTGTTCGTTTGTTCGTTTGTTCGTTTGTTCGTTTGTGCGTTTGTTCGTTTGTTCGTTTGTTCGTTTGTTCGTTTGTTCGTTTGTTCGTTTGTTCGTTTGTTCGTTTGTTCGTTTTGTTCGTTTGTTCGTTTGTTCGTTTGTTCGTTTGTTCGTTTGTTCGTTTGTTCGTTTGTTCGTTTGTTCGTTTGTTCGTTTGTTCGTTTGTTCGTTTGTTCGTTTGTTCGTTTGTTCGTTTGTTCGTTTGTTCGTTTGTTCGTTTGTTCGTGTTGTTCGTTTGTTCGTTTGTTCGTTTGTTCGTTTGTTCGTTTGTTCGTTTGTTCGTTTGTTCGTTTGTTCGTTTGTTCGTTTGTTCGTTTGTTCGTTTGTTCGTTTGTTCGTTTGTTCGTTTGTTCGTTTGTTCGTTTGTTCGTTTGTTCGTTTGTTCGTTTGTTCGTTTGTTCGTTTGTTCGTTTGTTCGTTTGTTCGTTTGTTCGTTTGTTCGTTTGTTCGTTTTGTTCGTTTGTTCGTTTGTTCGTTTGTTCGTTTGTTCGTTTGTTCGTTTGTTCGTTTGTTCGTTTGTTCGTTTGTTCGTTTGTTCGTTTGTTCGTTTGTTCGTTTGTTCGTTTGTTCGTTTGTTCGTTTGTTCGTTTGTTCGTTTGTTCGTTTGTTCGTTTGTTCGTTTGTTCGTTTGTTCGTTTGTTCGTTTGTTCGTTTGTTCGTTTGTTCGTTTGTTCGTTTGTTCGTTTGTTCGTTTGTTCGTTTGTTCGTTTGTTCGTTTGTTCGTTTGTTCGTTTGTTCGTTTGTTCGTTTGTTCGTTTGTTCGTTTGTTCGTTTGTTCGTTTGTTCGTTTGTTCGTTTGTTCGTTTGTTCGTTTGTTCGTTTGTCGTTTGTTCGTTTGTTCGTTTGTTCGTTTGTTCGTTTGTTCGTTTGTTCGTTTGTTCGTTTGTTCGTTTGTTCGTTTGTTCGTTTGTTCGTTTGTTCGTTTGTTCGTTTGTTCGTTTGTTCGTTTGTTCGTTTGTTTGTTTGTTCGTTTGTTCGTTTGTTCGTTTGTTCGTTTGTTCGTTTGTTCGTTTGTTCGTTTGTTCGTTTGTTCGTTTGTTCGTTTGTTCGTTTGTTCGTTTGTTCGTTTGTTCGTTTGTTCGTTGTTCGTTTGTTCGTTTGTTCGTTTGTTCGTTTGTTCGTTTGTTCGTTTGTTCGTTTGTTCGTTTGTTCGTTTGTTCGTTTGTTCGTTTGTTCGTTTGTTCGTTTGTTCGTTGGTTCGTTTGTTCGTTTGTTCGTTTGTTCGTTTGTTCGTTTGTTCGTTTGTTCGTTTGTTCGTTTGTTCGTTTGTTCGTTTGTTCGTTTGTTCGTTTGTTCGTTTGTTCGTTTGTTCGTTTGTTCGTTTGTTCGTTTGTTCGTTTGTTCGTTTGTTCGTTTGTTCGTTTGTTCGTTTGTTCGTTTGTTCGTTTGTTCGTTTGTTCGTTTGTTCGTTTGTTCGTTTGTTCGTTTGTTCGTTTGTTCGTTTGTTCGTTTGTTCGTTTGTTCGTTTGTTCGTTTGTTCGTTTGTTCGTTTGTTCGTTTGTTCGTTTGTTCGTTTGTTCGTTTGTTCGTTTGTTCGTTTGTTCGTTTGTTCGTTTGTTCGTTTGTTCGTTTGTTCGTTTGTTCGTTTGTTCGTTTGTTCGTTTGTTCGTTTGTTCGTTTGTTCGTTTGTTCGTTTGTTCGTTTGTTCGTTTGTCGTTTGTTCGTTTGTTCGTTTGTTCGTTTGTTCGTTTGTTCGTTTGTTCGTTTGTTCGTTTGTTCGTTTGTTCGTTTGTTCGTTGTTCGTTTGTTCGTTTGTTCGTTTGTTCGTTTGTGTTCGTTTGTTCGTTTGTTCGTTTGTTCGTTTGTTCGTCTTGTTCGTTTGTTCGTTTGTTCGTTTGTTCGTTTGTTCGTTTGTTCGTTTGTTCGTTTGTTCGTTTGTTCGTTTGTTCGTTTGTTCGTTTGTTCGTTTGTTCGTTTGTTCGTTTGTTCGTTTGTTCGTTTGTTCGTTTGTTCGTTTGTTCGTTTGTTCGTTTGTTCGTTTGTTCGTTTGTTCGTTTGTTCGTTTGTTGTTTGTTCGTTTGTTCGTTTGTTCGTTTGTTCGTTTGTTCGTTTGTTCGTTTGTTCGTTTGTTCGTTTGTTCGTTTGTTCGTTTGTTCGTTTGTTCGTTTGTTCGTTGGTTCGTTTGTTCGTTTGTTCGTTTGTTCGTTTGTTCGTTTGTTCGTTTGTTCGTTTGTTCGTTTGTTCGTTTGTTCGTTTGTTCGTTTGTTCGTTTGTTCGTTTGTTCGTTTGTTCGTTCGTTTGTTCGTTTGTTCGTTTGTTCGTTTGTTCGTTTTGTTCGTTCTTGTTCGTTTGTTCGTTTGTTCGTTTGTTCGTTTGTTCGTTTGTTCGTTTGTTCGTCTTGTTTCGTTTGTTCGTTTGTTCGTTTGTTCGTTTGTTCGTTTGTTCGTTTGTTCGTTTGTTCGTTTGTTCGTTTGTTCGTTTGTTCGTTTGTTCGTTTGTTCGTTTGTTCGTTTGTTCGTTTGTTCGTTTGTCGTTTGTTCGTTTGTTCGTTTGTTCGTTTGTTCGTTTGTTCGTTTGTTCGTTTGTTCGTGATGTTCGTTTGTTCGTTTGTTCGTTTGTTCGTTTGTTCGTTTGTTCGTTTGTTCGTTTGTTCGTTTGTTCGTTTGTTCGTTTGTTCGTTTGTTCGTTTGTTCGTTTGTTCGTTTGTTCGTTTGTTCGTTTGTTCGTTTGTTCGTTTGTTCGTTTGTTCGTTTGTTCGTTTGTTCGTTTGTTCGTTTGTTCGTTTGTTCGTTTGTTCGTTTGTTCGTTTGTTCGTTTGTTCGTTTGTTCGTTTGTTCGTTTGTTCGTTTGTTCGTTTGTTCGTTTGTTCGTTTGTTCGTTTGTTCGTTTGTTCGTTTGTTCGTTTGTTCGTTTGTTCGTTTGTTCGTTTGTTCGTTTGTTCGTTTGTTCGTTTGTTCGTTTGTTCGTTTGTTCGTTTGTTCGTTTGTTCGTTTGTTCGTTTGTTCGTTTGTTCGTTTGTTCGTTTGTTCGTTTGTTCGTTTGTTCGTTTGTTCGTTTGTTCGTTTGTTCGTTTGTTCGTTTGTTCGTTTGTTCGTTTGTTCGTTTGTTCGTTTGTTCGTTTGTTCGTTTGTTCGTTTGTTCGTTTGTTCGTTTGTTCGTTTGTTCGTTTGTTCGTTTGTTCGTTTGTTCGTTTGTTCGTTTGTTCGTTTGTTCGTTTGTTCGTTTGTTCGTTTGTTCGTTTGTTCGTTTGTTCGTTTGTTCGTTTGTTCGTTTGTTCGTTTGTTCGTTTGTTCGTTTGTTCGTTTGTTCGTTTGTTCGTTTGTTCGTTTGTTCGTTTGTTCGTTTGTTCGTTTGTTCGTTTGTTCGTTTGTTCGTTTGTTCGTTTGTTCGTTTGTTCGTTTGTTCGTTTGTTCGTTTGTTCGTTTGTTCGTTTGTTCGTTTGTTCGTTTGTTCGTTTGTTCGTTTGTTCGTTTGTTCGTTTGTTCGTTTGTTCGTTTGTTCGTTTGTTCGTTTGTTCGTTTGTTCGTTTGTTCGTTTGTTCGTTTGTTCGTTTGTTCGTTTGTTCGTTTGTTCGTTTGTTCGTTTGTTCGTTTGTTCGTTTGTTCGTTTGTTCGTTTGTTCGTTTGTTCGTTTGTTCGTTTGTTCGTTTGTTCGTTTGTTCGTTTGTTCGTTTGTTCGTTTGTTCGTTTGTTCGTTTGTTCGTTTGTTCGTTTGTTCGTTTGTTCGTTTGTTCGTTTGTTCGTTTGTTCGTTTGTTCGTTTGTTCGTTTGTTCGTTTGTTCGTTTGTTCGTTTGTTCGTTTGTTCGTTTGTTCGTTTGTTCGTTTGTTCGTTTGTTCGTTTGTTCGTTTGTTCGTTTGTTCGTTTGTTCGTTTGTTCGTTTGTTCGTTTGTTCGTTTGTTCGTTTGTTCGTTTGTTCGTTTGTTCGTTTGTTCGTTTGTTCGTTTGTTCGTTTGTTCGTTTGTTCGTTTGTTCGTTTGTTCGTTTGTTCGTTTGTTCGTTTGTTCGTTTGTTCGTTTGTTCGTTTGTTCGTTTGTTCGTTTGTTCGTTTGTTCGTTTGTTCGTTTGTTCGTTTGTTCGTTTGTTCGTTTGTTCGTTTGTTCGTTTGTTCGTTTGTTCGTTTGTTCGTTTGTTCGTTTGTTCGTTTGTTCGTTTGTTCGTTTGTTCGTTTGTTCGTTTGTTCGTTTGTTCGTTTGTTCGTTTGTTCGTTTGTTCGTTTGTTCGTTTGTTCGTTTGTTCGTTTGTTCGTTTGTTCGTTTGTTCGTTTGTTCGTTTGTTCGTTTGTTCGTTTGTTCGTTTGTTCGTTTGTTCGTTTGTTCGTTTGTTCGTTTGTTCGTTTGTTCGTTTGTTCGTTTGTTCGTTTGTTCGTTTGTTCGTTTGTTCGTTTGTTCGTTTGTTCGTTTGTTCGTTTGTTCGTTTGTTCGTTTGTTCGTTTGTTCGTTTGTTCGTTTGTTCGTTTGTTCGTTTGTTCGTTTGTTCGTTTGTTCGTTTGTTCGTTTGTTCGTTTGTTCGTTTGTTCGTTTGTTCGTTTGTTCGTTTGTTCGTTTGTTCGTTTGTTCGTTTGTTCGTTTGTTCGTTTGTTCGTTTGTTCGTTTGTTCGTTTGTTCGTTTGTTCGTTTGTTCGTTTGTTCGTTTGTTCGTTTGTTCGTTTGTTCGTTTGTTCGTTTGTTCGTTTGTTCGTTTGTTCGTTTGTTCGTTTGTTCGTTTGTTCGTTTGTTCGTTTGTTCGTTTGTTCGTTTGTTCGTTTGTTCGTTTGTTCGTTTGTTCGTTTGTTCGTTTGTTCGTTTGTTCGTTTGTTCGTTTGTTCGTTTGTTCGTTTGTTCGTTTGTTCGTTTGTTCGTTTGTTCGTTTGTTCGTTTGTTCGTTTGTTCGTTTGTTCGTTTGTTCGTTTGTTCGTTTGTTCGTTTGTTCGTTTGTTCGTTTGTTCGTTTGTTCGTTTGTTCGTTTGTTCGTTTGTTCGTTTGTTCGTTTGTTCGTTTGTTCGTTTGTTCGTTTGTTCGTTTGTTCGTTTGTTCGTTTGTTCGTTTGTTCGTTTGTTCGTTTGTTCGTTTGTTCGTTTGTTCGTTTGTTCGTTTGTTCGTTTGTTCGTTTGTTCGTTTGTTCGTTTGTTCGTTTGTTCGTTTGTTCGTTTGTTCGTTTGTTCGTTTGTTCGTTTGTTCGTTTGTTCGTTTGTTCGTTTGTTCGTTTGTTCGTTTGTTCGTTTGTTCGTTTGTTCGTTTGTTCGTTTGTTCGTTTTTTCGTTTGTTCGTTTGTTCGTTTGTTCGTTTGTTCGTTTGTTCGTTTGTTCGTTTGTTCGTTTGTTCGTTTGTTCGTTTGTTCGTTTGTTCGTTTGTTCGTTTGTTCGTTTGTTCGTTTGTTCGTTTGTTCGTTTGTTCGTTTGTTCGTTTGTTCGTTTGTTCGTTTGTTCGTTTGTTCGTTTGTTCGTTTGTTCGTTTGTTCGTTTGTTCGTTTGTTCGTTTGTTCGTTTGTTCGTTTGTTCGTTTGTTCGTTTGTTCGTTTGTTCGTTTGTTCGTTTGTTCGTTTGTTCGTTTGTTCGTTTGTTCGTTTGTTCGTTTGTTCGTTTGTTCGTTTGTTCGTTTGTTCGTTTGTTCGTTTGTTCGTTTGTTCGTTTGTTCGTTTGTTCGTTTGTTCGTTTGTTCGTTTGTTCGTTTGTTCGTTTGTTCGTTTGTTCGTTTGTTCGTTTGTTCGTTTGTTCGTTTGTTCGTTTGTTCGTTTGTTCGTTTGTTCGTTTGTTCGTTTGTTCGTTTGTTCGTTTGTTCGTTTGTTCGTTTGTTCGTTTGTTCGTTTGTTCGTTTGTTCGTTTGTTCGTTTGTTCGTTTGTTCGTTTGTTCGTTTGTTCGTTTGTTCGTTTGTTCGTTTGTTCGTTTGTTCGTTTGTTCGTTTGTTCGTTTGTTCGTTTGTTCGTTTGTTCGTTTGTTCGTTTGTTCGTTTGTTCGTTTGTTCGTTTGTTCGTTTGTTCGTTTGTTCGTTTGTTCGTTTGTTCGTTTGTTCGTTTGTTCGTTTGTTCGTTTGTTCGTTTGTTCGTTTGTTCGTTTGTTCGTTTGTTCGTTTGTTCGTTTGTTCGTTTGTTCGTTTGTTCGTTTGTTCGTTTGTTCGTTTGTTCGTTTGTTCGTTTGTTCGTTTGTTCGTTTGTTCGTTTGTTCGTTTGTTCGTTTGTTCGTTTGTTCGTTTGTTCGTTTGTTCGTTTGTTCGTTTGTTCGTTTGTTCGTTTGTTCGTTTGTTCGTTTGTTCGTTTGTTCGTTTGTTCGTTTGTTCGTTTGTTCGTTTGTTCGTTTGTTCGTTTGTTCGTTTGTTCGTTTGTTCGTTTGTTCGTTTGTTCGTTTGTTCGTTTGTTCGTTTGTTCGTTTGTTCGTTGGTTCGTTTGTTCGTTTGTTCGTTTGTTCGTTTGTTCGTTTGTTCGTTTGTTCGTTTGTTCGTTTGTTCGTTTGTTCGTTTGTTCGTTTGTTCGTTTGTTCGTTTGTTCGTTTGTTCGTTTGTTCGTTTGTTCGTTTGTTCGTTTGTTCGTTTGTTCGTTTGTTCGTTTGTTCGTTTGTTCGTTTGTTCGTTTGTTCGTTTGTTCGTTTGTTCGTTTGTTCGTTTGTTCGTTTGTTCGTTTGTTCGTTTGTTCGTTTGTTCGTTTGTTCGTTTGTTCGTTTGTTCGTTTGTTCGTTTGTTCGTTTGTTCGTTTGTTCGTTTGTTCGTTTGTTCGTTTGTTCGTTTGTTCGTTTGTTCGTTTGTTCGTTTGTTCGTTTGTTCGTTTGTTCGTTTGTTCGTTTGTTCGTTTGTTCGTTTGTTCGTTTGTTCGTTTGTTCGTTTGTTCGTTTGTTCGTTTGTTCGTTTGTTCGTTTGTTCGTTTGTTCGTTTGTTCGTTTGTTCGTTTGTTCGTTTGTTCGTTTGTTCGTTTGTTCGTTTGTTCGTTTGTTCGTTTGTTCGTTTGTTCGTTTGTTCGTTTGTTCGTTTGTTCGTTTGTTCGTTTGTTCGTTTGTTCGTTTGTTCGTTTGTTCGTTTGTTCGTTTGTTCGTTTGTTCGTTTGTTCGTTTGTTCGTTTGTTCGTTTGTTCGTTTGTTCGTTTGTTCGTTTGTTCGTTTGTTCGTTTGTTCGTTTGTTCGTTTGTTCGTTTGTTCGTTTGTTCGTTTGTTCGTTTGTTCGTTTGTTCGTTTGTTCGTTTGTTCGTTTGTTCGTTTGTTCGTTTGTTCGTTTGTTCGTTTGTTCGTTTGTTCGTTTGTTCGTTTGTTCGTTTGTTCGTTTGTTCGTTTGTTCGTTTGTTCGTTTGTTCGTTTGTTCGTTTGTTCGTTTGTTCGTTTGTTCGTTTGTTCGTTTGTTCGTTTGTTCGTTTGTTCGTTTGTTCGTTTGTTCGTTTGTTCGTTTGTTCGTTTGTTCGTTTGTTCGTTTGTTCGTTTGTTCGTTTGTTCGTTTGTTCGTTTGTTCGTTTGTTCGTTTGTTCGTTTGTTCGTTTGTTCGTTTGTTCGTTTGTTCGTTTGTTCGTTTGTTCGTTTGTTCGTTTGTTCGTTTGTTCGTTTGTTCGTTTGTTCGTTTGTTCGTTTGTTCGTTTGTTCGTTTGTTCGTTTGTTCGTTTGTTCGTTTGTTCGTTTGTTCGTTTGTTCGTTTGTTCGTTTGTTCGTTTGTTCGTTTGTTCGTTTGTTCGTTTGTTCGTTTGTTCGTTTGTTCGTTTGTTCGTTTGTTCGTTTGTTCGTTTGTTCGTTTGTTCGTTTGTTCGTTTGTTCGTTTGTTCGTTTGTTCGTTTGTTCGTTTGTTCGTTTGTTCGTTTGTTCGTTTGTTCGTTTGTTCGTTTGTTCGTTTGTTCGTTTGTTCGTTTGTTCGTTTGTTCGTTTGTTCGTTTGTTCGTTTGTTCGTTTGTTCGTTTGTTCGTTTGTTCGTTTGTTCGTTTGTTCGTTTGTTCGTTTGTTCGTTTGTTCGTTTGTTCGTTTGTTCGTTTGTTCGTTTGTTCGTTTGTTCGTTTGTTCGTTTGTTCGTTTGTTCGTTTGTTCGTTTGTTCGTTTGTTCGTTTGTTCGTTTGTTCGTTTGTTCGTTTGTTCGTTTGTTCGTTTGTTCGTTTGTTCGTTTGTTCGTTTGTTCGTTTGTTCGTTTGTTCGTTTGTTCGTTTGTTCGTTTGTTCGTTTGTTCGTTTGTTCGTTTGTTCGTTTGTTCGTTTGTTCGTTTGTTCGTTTGTTCGTTTGTTCGTTTGTTCGTTTGTTCGTTTGTTCGTTTGTTCGTTTGTTCGTTTGTTCGTTTGTTCGTTTGTTCGTTTGTTCGTTTGTTCGTTTGTTCGTTTGTTCGTTTGTTCGTTTGTTCGTTTGTTCGTTTGTTCGTTTGTTCGTTTGTTCGTTTGTTCGTTTGTTCGTTTGTTCGTTTGTTCGTTTGTTCGTTTGTTCGTTTGTTCGTTTGTTCGTTTGTTCGTTTGTTCGTTTGTTCGTTTGTTCGTTTGTTCGTTTGTTCGTTTGTTCGTTTGTTCGTTTGTTCGTTTGTTCGTTTGTTCGTTTGTTCGTTTGTTCGTTTGTTCGTTTGTTCGTTTGTTCGTTTGTTCGTTTGTTCGTTTGTTCGTTTGTTCGTTTGTTCGTTTGTTCGTTTGTTCGTTTGTTCGTTTGTTCGTTTGTTCGTTTGTTCGTTTGTTCGTTTGTTCGTTTGTTCGTTTGTTCGTTTGTTCGTTTGTTCGTTTGTTCGTTTGTTCGTTTGTTCGTTTGTTCGTTTGTTCGTTTGTTCGTTTGTTCGTTTGTTCGTTTGTTCGTTTGTTCGTTTGTTCGTTTGTTCGTTTGTTCGTTTGTTCGTTTGTTCGTTTGTTCGTTTGTTCGTTTGTTCGTTTGTTCGTTTGTTCGTTTGTTCGTTTGTTCGTTTGTTCGTTTGTTCGTTTGTTCGTTTGTTCGTTTGTTCGTTTGTTCGTTTGTTCGTTTGTTCGTTTGTTCGTTTGTTCGTTTGTTCGTTTGTTCGTTTGTTCGTTTGTTCGTTTGTTCGTTTGTTCGTTTGTTCGTTTGTTCGTTTGTTCGTTTGTTCGTTTGTTCGTTTGTTCGTTTGTTCGTTTGTTCGTTTGTTCGTTTGTTCGTTTGTTCGTTTGTTCGTTTGTTCGTTTGTTCGTTTGTTCGTTTGTTCGTTTGTTCGTTTGTTCGTTTGTTCGTTTGTTCGTTTGTTCGTTTGTTCGTTTGTTCGTTTGTTCGTTTGTTCGTTTGTTCGTTTGTTCGTTTGTTCGTTTGTTCGTTTGTTCGTTTGTTCGTTTGTTCGTTTGTTCGTTTGTTCGTTTGTTCGTTTGTTCGTTTGTTCGTTTGTTCGTTTGTTCGTTTGTTCGTTTGTTCGTTTGTTCGTTTGTTCGTTTGTTCGTTTGTTCGTTTGTTCGTTTGTTCGTTTGTTCGTTTGTTCGTTTGTTCGTTTGTTCGTTTGTTCGTTTGTTCGTTTGTTCGTTTGTTCGTTTGTTCGTTTGTTCGTTTGTTCGTTTGTTCGTTTGTTCGTTTGTTCGTTTGTTCGTTTGTTCGTTTGTTCGTTTGTTCGTTTGTTCGTTTGTTCGTTTGTTCGTTTGTTCGTTTGTTCGTTTGTTCGTTTGTTCGTTTGTTCGTTTGTTCGTTTGTTCGTTTGTTCGTTTGTTCGTTTGTTCGTTTGTTCGTTTGTTCGTTTGTTCGTTTGTTCGTTTGTTCGTTTGTTCGTTTGTTCGTTTGTTCGTTTGTTCGTTTGTTCGTTTGTTCGTTTGTTCGTTTGTTCGTTTGTTCGTTTGTTCGTTTGTTCGTTTGTTCGTTTGTTCGTTTGTTCGTTTGTTCGTTTGTTCGTTTGTTCGTTTGTTCGTTTGTTCGTTTGTTCGTTTGTTCGTTTGTTCGTTTGTTCGTTTGTTCGTTTGTTCGTTTGTTCGTTTGTTCGTTTGTTCGTTTGTTCGTTTGTTCGTTTGTTCGTTTGTTCGTTTGTTCGTTTGTTCGTTTGTTCGTTTGTTCGTTTGTTCGTTTGTTCGTTTGTTCGTTTGTTCGTTTGTTCGTTTGTTCGTTTGTTCGTTTGTTCGTTTGTTCGTTTGTTCGTTTGTTCGTTTGTTCGTTTGTTCGTTTGTTCGTTTGTTCGTTTGTTCGTTTGTTCGTTTGTTCGTTTGTTCGTTTGTTCGTTTGTTCGTTTGTTCGTTTGTTCGTTTGTTCGTTTGTTCGTTTGTTCGTTTGTTCGTTTGTTCGTTTGTTCGTTTGTTCGTTTGTTCGTTTGTTCGTTTGTTCGTTTGTTCGTTTGTTCGTTTGTTCGTTTGTTCGTTTGTTCGTTTGTTCGTTTGTTCGTTTGTTCGTTTGTTCGTTTGTTCGTTTGTTCGTTTGTTCGTTTGTTCGTTTGTTCGTTTGTTCGTTTGTTCGTTTGTTCGTTTGTTCGTTTGTTCGTTTGTTCGTTGGTTCGTTTGTTCGTTGTTCGTTTGTTCGTTTGTTCGTTTGTTCGTTTGTTCGTTTGTTCGTTTGTTCGTTTGTTCGTTTGTTCGTTTGTTCGTTTGTTCGTTTGTTCGTTGTTCGTTTGTTCGTTTGTTCGTTTGTTCGTTTGTTCGTTTGTTCGTTTGTTCGTTTGTTCGTTTGTTCGTTTGTTCGTTTGTTCGTTTGTTCGTTTGTTCGTTTGTTCGTTTGTTCGTTTGTTCGTTTGTTCGTTTGTTCGTTTGTTCGTTTGTTCGTTTGTTCGTTTGTTCGTTTGTTCGTTTGTTCGTTTGTTCGTTTGTTCGTTTGTTCGTTTGTTCGTTTGTTCGTTTGTTCGTTTGTTCGTTTGTTCGTTTGTTCGTTTGTTCGTTTGTTCGTTTGTTCGTTTGTTCGTTTGTTCGTTTGTTCGTTTGTTCGTTTGTTCGTTTGTTCGTTTGTTCGTTTGTTCGTTTGTTCGTTTGTTCGTTTGTTCGTTTGTTCGTTTGTTCGTTTGTTCGTTTGTTCGTTTGTTCGTTTGTTCGTTTGTTCGTTTGTTCGTTTGTTCGTTTGTTCGTTTGTTCGTTTGTTCGTTTGTTCGTTTGTTCGTTTGTTCGTTGGTTCGTTTGTTCGTTTGTTCGTTTGTTCGTTTGTTCGTTTGTTCGTTTGTTCGTTTGTTCGTTTGTTCGTTTGTTCGTTTGTTCGTTTGTTCGTTTGTTCGTTTGTTCGTTGGTTCGTTTGTTCGTTTGTTCGTTTGTTCGTTTGTTCGTTTGTTCGTTTGTTCGTTTGTTCGTTGGTTCGTTTGTTCGTTTGTTCGTTTGTTCGTTGGTTCGTTTGTTCGTTTGTTCGTTTGTTCGTTTGTTCGTTTGTTCGTTGTTCGTTTGTTCGTTTGTTCGTTTGTTCGTCTTGTTCGTTTGTTCGTTTGTTCGTTTGTTCGTTTGTTCGTTTGTTCGTTTGTTCGTTTGTTCGTTTGTTCGTTTGTTCGTTGGTTCGTTGGTTCGTTGGTTCGTTTGTTCGTTTGTTCGTTTGTTCGTTTGTTCGTTTGTTCGTTTGTTCGTTTGTTCGTTTGTTCGTTTGTTCGTTTGTTCGTTTGTTCGTTTGTTCGTTTGTTCGTTTGTTCGTTTGTTCGTTTGTTCGTTTGTTCGTTTGTTCGTTTGTTCGTTTGTTCGTTTGTTCGTTTGTTCGTTTGTTCGTTGGTTCGTTGGTTCGTTGGTTCGTTGGTTCGTTGGTTCGTTGGTTCGTTTGTTCGTTGGTTCGTTGGTTCGTTGGTTCGTTGGTTCGTTGGTTCGTTGGTTCGTTTGTTCGTTTGTTCGTTGGTTCGTTTGTTCGTTGGTTCGTTGGTTCGTTTGTTCGTTGGTTCGTTTGTTCGTTTGTTCGTTTGTTCGTTTGTTCGTTGTTCGTTTGTTCGTTTGTTCGTTTGTTCGTTTGTTCGTTTGTTCGTTTGTTCGTTTGTTCGTTTGTTCGTTGGTTCGTTGGTTCGTTTGTTCGTTTGTTCGTTTGTTCGTTTGTTCGTTTGTTCGTTTGTTCGTTTGTTCGTTTGTTCGTTTGTTCGTTTGTTCGTTTGTTCGTTTGTTCGTTTGTTCGTTTGTTCGTTTGTTCGTTTGTTCGTTTGTTCGTTTGTTCGTTTGTTCGTTTGTTCGTTTGTTCGTTTGTTCGTTTGTTCGTTTGTTCGTTTGTTCGTTTGTTCGTTTGTTCGTTTGTTCGTTTGTTCGTTTGTTCGTTTGTTCGTTTGTTCGTTTGTTCGTTTGTTCGTTTGTTCGTTTGTTCGTTTGTTCGTTTGTTCGTTGTTCGTTTGTTCGTTTGTTCGTTTGTTCGTTTGTTCGTTTGTTCGTTTGTTCGTTTTGTTCGTTTGTTCGTTTGTTCGTTTGTTCGTTTGTTCGTTTGTTCGTTTGTTCGTTTGTTCGTTTGTTCGTTTGTTCGTTTGTTCGTTTGTTCGTTTGTTTGTTTGTTCGTTTGTTCGTTTGTTCGTTTGTTCGTTTGTTCGTTTGTTCGTTTGTTCGTTTGTTCGTTTGTTCGTTTGTTCGTTGTTCGTTTGTTCGTTTGTTCGTTTGTTCGTTTGTTCGTTTGTTCGTTTGTTCGTTTGTTCGTTTGTTCGTTTGTTCGTTTGTTCGTTTGTTCGTTTGTTCGTTTGTTCGTTTGTTCGTTTGTTCGTTTGTTCGTTTGTTCGTTTGTTCGTTTGTTCGTTTGTTCGTTTGTTCGTTTGTTCGTTTGTTCGTTTGTTCGTTTGTTCGTTTGTTCGTTTGTTCGTTTGTTCGTTTGTTCGTTTGTTCGTGTTCGTTTGTTCGTTTGTTCGTTTGTTCGTTTGTTCGTTTGTTCGTTTGTTCGTTTGTTCGTTTGTTCGTTTGTTCGTTTGTTCGTTTGTTCGTTTGTTCGTTTGTTCGTTTGTTCGTTGTTCGTTTGTTCGTTTGTTCGTTTGTTCGTTTGTTCGTTTGTTCGTTTGTTCGTTTGTTCGTTTGTTCGTTTGTTCGTTTGTTCGTTTGTTCGTTTGTTCGTTTGTTCGTTTGTTCGTTTGTTCGTTTGTTCGTTTGTTCGTTTGTTCGTTTGTTCGTTTGTTCGTTTGTTCGTTTGTTCGTTTGTTCGTTTGTTCGTTGTTCGTTTGTTCGTTTGTTCGTTTGTTCGTTTGTTCGTTTGTTCGTTTGTTCGTTTGTTCGTTTGTTCGTTTGTTCGTTTGTTCGTTTGTTCGTTTGTTCGTTTGTTCGTTTGTTCGTTTGTTCGTTTGTTCGTTTGTTCGTTTGTTCGTTTGTTCGTTTGTTCGTTTGTTCGTTTGTTCGTTTGTTCGTTTGTTCGTTTGTTCGTTTGTTCGTTTGTTCGTTTTGTTCGTTTGTTCGTTTGTTCGTTTGTTCGTTTGTTCGTTTGTTCGTTTGTTCGTTTGTTCGTTTGTTCGTTTGTTCGTTTGTTCGTTTGTTCGTTGGTTCGTTTGTTCGTTGGTTCGTTTGTTCGTTTGTTCGTTTGTTCGTTTGTTCGTTTGTTCGTTGGTTCGTTGGTTCGTTGGTTCGTTTGTTCGTTGGTTCGTTGGTTCGTTGGTTCGTTGGTTCGTTTGTTCGTTTGTTCGTTTGTTCGTTTGTTCGTTTGTTCGTTTGTTCGTTTGTTCGTTTGTTCGTTTGTTCGTTTGTCGTTTGTTCGTTTGTTCGTTTGTTCGTTTGTTCGTTTGTTCGTTTGTTCGTTTGTTCGTTTGTTCGTTTGTTCGTTTGTTCGTTTGTTCGTTTGTTCGTTTGTTCGTTTGTTCGTTTGTTCGTTTGTTGTTCGTTTGTTCGTTTGTTCGTTTGTTCGTTTGTTCGTTTGTTCGTTTGTTCGTTTGTTCGTTTGTTCGTTTGTTCGTTTGTTCGTTTGTTCGTTTGTTCGTTTGTTCGTTTGTTCGTTTGTTCGTTTGTTTGTTTGTTCGTTTGTTCGTTTGTTCGTTTGTTCGTTTGTTCGTTTGTTCGTTTGTTCGTTTGTTCGTTTGTTCGTTTGTTCGTTTGTTCGTTTGTTCGTTTTGTTCGTTTGTTCGTTTGTTCGTTTGTTCGTTTGTTCGTTGTTCGTTGTTCGTTTGTTCGTTTGTTCGTTTGTTCGTTTGTTCGTTTGTTCGTTTGTTCGTTTGTTCGTTTGTTCGTTTGTTCGTTTGTTCGTTTGTTCGTTTGTTCGTTTGTTCGTTTGTTCGTTTGTTCGTTTGTTCGTTTGTTCGTTTGTTCGTTTGTTCGTTTGTTCGTTTGTTCGTTTGTTCGTTTGTTCGTTGTTCGTTTGTTCGTTTGTTCGTTTGTTCGTTTGTTCGTTTGTTCGTTTGTTCGTTTTTTCGTTTGTTCGTTTGTTCGTTTGTTCGTTTGTTCGTTGTTCGTTTGTTCGTTTGTTCGTTTGTTCGTTTGTTCGTTTGTTCGTTTGTTCGTTTGTTCGTTTGTTCGTTTGTTCGTTTGTTCGTTTGTTCGTTTGTTCGTTTGTTCGTTTGTTCGTTTGTTCGTTTGTTCGTTTGTTCGTTGTTCGTTTGTTCGTTTGTTCGTTTGTTCGTTTGTTCGTTTGTTCGTTTGTTCGTTTGTTCGTTTGTTCGTTTGTTCGTTTGTTCGTTTGTTCGTTTGTTCGTTTGTTCGTTTGTTCGTTTGTTCGTTTGTTCGTTTGTTCGTTTGTTCGTTTGTTCGTTTGTTCGTTTGTTCGTTTGTTCGTTTGTTCGTTTGTTCGTTTGTTCGTTTGTTCGTTTGTTCGTTTGTTCGTTTGTTCGTTTGTTCGTTTGTTCGTTTGTTCGTTTGTTCGTTTGTTCGTTTGTTCGTTTGTTCGTTTGTTCGTTTGTTCGTTTGTTCGTTTGTTCGTTTGTTCGTTTGTTCGTTTGTTCGTTTGTTCGTTTGTTCGTTTGTTCGTTTGTTCGTTTGTTCGTTTGTTCGTTTGTTCGTTTGTTCGTTTGTTCGTTTGTTCGTTGTTCGTTTGTTCGTTTGTTCGTTTGTTCGTTTGTTCGTTTGTTCGTTTGTTCGTTTGTTCGTTTGTTCGTTTGTTCGTTTGTTCGTTTGTTCGTTTGTTCGTTTGTTCGTTTGTTCGTTTGTTCGTTTGTTCGTTTGTTCGTTTGTTCGTTTGTTCGTTTGTTCGTTTGTTCGTTTGTTCGTTTGTTCGTTTGTTCGTTTGTTCGTTTTGTTCGTTTGTTCGTTTGTTCGTTGTTCGTTTGTTCGTTTGTTCGTTTGTTCGTTTGTTCGTTTGTTCGTTTGTTCGTTTGTTCGTTTGTTCGTTTGTTCGTTTTGTTCGTTTGTTCGTTTGTTCGTTTGTTCGTTTGTTCGTTGTTCGTTTGTTCGTTTGTTCGTTTGTTCGTTTGTTCGTTTGTTCGTTTGTTCGTTTGTTCGTTTGTTTCGTTTGTTCGTTTGTTCGTTTGTTCGTTTGTTCGTTTGTTCGTTTGTTCGTTTGTTCGTTTGTTCGTTTGTTCGTTTGTTCGTTTGTTCGTTTGTTCGTTTGTTCGTTTGTTCGTTTGTTCGTTTGTTCGTTTGTTCGTTTGTTCGTTTGTTCGTTTGTTCGTTTGTTCGTTTGTTCGTTTGTTCGTTTGTTCGTTTGTTCGTTTGTTCGTTTGTTCGTTTGTTCGTTTGTTCGTTTGTTCGTTTGTTCGTTTGTTCGTTTGTTCGTTTGTTCGTTTGTTCGTTTGTTCGTTGTTCGTTTGTTCGTTTGTTCGTTTGTTCGTTTGTTCGTTTGTTCGTTTGTTCGTTTGTTCGTTTGTTCGTTTGTTCGTTTGTTCGTTTGTTCGTTTGTTCGGTTGTTCGTTTGTTCGTTTGTTCGTTTGTTCGTTTGTTCGTTTGTTCGTTTGTTCGTTTGTTCGTTTGTTCGTTTGTTCGTTTGTTCGTTTGTTCGTTTGTTCGTTTGTTCGTTTGTTCGTTTGTTCGTTTGTTCGTTTGTTCGTTTGTTCGTTTGTTCGTTTGTTCGTTTGTTCGTTTGTTCGTTTGTTCGTTTGTTCGTTTGTTCGTTTGTTCGTTTGTTCGTTTGTTCGTTGGTTCGTTTGTTCGTTGGTTCGTTTGTTCGTTGGTTCGTTTGTTCGTTTGTTCGTTTGTTCGTTGGTTCGTTTGTTCGTTGGTTCGTTTGTTCGTTTGTTCGTTTGTTCGTTGGTTCGTTTGTTCGTTTGTTCGTTGGTTCGTTTGTTCGTTTGTTCGTTGTTCGTTTGTTCGTTTGTTCGTTTGTTCGTTTGTTCGTTTGTTCGTTTGTTCGTTTGTTCGTTTGTTCGTTTGTTCGTTTGTTCGTTTGTTCGTTTGTTCGTTTGTTCGTTTGTTCGTTTGTTCGTTTGTTCGTTTGTTCGTTTGTTCGTTTGTTCGTTTGTTCGTTTGTTCGTTTGTTCGTTTGTTCGTTTGTTCGTTTGTTCGTTTGTTCGTTTGTTCGTTTGTTCGTTTGTTCGTTTGTTCGTTTGTTCGTTTGTTCGTTTGTTCGTTTGTTCGTTTGTTCGTTTGTTCGTTTGTTCGTTTGTTCGTTTGTTCGTTTGTTCGTTTGTTCGTTTGTTCGTTTGTTCGTTTGTTCGTTTGTTCGTTTGTTCGTTTGTTCGTTTGTTCGTTTGTTCGTTTGTTCGTTTGTTCGTTTGTTCGTTTGTTCGTTTGTTCGTTTGTTCGTTTGTTCGTTTGTTCGTTTGTTCGTTTGTTCGTTTGTTCGTTTGTTCGTTTGTTCGTTTGTTCGTTTGTTCGTTTGTTCGTTTGTTCGTTTGTTCGTTTGTTCGTTTGTTCGTTTGTTCGTTTGTTCGTTTGTTCGTTTGTTCGTTTGTTCGTTTGTTCGTTTGTTCGTTTGTTCGTTTGTTCGTTTGTTCGTTTGTTCGTTTGTTCGTTTGTTCGTTTGTTCGTTTGTTCGTTTGTTCGTTTGTTCGATTGTTCGTTTGTTCGTTTGTTCGTTTGTTCGTTTGTTCGTTTGTTCGTTTGTTCGTTTGTTCGTTTGTTCGTTTGTTCGTTTGTTCGTTTGTTCGTTTGTTCGTTTGTTCGTTTGTTCGTTTGTTCGTTTGTTCGTTTGTTCGTTTGTTCGTTTGTTCGTTTGTTCGTTTGTTCGTTTGTTCGTTTGTTCGTTTGTTCGTTTGTTCGTTTGTTCGTTTGTTCGTTTGTTCGTTTGTTCGTTTGTTCGTTTGTTCGTTTGTTCGTTTGTTCGTTTGTTCGTTTGTTCGTTTGTTCGTTTGTTCGTTTGTTCGTTTGTTCGTTTGTTCGTTTGTTCGTTTGTTCGTTTGTTCGTTTGTTCGTTTGTTCGTTTGTTCGTTTGTTCGTTTGTTCGTTTGTTCGTTTGTTCGTTTGTTCGTTTGTTCGTTTGTTCGTTTGTTCGTTTGTTCGTTTGTTCGTTTGTTCGTTTGTTCGTTTGTTCGTTTGTTCGTTTGTTCGTTTGTTCGTTTGTTCGTTTGTTCGTTTGTTCGTTTGTTCGTTTGTTCGTTTGTTCGTTTGTTCGTTTGTTCGTTTGTTCGTTTGTTCGTTTGTTCGTTTGTTCGTTTGTTCGTTTGTTCGTTTGTTCGTTTGTTCGTTTGTTCGTTTGTTCGTTTGTTCGTTTGTTCGTTTGTTCGTTTGTTCGTTTGTTCGTTTGTTCGTTTGTTCGTTTGTTCGTTTGTTCGTTTGTTCGTTTGTTCGTTTGTTCGTTTGTTCGTTTGTTCGTTTGTTCGTTTGTTCGTTTGTTCGTTTGTTCGTTTGTTCGTTTGTTCGTTTGTTCGTTTGTTCGTTTGTTCGTTTGTTCGTTTGTTCGTTTGTTCGTTTGTTCGTTTGTTCGTTTGTTCGTTTGTTCGTTTGTTCGTTTGTTCGTTTGTTCGTTTGTTCGTTTGTTCGTTTGTTCGTTTGTTCGTTTGTTCGTTTGTTCGTTTGTTCGTTTGTTCGTTTGTTCGTTTGTTCGTTTGTTCGTTTGTTCGTTTGTTCGTTTGTTCGTTTGTTCGTTTGTTCGTTTGTTCGTTTGTTCGTTTGTTCGTTTGTTCGTTTGTTCGTTTGTTCGTTTGTTCGTTTGTTCGTTTGTTCGTTTGTTCGTTTGTTCGTTTGTTCGTTTGTTCGTTTGTTCGTTTGTTCGTTTGTTCGTTTGTTCGTTTGTTCGTTTGTTCGTTTGTTCGTTTGTTCGTTTGTTCGTTTGTTCGTTTGTTCGTTTGTTCGTTTGTTCGTTTGTTCGTTTGTTCGTTTGTTCGTTTGTTCGTTTGTTCGTTTGTTCGTTTGTTCGTTTGTTCGTTTGTTCGTTTGTTCGTTTGTTCGTTTGTTCGTTTGTTCGTTTGTTCGTTTGTTCGTTTGTTCGTTTGTTCGTTTGTTCGTTTGTTCGTTTGTTCGTTTGTTCGTTTGTTCGTTTGTTCGTTTGTTCGTTTGTTCGTTTGTTCGTTTGTTCGTTTGTTCGTTTGTTCGTTTGTTCGTTTGTTCGTTTGTTCGTTTGTTCGTTTGTTCGTTTGTTCGTTTGTTCGTTTGTTCGTTTGTTCGTTTGTTCGTTTGTTCGTTTGTTCGTTTGTTCTGTTCGTTTGTTCGTTTGTTCGTTTGTTCGTTTGTTCGTTTGTTCGTTTGTTCGTTTGTTCGTTTGTTCGTTTGTTCGTTTGTTCGTTTGTTCGTTTGTTCGTTTGTTCGTTTGTTCGTTTGTTCGTTTGTTCGTTTGTTCGTTTGTTCGTTTGTTCGTTTGTTCGTTTGTTCGTTTGTTCGTTTGTTCGTTTGTTCGTTTGTTCGTTTGTTCGTTTGTTCGTTTGTTCGTTTGTTCGTTTGTTCGTTTGTTCGTTTGTTCGTTTGTTCGTTTGTTCGTTTGTTCGTTTGTTCGTTTGTTCGTTTGTTCGTTTGTTCGTTTGTTCGTTTGTTCGTTTGTTCGTTTGTTCGTTTGTTCGTTTGTTCGTTTGTTCGTTTGTTCGTTTGTTCGTTTGTTCGTTTGTTCGTTTGTTCGTTTGTTCGTTTGTTCGTTTGTTCGTTTGTTCGTTTGTTCGTTTGTTCGTTTGTTCGTTTGTTCGTTTGTTCGTTTGTTCGTTTGTTCGTTTGTTCGTTTGTTCGTTTGTTCGTTTGTTCGTTTGTTCGTTTGTTCGTTTGTTCGTTTGTTCGTTTGTTCGTTTGTTCGTTTGTTCGTTTGTTCGTTTGTTCGTTTGTTCGTTTGTTCGTTTGTTCGTTTGTTCGTTTGTTCGTTTGTTCGTTTGTTCGTTTGTTCGTTTGTTCGTTTGTTCGTTTGTTCGTTTGTTCGTTTGTTCGTTTGTTCGTTTGTTCGTTTGTTCGTTTGTTCGTTTGTTCGTTTGTTCGTTTGTTCGTTTGTTCGTTTGTTCGTTTGTTCGTTTGTTCGTTTGTTCGTTTGTTCGTTTGTTCGTTTGTTCGTTTGTTCGTTTGTTCGTTTGTTCGTTTGTTCGTTTGTTCGTTTGTTCGTTTGTTCGTTTGTTCGTTTGTTCGTTTGTTCGTTTGTTCGTTTGTTCGTTTGTTCGTTTGTTCGTTTGTTCGTTTGTTCGTTTGTTCGTTTGTTCGTTTGTTCGTTTGTTCGTTTGTTCGTTTGTTCGTTTGTTCGTTTGTTCGTTTGTTCGTTTGTTCGTTTGTTCGTTTGTTCGTTTGTTCGTTTGTTCGTTTGTTCGTTTGTTCGTTTGTTCGTTTGTTCGTTTGTTCGTTTGTTCGTTTGTTCGTTTGTTCGTTTGTTCGTTTGTTCGTTTGTTCGTTTGTTCGTTTGTTCGTTTGTTCGTTTGTTCGTTTGTTCGTTTGTTCGTTTGTTCGTTTGTTCGTTTGTTCGTTTGTTCGTTTGTTCGTTTGTTCGTTTGTTCGTTTGTTCGTTTGTTCGTTTGTTCGTTTGTTCGTTTGTTCGTTTGTTCGTTTGTTCGTTTGTTCGTTTGTTCGTTTGTTCGTTTGTTCGTTTGTTCGTTTGTTCGTTTGTTCGTTTGTTCGTTTGTTCGTTTGTTCGTTTGTTCGTTTGTTCGTTTGTTCGTTTGTTCGTTTGTTCGTTTGTTCGTTTGTTCGTTTGTTCGTTTGTTCGTTTGTTCGTTTGTTCGTTTGTTCGTTTGTTCGTTTGTTCGTTTGTTCGTTTGTTCGTTTGTTCGTTTGTTCGTTTGTTCGTTTGTTCGTTTGTTCGTTTGTTCGTTTGTTCGTTTGTTCGTTTGTTCGTTTGTTCGTTTGTTCGTTTGTTCGTTTGTTCGTTTGTTCGTTTGTTCGTTTGTTCGTTTGTTCGTTTGTTCGTTTGTTCGTTTGTTCGTTTGTTCGTTTGTTCGTTTGTTCGTTTGTTCGTTTGTTCGTTTGTTCGTTTGTTCGTTTGTTCGTTTGTTCGTTTGTTCGTTTGTTCGTTTGTTCGTTTGTTCGTTTGTTCGTTTGTTCGTTTGTTCGTTTGTTCGTTTGTTCGTTTGTTCGTTTGTTCGTTTGTTCGTTTGTTCGTTTGTTCGTTTGTTCGTTTGTTCGTTTGTTCGTTTGTTCGTTTGTTCGTTTGTTCGTTTGTTCGTTTGTTCGTTTGTTCGTTTGTTCGTTTGTTCGTTTGTTCGTTTGTTCGTTTGTTCGTTTGTTCGTTTGTTCGTTTGTTCGTTTGTTCGTTTGTTCGTTTGTTCGTTTGTTCGTTTGTTCGTTTGTTCGTTTGTTCGTTTGTTCGTTTGTTCGTTTGTTCGTTTGTTCGTTTGTTCGTTTGTTCGTTTGTTCGTTTGTTCGTTTGTTCGTTTGTTCGTTTGTTCGTTTGTTCGTTTGTTCGTTTGTTCGTTTGTTCGTTTGTTCGTTTGTTCGTTTGTTCGTTTGTTCGTTTGTTCGTTTGTTCGTTTGTTCGTTTGTTCGTTTGTTCGTTTGTTCGTTTGTTCGTTTGTTCGTTTGTTCGTTTGTTCGTTTGTTCGTTTGTTCGTTTGTTCGTTTGTTCGTTTGTTCGTTTGTTCGTTTGTTCGTTTGTTCGTTTGTTCGTTTGTTCGTTTGTTCGTTTGTTCGTTTGTTCGTTTGTTCGTTTGTTCGTTTGTTCGTTTGTTCGTTTGTTCGTTTGTTCGTTTGTTCGTTTGTTCGTTTGTTCGTTTGTTCGTTTGTTCGTTTGTTCGTTTGTTCGTTTGTTCGTTTGTTCGTTTGTTCGTTTGTTCGTTTGTTCGTTTGTTCGTTTGTTCGTTTGTTCGTTTGTTCGTTTGTTCGTTTGTTCGTTTGTTCGTTTGTTCGTTTGTTCGTTTGTTCGTTTGTTCGTTTGTTCGTTTGTTCGTTTGTTCGTTTGTTCGTTTGTTCGTTTGTTCGTTTGTTCGTTTGTTCGTTTGTTCGTTTGTTCGTTTGTTCGTTTGTTCGTTTGTTCGTTTGTTCGTTTGTTCGTTTGTTCGTTTGTTCGTTTGTTCGTTTGTTGGTTTGTTCGTTTGTTCGTTTGTTCGTTTGTTCGTTTGTTCGTTTGTTCGTTTGTTCGTTTGTTCGTTTGTTCGTTTGTTCGTTTGTTCGTTTGTTCGTTTGTTCGTTTGTTCGTTTGTTCGTTTGTTCGTTTGTTCGTTTGTTCGTTTGTTCGTTTGTTCGTTTGTTCGTTTGTTCGTTTGTTCGTTTGTTCGTTTGTTCGTTTGTTCGTTTGTTCGTTTGTTCGTTTGTTCGTTTGTTCGTTTGTTCGTTTGTTCGTTTGTTCGTTTGTTCGTTTGTTCGTTTGTTCGTTTGTTCGTTTGTTCGTTTGTTCGTTTGTTCGTTTGTTCGTTTGTTCGTTTGTTCGTTTGTTCGTTTGTTCGTTTGTTCGTTTGTTCGTTTGTTCGTTTGTTCGTTTGTTCGTTTGTTCGTTTGTTCGTTTGTTCGTTTGTTCGTTTGTTCGTTTGTTCGTTTGTTCGTTTGTTCGTTTGTTCGTTTGTTCGTTTGTTGGTTTGTTCGTTTGTTCGTTTGTTCGTTTGTTCGTTTGTTCGTTTGTTCGTTTGTTCGTTTGTTCGTTTGTTCGTTTGTTCGTTTGTTCGTTTGTTCGTTTGTTCGTTTGTTCGTTTGTTCGTTTGTTCGTTTGTTCGTTTGTTCGTTTGTTCGTTTGTTCGTTTGTTCGTTTGTTCGTTTGTTCGTTTGTTCGTTTGTTCGTTTGTTCGTTTGTTCGTTTGTTCGTTTGTTCGTTTGTTCGTTTGTTCGTTTGTTCGTTTGTTCGTTTGTTCGTTTGTTCGTTTGTTCGTTTGTTCGTTTGTTCGTTTGTTCGTTTGTTCGTTTGTTCGTTTGTTCGTTTGTTCGTTTGTTCGTTTGTTCGTTTGTTCGTTTGTTCGTTTGTTCGTTTGTTCGTTTGTTCGTTTGTTCGTTTGTTCGTTTGTTCGTTTGTTCGTTTGTTCGTTTGTTCGTTTGTTCGTTTGTTCGTTTGTTCGTTTGTTCGTTTGTTCGTTTGTTCGTTTGTTCGTTTGTTCGTTTGTTCGTTTGTTCGTTTGTTCGTTTGTTCGTTTGTTCGTTTGTTCGTTTGTTCGTTTGTTCGTTTGTTCGTTTGTTCGTTTGTTCGTTTGTTCGTTTGTTCGTTTGTTCGTTTGTTCGTTTGTTCGTTTGTTCGTTTGTTCGTTTGTTCGTTTGTTCGTTTGTTCGTTTGTTCGTTTGTTCGTTTGTTCGTTTGTTCGTTTGTTCGTTTGTTCGTTTGTTCGTTTGTTCGTTTGTTCGTTTGTTCGTTTGTTCGTTTGTTCGTTTGTTCGTTTGTTCGTTTGTTCGTTTGTTCGTTTGTTCGTTTGTTCGTTTGTTCGTTTGTTCGTTTGTTCGTTTGTTCGTTTGTTCGTTTGTTCGTTTGTTCGTTTGTTCGTTTGTTCGTTTGTTCGTTTGTTCGTTTGTTCGTTTGTTCGTTTGTTCGTTTGTTCGTTTGTTCGTTTGTTCGTTTGTTCGTTTGTTCGTTTGTTCGTTTGTTCGTTTGTTCGTTTGTTCGTTTGTTCGTTTGTTCGTTTGTTCGTTTGTTCGTTTGTTCGTTTGTTCGTTTGTTCGTTTGTTCGTTTGTTCGTTTGTTCGTTTGTTCGTTTGTTCGTTTGTTCGTTTGTTCGTTTGTTCGTTTGTTCGTTTGTTCGTTTGTTCGTTTGTTCGTTTGTTCGTTTGTTCGTTTGTTCGTTTGTTCGTTTGTTCGTTTGTTCGTTTGTTCGTTTGTTCGTTTGTTCGTTTGTTCGTTTGTTCGTTTGTTCGTTTGTTCGTTTGTTCGTTTGTTCGTTTGTTCGTTTGTTCGTTTGTTCGTTTGTTCGTTTGTTGGTTTGTTCGTTTGTTCGTTTGTTCGTTTGTTCGTTTGTTCGTTTGTTC
This sequence comes from Sicus ferrugineus, assembly GCA_922984085.1. NCBI lineage: Eukaryota > Metazoa > Arthropoda > Insecta > Diptera > Conopidae > Sicus > Sicus ferrugineus. The sequence goes on from OV277348.1 coordinate 19,033,618, forward strand.
GTTTGTTCGTTTGTTCGTTTGTTCGTTTGTTCGTTTGTTCGTTTGTTCGTTTGTTCGTTTTTTCGTTTGTTCGTTTGTTCGTTTGTTCGTTTGTTCGTTTGTTCGTTTGTTCGTTTGTTCGTTTGTTCGTTTGTTCGTTTGTTCGTTTGTTCGTTTGTTCGTTTGTTCGTTTGTTCGTTTGTTCGTTTGTTCGTTTGTTCGTTTGTTCGTTTGTTCGTTTGTTCGTTTGTTCGTTTGTTCGTTTGTTCGTTTGTTCGTTTGTTCGTTTGTTCGTTTGTTCGTTTGTTCGTTTGTTCGTTTGTTCGTTTGTTCGTTTGTTCGTTTGTTCGTTTGTTCGTTTGTTCGTTTGTTCGTTTGTTCGTTTGTTCGTTTGTTCGTTTGTTCGTTTGTTCGTTTGTTCGTTTGTTCGTTTGTTCGTTTGTTCGTTTGTTCGTTTGTTCGTTTGTTCGTTTGTTCGTTTGTTCGTTTGTTCGTTTGTTCGTTTGTTCGTTTGTTCGTTTGTTCGTTTGTTCGTTTGTTCGTTTGTTCGTTTGTTCGTTTGTTCGTTTGTTCGTTTGTTCGTTTGTTCGTTTGTTCGTTTGTTCGTTTGTTCGTTTGTTCGTTTGTTCGTTTGTTCGTTTGTTCGTTTGTTCGTTTGTTCGTTTGTTCGTTTGTTCGTTTGTTCGTTTGTTCGTTTGTTCGTTTGTTCGTTTGTTCGTTTGTTCGTTTGTTCGTTTGTTCGTTTGTTCGTTTGTTCGTTTGTTCGTTTGTTCGTTTGTTCGTTTGTTCGTTTGTTCGTTTGTTCGTTTGTTCGTTTGTTCGTTTGTTCGTTTGTTCGTTTGTTCGTTTGTTCGTTTGTTCGTTTGTTCGTTTGTTCGTTTGTTCGTTTGTTCGTTTGTTCGTTTGTTCGTTTGTTCGTTTGTTCGTTTGTTCGTTTGTTCGTTTGTTCGTTTGTTCGTTTGTTCGTTTGTTCGTTTGTTCGTTTGTTCGTTTGTTCGTTTGTTCGTTTGTTCGTTTGTTCGTTTGTTCGTTTGTTCGTTTGTTCGTTTGTTCGTTTGTTCGTTTGTTCGTTTGTTCGTTTGTTCGTTTGTTCGTTTGTTCGTTTGTTCGTTTGTTCGTTTGTTCGTTTGTTCGTTTGTTCGTTTGTTCGTTTGTTCGTTTGTTCGTTTGTTCGTTTGTTCGTTTGTTCGTTTGTTCGTTTGTTCGTTTGTTCGTTTGTTCGTTTGTTCGTTTGTTCGTTTGTTCGTTTGTTCGTTTGTTCGTTTGTTCGTTTGTTCGTTTGTTCGTTTGTTCGTTTGTTCGTTTGTTCGTTTGTTCGTTTGTTCGTTTGTTCGTTTGTTCGTTTGTTCGTTTGTTCGTTTGTTCGTTTGTTCGTTTGTTCGTTTGTTCGTTTGTTCGTTTGTTCGTTTGTTCGTTTGTTCGTTTGTTCGTTTGTTCGTTTGTTCGTTTGTTCGTTTGTTCGTTTGTTCGTTTGTTCGTTTGTTCGTTTGTTCGTTTGTTCGTTTGTTCGTTTGTTCGTTTGTTCGTTTGTTCGTTTGTTCGTTTGTTCGTTTGTTCGTTTGTTCGTTTGTTCGTTTGTTCGTTTGTTCGTTTGTTCGTTTGTTCGTTTGTTCGTTTGTTCGTTTGTTCGTTTGTTCGTTTGTTCGTTTGTTCGTTTGTTCGTTTGTTCGTTTGTTCGTTTGTTCGTTTGTTCGTTTGTTCGTTTGTTCGTTTGTTCGTTTGTTCGTTTGTTCGTTTGTTCGTTTGTTCGTTTGTTCGTTTGTTCGTTTGTTCGTTTGTTCGTTTGTTCGTTTGTTCGTTTGTTCGTTTGTTCGTTTGTTCGTTTGTTCGTTTGTTCGTTTGTTCGTTTGTTCGTTTGTTCGTTTGTTCGTTTGTTCGTTTGTTCGTTTGTTCGTTTGTTCGTTTGTTCGTTTGTTCGTTTGTTCGTTTGTTCGTTTGTTCGTTTGTTCGTTTGTTCGTTTGTTCGTTTGTTCGTTTGTTCGTTTGTTCGTTTGTTCGTTTGTTCGTTTGTTCGTTTGTTCGTTTGTTCGTTTGTTCGTTTGTTCGTTTGTTCGTTTGTTCGTTTGTTCGTTTGTTCGTTTGTTCGTTTGTTCGTTTGTTCGTTTGTTCGTTTGTTCGTTTGTTCGTTTGTTCGTTTGTTCGTTTGTTCGTTTGTTCGTTTGTTCGTTTGTTCGTTTGTTCGTTTGTTCGTTTGTTCGTTTGTTCGTTTGTTCGTTTGTTCGTTTGTTCGTTTGTTCGTTTGTTCGTTTGTTCGTTTGTTCGTTTGTTCGGTTGTTCGTTTGTTCGTTTGTTCGTTTGTTCGTTTGTTCGTTTGTTCGTTTGTTCGTTTGTTCGTTTGTTCGTTTGTTCGTTTGTTCGTTTGTTCGTTTGTTCGTTTGTTCGTTTGTTCGTTTGTTCGTTTGTTCGTTTGTTCGTTTGTTCGTTTGTTCGTTTGTTCGTTTGTTCGTTTGTTCGTTTGTTCGTTTGTTCGTTTGTTCGTTTGTTCGTTTGTTCGTTTGTTCGTTTGTTCGTTTGTTCGTTTGTTCGTTTGTTCGTTTGTTCGTTTGTTCGTTTGTTCGTTTGTTCGTTTGTTCGTTTGTTCGTTTGTTCGTTTGTTCGTTTGTTCGTTTGTTCGTTTGTTCGTTTGTTCGTTTGTTCGTTTGTTCGTTTGTTCGTTTGTTCGTTTGTTCGTTTGTTCGTTTGTTCGTTTGTTCGTTTGTTCGTTTGTTCGTTTGTTCGTTTGTTCGTTTGTTCGTTTGTTCGTTTGTTCGTTTGTTCGTTTGTTCGTTTGTTCGTTTGTTCGTTTGTTCGTTTGTTCGTTTGTTCGTTTGTTCGTTTGTTCGTTTGTTCGTTTGTTCGTTTGTTCGTTTGTTCGTTTGTTCGTTTGTTCGTTTGTTCGTTTGTTCGTTTGTTCGTTTGTTCGTTTGTTCGTTTGTTCGTTTGTTCGTTTGTTCGTTTGTTCGTTTGTTCGTTTGTTCGTTTGTTCGTTTGTTCGTTTGTTCGTTTGTTCGTTTGTTCGTTTGTTCGTTTGTTCGTTTGTTCGTTTGTTCGTTTGTTCGTTTGTTCGTTTGTTCGTTTGTTCGTTTGTTCGTTTGTTCGTTTGTTCGTTTGTTCGTTTGTTCGTTTGTTCGTTTGTTCGTTTGTTCGTTTGTTCGTTTGTTCGTTTGTTCGTTTGTTCGTTTGTTCGTTTGTTCGTTTGTTCGTTTGTTCGTTTGTTCGTTTGTTCGTTTGTTCGTTTGTTCGTTTGTTCGTTTGTTCGTTTGTTCGTTTGTTCGTTTGTTCGTTTGTTCGTTTGTTCGTTTGTTCGTTTGTTCGTTTGTTCGTTTGTTCGTTTGTTCGTTTGTTCGTTTGTTCGTTTGTTCGTTTGTTCGTTTGTTCGTTTGTTCGTTTGTTCGTTTGTTCGTTTGTTCGTTTGTTCGTTTGTTCGTTTGTTCGTTTGTTCGTTTGTTCGTTTGTTCGTTTGTTCGTTTGTTCGTTTGTTCGTTTGTTCGTTTGTTCGTTTGTTCGTTTGTTCGTTTGTTCGTTTGTTCGTTTGTTCGTTTGTTCGTTTGTTCGTTTGTTCGTTTGTTCGTTTGTTCGTTTGTTCGTTTGTTCGTTTGTTCGTTTGTTCGTTTGTTCGTTTGTTCGTTTGTTCGTTTGTTCGTTTGTTCGTTTGTTCGTTTGTTCGTTTGTTCGTTTGTTCGTTTGTTCGTTTGTTCGTTTGTTCGTTTGTTCGTTTGTTCGTTTGTTCGTTTGTTCGTTTGTTCGTTTGTTCGTTTGTTCGTTTGTTCGTTTGTTCGTTTGTTCGTTTGTTCGTTTGTTCGTTTGTTCGTTTGTTCGTTTGTTCGTTTGTTCGTTTGTTCGTTTGTTCGTTTGTTCGTTTGTTCGTTTGTTCGTTTGTTCGTTTGTTCGTTTGTTCGTTTGTTCGTTTGTTCGTTTGTTCGTTTGTTCGTTTGTTCGTTTGTTCGTTTGTTCGTTTGTTCGTTTGTTCGTTTGTTCGTTTGTTCGTTTGTTCGTTTGTTCGTTTGTTCGTTTGTTCGTTTGTTCGTTTGTTCGTTTGTTCGTTTGTTCGTTTGTTCGTTTGTTCGTTTGTTCGTTTGTTCGTTTGTTCGTTTGTTCGTTTGTTCGTTTGTTCGTTTGTTCGTTTGTTCGTTTGTTCGTTTGTTCGTTTGTTCGTTTGTTCGTTTGTTCGTTTGTTCGTTTGTTCGTTTGTTCGTTTGTTCGTTTGTTCGTTTGTTCGTTTGTTCGTTTGTTCGTTTGTTCGTTTGTTCGTTTGTTCGTTTGTTCGTTTGTTCGTTTGTTCGTTTGTTCGTTTGTTCGTTTGTTCGTTTGTTCGTTTGTTCGTTTGTTCGTTTGTTCGTTTGTTCGTTTGTTCGTTTGTTCGTTTGTTCGTTTGTTCGTTTGTTCGTTTGTTCGTTTGTTCGTTTGTTCGTTTGTTCGTTTGTTCGTTTGTTCGTTTGTTCGTTTGTTCGTTTGTTCGTTTGTTCGTTTGTTCGTTTGTTCGTTTGTTCGTTTGTTCGTTTGTTCGTTTGTTCGTTTGTTCGTTTGTTCGTTTGTTCGTTTGTTCGTTTGTTCGTTTGTTCGTTTGTTCGTTTGTTCGTTTGTTCGTTTGTTCGTTTGTTCGTTTGTTCGTTTGTTCGTTTGTTCGTTTGTTCGTTTGTTCGTTTGTTCGTTTGTTCGTTTGTTCGTTTGTTCGTTTGTTCGTTTGTTCGTTTGTTCGTTTGTTCGTTTGTTCGTTTGTTCGTTTGTTCGTTTGTTCGTTTGTTCGTTTGTTCGTTTGTTCGTTTGTTCGTTTGTTCGTTTGTTCGTTTGTTCGTTTGTTCGTTTGTTCGTTTGTTCGTTTGTTCGTTTGTTCGTTTGTTCGTTTGTTCGTTTGTTCGTTTGTTCGTTTGTTCGTTTGTTCGTTTGTTCGTTTGTTCGTTTGTTCGTTTGTTCGTTTGTTCGTTTGTTCGTTTGTTCGTTTGTTCGTTTGTTCGTTTGTTCGTTTGTTCGTTTGTTCGTTTGTTCGTTTGTTCGTTTGTTCGTTTGTTCGTTTGTTCGTTTGTTCGTTTGTTCGTTTGTTCGTTTGTTCGTTTGTTCGTTTGTTCGTTTGTTCGTTTGTTCGTTTGTTCGTTTGTTCGTTTGTTCGTTTGTTCGTTTGTTCGTTTGTTCGTTTGTTCGTTTGTTCGTTTGTTCGTTTGTTCGTTTGTTCGTTTGTTCGTTTGTTCGTTTGTTCGTTTGTTCGTTTGTTCGTTTGTTCGTTTGTTCGTTTGTTCGTTTGTTCGTTTGTTCGTTTGTTCGTTTGTTCGTTTGTTCGTTTGTTCGTTTGTTCGTTTGTTCGTTTGTTCGTTTGTTCGTTTGTTCGTTTGTTCGTTTGTTCGTTTGTTCGTTTGTTCGTTTGTTCGTTTGTTCGTTTGTCCGTTTGTTCGTTTGTTCGTTTGTTCGTTTGTTCGTTTGTTCGTTTGTTCGTTTGTTCGTTTGTTCGTTTGTTCGTTTGTTCGTTTGTTCGTTTGTTCGTTTGTTCGTTTGTTCGTTTGTTCGTTTGTTCGTTTGTTCGTTTGTTCGTTTGTTCGTTTGTTCGTTTGTTCGTTTGTTCGTTTGTTCGTTTGTTCGTTTGTTCGTTTGTTCGTTTGTTCGTTTGTTCGTTTGTTCGTTTGTTCGTTTGTTCGTTTGTTCGTTTGTTCGTTTGTTCGTTTGTTCGTTTGTTCGTTTGTTCGTTTGTTCGTTTGTTCGTTTGTTCGTTTGTTCGTTTGTTCGTTTGTTCGTTTGTTCGTTTGTTCGTTTGTTCGTTTGTTCGTTTGTTCGTTTGTTCGTTTGTTCGTTTGTTCGTTTGTTCGTTTGTTCGTTTGTTCGTTTGTTCGTTTGTTCGTTTGTTCGTTTGTTCGTTTGTTCGTTTGTTCGTTTGTTCGTTTGTTCGTTTGTTCGTTTGTTCGTTTGTTCGTTTGTTCGTTTGTTCGTTTGTTCGTTTGTTCGTTTGTTCGTTTGTTCGTTTGTTCGTTTGTTCGTTTGTTCGTTTGTTCGTTTGTTCGTTTGTTCGTTTGTTCGTTTGTTCGTTTGTTCGTTTGTTCGTTTGTTCGTTTGTTCGTTTGTTCGTTTGTTCGTTTGTTCGTTTGTTCGTTTGTTCGTTTGTTCGTTTGTTCGTTTGTTCGTTTGTTCGTTTGTTCGTTTGTTCGTTTGTTCGTTTGTTCGTTTGTTCGTTTGTTCGTTTGTTCGTTTGTTCGTTTGTTCGTTTGTTCGTTTGTTCGTTTGTTCGTTTGTTCGTTTGTTCGTTTGTTCGTTTGTTCGTTTGTTCGTTTGTTCGTTTGTTCGTTTGTTCGTTTGTTCGTTTGTTCGTTTGTTCGTTTGTTCGTTTGTTCGTTTGTTCGTTTGTTCGTTTGTTCGTTTGTTCGTTTGTTCGTTTGTTCGTTTGTTCGTTTGTTCGTTTGTTCGTTTGTTCGTTTGTTCGTTTGTTCGTTTGTTCGTTTGTTCGTTTGTTCGTTTGTTCGTTTGTTCGTTTGTTCGTTTGTTCGTTTGTTCGTTTGTTCGTTTGTTCGTTTGTTCGTTTGTTCGTTTGTTCGTTTGTTCGTTTGTTCGTTTGTTCGTTTGTTCGTTTGTTCGTTTGTTCGTTTGTTCGTTTGTTCGTTTGTTCGTTTGTTCGTTTGTTCGTTTGTTCGTTTGTTCGTTTGTTCGTTTGTTCGTTTGTTCGTTTGTTCGTTTGTTCGTTTGTTCGTTTGTTCGTTTGTTCGTTTGTTCGTTTGTTCGTTTGTTCGTTTGTTCGTTTGTTCGTTTGTTCGTTTGTTCGTTTGTTCGTTTGTTCGTTTGTTCGTTTGTTCGTTTGTTCGTTTGTTCGTTTGTTCGTTTGTTCGTTTGTTCGTTTGTTCGTTTGTTCGTTTGTTCGTTTGTTCGTTTGTTCGTTTGTTCGTTTGTTCGTTTGTTCGTTTGTTCGTTTGTTCGTTTGTTCGTTTGTTCGTTTGTTCGTTTGTTCGTTTGTTCGTTTGTTCGTTTGTTCGTTTGTTGGTTTGTTCGTTTGTTCGTTTGTTCGTTTGTTCGTTTGTTCGTTTGTTCGTTTGTTCGTTTGTTCGTTTGTTCGTTTGTTCGTTTGTTCGTTTGTTCGTTTGTTCGTTTGTTCGTTTGTTCGTTTGTTCGTTTGTTCGTTTGTTCGTTTGTTCGTTTGTTCGTTTGTTCGTTTGTTCGTTTGTTCGTTTGTTCGTTTGTTCGTTTGTTCGTTTGTTCGTTTGTTCGTTTGTTCGTTTGTTCGTTTGTTCGTTTGTTCGTTTGTTCGTTTGTTCGTTTGTTCGTTTGTTCGTTTGTTCGTTTGTTCGTTTGTTCGTTTGTTCGTTTGTTCGTTTGTTCGTTTGTTCGTTTGTTCGTTTGTTCGTTTGTTCGTTTGTTCGTTTGTTCGTTTGTTCGTTTGTTCGTTTGTTCGTTTGTTCGTTTGTTCGTTTGTTCGTTTGTTCGTTTGTTCGTTTGTTCGTTTGTTCGTTTGTTCGTTTGTTCGTTTGTTCGTTTGTTCGTTTGTTCGTTTGTTCGTTTGTTCGTTTGTTCGTTTGTTCGTTTGTTCGTTTGTTCGTTTGTTCGTTTGTTCGTTTGTTCGTTTGTTCGTTTGTTCGTTTGTTCGTTTGTTCGTTTGTTCGTTTGTTCGTTTGTTCGTTTGTTCGTTTGTTCGTTTGTTCGTTTGTTCGTTTGTTCGTTTGTTCGTTTGTTCGTTTGTTCGTTTGTTCGTTCTTGTTCGTTTGTTCGTTTGTTCGTTTGTTCGTTTGTTCGTTTGTTCGTTTGTTCGTTTGTTCGTTTGTTCGTTTGTTCGTTTGTTCGTTTGTTCGTTTGTTCGTTTGTTCGTTTGTTCGTTTGTTCGTTTGTTCGTTTGTTCGTTTGTTCGTTTGTTCGTTTGTTCGTTTGTTCGTTTGTTCGTTTGTTCGTTTGTTCGTTTGTTCGTTTGTTCGTTTGTTCGTTTGTTCGTTTGTTCGTTTGTTCGTTTGTTCGTTTGTTCGTTTGTTCGTTTGTTCGTTTGTTCGTTTGTTCGTTTGTTCGTTTGTTCGTTTGTTCGTTTGTTCGTTTGTTCGTTTGTTCGTTTGTTCGTTTGTTCGTTTGTTCGTTTGTTCGTTTGTTCGTTTGTTCGTTTGTTCGTTTGTTCGTTTGTTCGTTTGTTCGTTTGTTCGTTTGTTCGTTTGTTCGTTTGTTCGTTTGTTCGTTTGTTCGTTTGTTCGTTTGTTCGTTTGTTCGTTTGTTCGTTTGTTCGTTTGTTCGTTTGTTCGTTTGTTCGTTTGTTCGTTTGTTCGTTTGTTCGTTTGTTCGTTTGTTCGTTTGTTCGTTTGTTCGTTTGTTCGTTTGTTCGTTTGTTCGTTTGTTCGTTTGTTCGTTTGTTCGTTTGTTCGTTTGTTCGTTTGTTCGTTTGTTCGTTTGTTCGTTTGTTCGTTTGTTCGTTTGTTCGTTTGTTCGTTTGTTCGTTTGTTCGTTTGTTCGTTTGTTCGTTTGTTCGTTTGTTCGTTTGTTCGTTTGTTCGTTTGTTCGTTTGTTCGTTTGTTCGTTTGTTCGTTTGTTCGTTTGTTCGTTTGTTCGTTTGTTCGTTTGTTCGTTTGTTCGTTTGTTCGTTTGTTCGTTTGTTCGTTTGTTCGTTTGTTCGTTTGTTCGTTTGTTCGTTTGTTCGTTTGTTCGTTTGTTCGTTTGTTCGTTTGTTCGTTTGTTCGTTTGTTCGTTTGTTCGTTTGTTCGTTTGTTCGTTTGTTCGTTTGTTCGTTTGTTCGTTTGTTCGTTTGTTCGTTTGTTCGTTTGTTCGTTTGTTCGTTTGTTCGTTTGTTCGTTTGTTCGTTTGTTCGTTTGTTCGTTTGTTCGTTTGTTCGTTTGTTCGTTTGTTCGTTTGTTCGTTTGTTCGTTTGTTCGTTTGTTCGTTTGTTCGTTTGTTCGTTTGTTCGTTTGTTCGTTTGTTCGTTTGTTCGTTTGTTCGTTTGTTCGTTTGTTCGTTTGTTCGTTTGTTCGTTTGTTCGTTTGTTCGTTTGTTCGTTTGTTCGTTTGTTCGTTTGTTCGTTTGTTCGTTTGTTCGTTTGTTCGTTTGTTCGTTTGTTCGTTTGTTCGTTTGTTCGTTTGTTCGTTTGTTCGTTTGTTCGTTTGTTCGTTTGTTCGTTTGTTCGTTTGTTCGTTTGTTCGTTTGTTCGTTTGTTCGTTTGTTCGTTTGTTCGTTTGTTCGTTTGTTCGTTTGTTCGTTTGTTCGTTTGTTCGTTTGTTCGTTTGTTCGTTTGTTCGTTTGTTCGTTTGTTCGTTTGTTCGTTTGTTCGTTTGTTCGTTTGTTCGTTTGTTCGTTTGTTCGTTTGTTCGTTTGTTCGTTTGTTCGTTTGTTCGTTTGTTCGTTTGTTCGTTTGTTCGTTTGTTCGTTTGTTCGTTTGTTCGTTTGTTCGTTTGTTCGTTTGTTCGTTTGTTCGTTTGTTCGTTTGTTCGTTTGTTCGTTTGTTCGTTTGTTCGTTTGTTCGTTTGTTCGTTTGTTCGTTTGTTCGTTTGTTCGTTTGTTCGTTTGTTCGTTTGTTCGTTTGTTCGTTTGTTCGTTTGTTCGTTTGTTCGTTTGTTCGTTTGTTCGTTTGTTCGTTTGTTCGTTTGTTCGTTTGTTCGTTTGTTCGTTTGTTCGTTTGTTCGTTTGTTCGTTTGTTCGTTTGTTCGTTTGTTCGTTTGTTCGTTTGTTCGTTTGTTCGTTTGTTCGTTTGTTCGTTTGTTCGTTTGTTCGTTTGTTCGTTTGTTCGTTTGTTCGTTTGTTCGTTTGTTCGTTTGTTCGTTTGTTCGTTTGTTCGTTTGTTCGTTTGTTCGTTTGTTCGTTTGTTCGTTTGTTCGTTTGTTCGTTTGTTCGTTTGTTCGTTTGTTCGTTTGTTCGTTTGTTCGTTTGTTCGTTTGTTCGTTTGTTCGTTTGTTCGTTTGTTCGTTTGTTCGTTTGTTCGTTTGTTCGTTTGTTCGTTTGTTCGTTTGTTCGTTTGTTCGTTTGTTCGTTTGTTCGTTTGTTCGTTTGTTCGTTTGTTCGTTTGTTCGTTTGTTCGTTTGTTCGTTTGTTCGTTTGTTCGTTTGTTCGTTTGTTCGTTTGTTCGTTTGTTCGTTTGTTCGTTTGTTCGTTTGTTCGTTTGTTCGTTTGTTCGTTTGTTCGTTTGTTCGTTTGTTCGTTTGTTCGTTTGTTCGTTTGTTCGTTTGTTCGTTTGTTCGTTTGTTCGTTTGTTCGTTTGTTCGTTTGTTCGTTTGTTCGTTTGTTCGTTTGTTCGTTTGTTCGTTTGTTCGTTTGTTCGTTTGTTCGTTTGTTCGTTTGTTCGTTTGTTCGTTTGTTCGTTTGTTCGTTTGTTCGTTTGTTCGTTTGTTCGTTTGTTCGTTTGTTCGTTTGTTCGTTTGTTCGTTTGTTCGTTTGTTCGTTTGTTCGTTTGTTCGTTTGTTCGTTTGTTCGTTTGTTCGTTTGTTCGTTTGTTCGTTTGTTCGTTTGTTCGTTTGTTCGTTTGTTCGTTTGTTCGTTTGTTCGTTTGTTCGTTTGTTCGTTTGTTCGTTTGTTCGTTTGTTCGTTTGTTCGTTTGTTCGTTTGTTCGTTTGTTCGTTTGTTCGTTTGTTCGTTTGTTCGTTTGTTCGTTTGTTCGTTTGTTCGTTTGTTCGTTTGTTCGTTTGTTCGTTTGTTCGTTTGTTCGTTTGTTCGTTTGTTCGTTTGTTCGTTTGTTCGTTTGTTCGTTTGTTCGTTTGTTCGTTTGTTCGTTTGTTCGTTTGTTCGTTTGTTCGTTTGTTCGTTTGTTCGTTTGTTCGTTTGTTCGTTTGTTCGTTTGTTCGTTTGTTCGTTTGTTCGTTTGTTCGTTTGTTCGTTTGTTCGTTTGTTCGTTTGTTCGTTTGTTCGTTTGTTCGTTTGTTCGTTTGTTCGTTTGTTCGTTTGTTCGTTTGTTCGTTTGTTCGTTTGTTCGTTTGTTCGTTTGTTCGTTTGTTCGTTTGTTCGTTTGTTCGTTTGTTCGTTTGTTCGTTTGTTCGTTTGTTCGTTTGTTCGTTTGTTCGTTTGTTCGTTTGTTCGTTTGTTCGTTTGTTCGTTTGTTCGTTTGTTCGTTTGTTCGTTTGTTCGTTTGTTCGTTTGTTCGTTTGTTCGTTTGTTCGTTTGTTCGTTTGTTCGTTTGTTCGTTTGTTCGTTTGTTCGTTTGTTCGTTTGTTCGTTTGTTCGTTTGTTGGTTTGTTCGTTTGTTCGTTTGTTCGTTTGTTCGTTTGTTCGTTTGTTCGTTTGTTCGTTTGTTCGTTTGTTCGTTTGTTCGTTTGTTCGTTTGTTCGTTTGTTCGTTTGTTCGTTTGTTCGTTTGTTCGTTTGTTCGTTTGTTCGTTTGTTCGTTTGTTCGTTTGTTCGTTTGTTCGTTTGTTCGTTTGTTCGTTTGTTCGTTTGTTCGTTTGTTCGTTTGTTCGTTTGTTCGTTTGTTCGTTTGTTCGTTTGTTCGTTTGTTCGTTTGTTCGTTTGTTCGTTTGTTCGTTTGTTCGTTTGTTCGTTTGTTCGTTTGTTCGTTTGTTCGTTTGTTCGTTTGTTCGTTTGTTCGTTTGTTCGTTTGTTCGTTTGTTCGTTTGTTCGTTTGTTCGTTTGTTCGTTTGTTCGTTTGTTCGTTTGTTCGTTTGTTCGTTTGTTCGTTTGTTCGTTTGTTCGTTTGTTCGTTTGTTCGTTTGTTCGTTTGTTCGTTTGTTCGTTTGTTCGTTTGTTCGTTTGTTCGTTTGTTCGTTTGTTCGTTTGTTCGTTTGTTCGTTTGTTCGTTTGTTCGTTTGTTCGTTTGTTCGTTTGTTCGTTTGTTCGTTTGTTCGTTTGTTCGTTTGTTCGTTTGTTCGTTTGTTCGTTTGTTCGTTTGTTCGTTTGTTCGTTTGTTCGTTTGTTCGTTTGTTCGTTTGTTCGTTTGTTCGTTTGTTCGTTTGTTCGTTTGTTCGTTTGTTCGTTTGTTCGTTTGTTCGTTTGTTCGTTTGTTCGTTTGTTCGTTTGTTCGTTTGTTCGTTTGTTCGTTTGTTCGTTTGTTCGTTTGTTCGTTTGTTCGTTTGTTCGTTTGTTCGTTTGTTCGTTTGTTCGTTTGTTCGTTTGTTCGTTTGTTCGTTTGTTCGTTTGTTCGTTTGTTCGTTTGTTCGTTTGTTCGTTTGTTCGTTTGTTCGTTTGTTCGTTTGTTCGTTTGTTCGTTTGTTCGTTTGTTCGTTTGTTCGTTTGTTCGTTTGTTCGTTTGTTCGTTTGTTCGTTTGTTCGTTTGTTCGTTTGTTCGTTTGTTCGTTTGTTCGTTTGTTCGTTTGTTCGTTTGTTCGTTTGTTCGTTTGTTCGTTTGTTCGTTTGTTCGTTTGTTCGTTTGTTCGTTTGTTCGTTTGTTCGTTTGTTCGTTTGTTCGTTTGTTCGTTTGTTCGTTTGTTCGTTTGTTCGTTTGTTCGTTTGTTCGTTTGTTCGTTTGTTCGTTTGTTCGTTTGTTCGTTTGTTCGTTTGTTCGTTTGTTCGTTTGTTCGTTTGTTCGTTTGTTCGTTTGTTCGTTTGTTCGTTTGTTCGTTTGTTCGTTTGTTCGTTTGTTCGTTTGTTCGTTTGTTCGTTTGTTCGTTTGTTCGTTTGTTCGTTTGTTCGTTTGTTCGTTTGTTCGTTTGTTCGTTTGTTCGTTTGTTCGTTTGTTCGTTTGTTCGTTTGTTCGTTTGTTCGTTTGTTCGTTTGTTCGTTTGTTCGTTTGTTCGTTTGTTCGTTTGTTCGTTTGTTCGTTTGTTCGTTTGTTCGTTTGTTCGTTTGTTCGTTTGTTCGTTTGTTCGTTTGTTCGTTTGTTCGTTTGTTCGTTTGTTCGTTTGTTCGTTTGTTCGTTTGTTCGTTTGTTCGTTTGTTCGTTTGTTCGTTTGTTCGTTTGTTCGTTTGTTCGTTTGTTCGTTTGTTCGTTTGTTCGTTTGTTCGTTTGTTCGTTTGTTCGTTTGTTCGTTTGTTCGTTTGTTCGTTTGTTCGTTTGTTCGTTTGTTCGTTTGTTCGTTTGTTCGTTTGTTCGTTTGTTCGTTTGTTCGTTTGTTCGTTTGTTCGTTTGTTCGTTTGTTCGTTTGTTCGTTTGTTCGTTTGTTCGTTTGTTCGTTTGTTCGTTTGTTCGTTTGTTCGTTTGTTCGTTTGTTCGTTTGTTCGTTTGTTCGTTTGTTCGTTTGTTCGTTTGTTCGTTTGTTCGTTTGTTCGTTTGTTCGTTTGTTCGTTTGTTCGTTTGTTCGTTTGTTCGTTTGTTCGTTTGTTCGTTTGTTCGTTTGTTCGTTTGTTCGTTTGTTCGTTTGTTCGTTTGTTCGTTTGTTCGTTTGTTCGTTTGTTCGTTTGTTCGTTTGTTCGTTTGTTCGTTTGTTCGTTTGTTCGTTTGTTCGTTTGTTCGTTTGTTCGTTTGTTCGTTTGTTCGTTTGTTCGTTTGTTCGTTTGTTCGTTTGTTCGTTTGTTCGTTTGTTCGTTTGTTCGTTTGTTCGTTTGTTCGTTTGTTCGTTTGTTCGTTTGTTCGTTTGTTCGTTTGTTCGTTTGTTCGTTTGTTCGTTTGTTCGTTTGTTCGTTTGTTCGTTTGTTCGTTTGTTCGTTTGTTCGTTTGTTCGTTTGTTCGTTTGTTCGTTTGTTCGTTTGTTCGTTTGTTCGTTTGTTCGTTTGTTCGTTTGTTCGTTTGTTCGTTTGTTCGTTTGTTCGTTTGTTCGTTTGTTCGTTTGTTCGTTTGTTCGTTTGTTCGTTTGTTCGTTTGTTCGTTTGTTCGTTTGTTCGTTTGTTCGTTTGTTCGTTTGTTCGTTTGTTCGTTTGTTCGTTTGTTCGTTTGTTCGTTTGTTCGTTTGTTCGTTTGTTCGTTTGTTCGTTTGTTCGTTTGTTCGTTTGTTCGTTTGTTCGTTTGTTCGTTTGTTCGTTTGTTCGTTTGTTCGTTTGTTCGTTTGTTCGTTTGTTCGTTTGTTCGTTTGTTCGTTTGTTCGTTTGTTCGTTTGTTCGTTTGTTCGTTTGTTCGTTTGTTCGTTTGTTCGTTTGTTCGTTTGTTCGTTTGTTCGTTTGTTCGTTTGTTCGTTTGTTCGTTTGTTCGTTTGTTCGTTTGTTCGTTTGTTCGTTTGTTCGTTTGTTCGTTTGTTCGTTTGTTCGTTTGTTCGTTTGTTCGTTTGTTCGTTTGTTCGTTTGTTCGTTTGTTCGTTTGTTCGTTTGTTCGTTTGTTCGTTTGTTCGTTTGTTCGTTTGTTCGTTTGTTCGTTTGTTCGTTTGTTCGTTTGTTCGTTTGTTCGTTTGTTCGTTTGTTCGTTTGTTCGTTTGTTCGTTTGTTCGTTTGTTCGTTTGTTCGTTTGTTCGTTTGTTCGTTTGTTCGTTTGTTCGTTTGTTCGTTTGTTCGTTTGTTCGTTTGTTCGTTTGTTCGTTTGTTCGTTTGTTCGTTTGTTCGTTTGTTCGTTTGTTCGTTTGTTCGTTTGTTCGTTTGTTCGTTTGTTCGTTTGTTCGTTTGTTCGTTTGTTCGTTTGTTCGTTTGTTCGTTTGTTCGTTTGTTCGTTTGTTCGTTTGTTCGTTTGTTCGTTTGTTCGTTTGTTCGTTTGTTCGTTTGTTCGTTTGTTCGTTTGTTCGTTTGTTCGTTTGTTCGTTTGTTCGTTTGTTCGTTTGTTCGTTTGTTCGTTTGTTCGTTTGTTCGTTTGTTCGTTTGTTCGTTTGTTCGTTTGTTCGTTTGTTCGTTTGTTCGTTTGTTCGTTTGTTCGTTTGTTCGTTTGTTCGTTTGTTCGTTTGTTCGTTTGTTCGTTTGTTCGTTTGTTCGTTTGTTCGTTTGTTCGTTTGTTCGTTTGTTCGTTTGTTCGTTTGTTCGTTTGTTCGTTTGTTCGTTTGTTCGTTTGTTCGTTTGTTCGTTTGTTCGTTTGTTCGTTTGTTCGTTTGTTCGTTTGTTCGTTTGTTCGTTTGTTCGTTTGTTCGTTTGTTCGTTTGTTCGTTTGTTCGTTTGTTCGTTTGTTCGTTTGTTCGTTTGTTCGTTTGTTCGTTTGTTCGTTTGTTCGTTTGTTCGTTTGTTCGTTTGTTCGTTTGTTCGTTTGTTCGTTTGTTCGTTTGTTCGTTTGTTCGTTTGTTCGTTTGTTCGTTTGTTCGTTTGTTCGTTTGTTCGTTTGTTCGTTTGTTCGTTTGTTCGTTTGTTCGTTTGTTCGTTTGTTCGTTTGTTCGTTTGTTCGTTTGTTCGTTTGTTCGTTTGTTCGTTTGTTCGTTTGTTCGTTTGTTCGTTTGTTCGTTTGTTCGTTTGTTCGTTTGTTCGTTTGTTCGTTTGTTCGTTTGTTCGTTTGTTCGTTTGTTCGTTTGTTCGTTTGTTCGTTTGTTCGTTTGTTCGTTTGTTCGTTTGTTCGTTTGTTCGTTTGTTCGTTTGTTCGTTTGTTCGTTTGTTCGTTTGTTCGTTTGTTCGTTTGTTCGTTTGTTCGTTTGTTCGTTTGTTCGTTTGTTCGTTTGTTCGTTTGTTCGTTTGTTCGTTTGTTCGTTTGTTCGTTTGTTCGTTTGTTCGTTTGTTCGTTTGTTCGTTTGTTCGTTTGTTCGTTTGTTCGTTTGTTCGTTTGTTCGTTTGTTCGTTTGTTCGTTTGTTCGTTTGTTCGTTTGTTCGTTTGTTCGTTTGTTCGTTTGTTCGTTTGTTCGTTTGTTCGTTTGTTCGTTTGTTCGTTTGTTCGTTTGTTCGTTTGTTCGTTTGTTCGTTTGTTCGTTTGTTCGTTTGTTCGTTTGTTCGTTTGTTCGTTTGTTCGTTTGTTCGTTTGTTCGTTTGTTCGTTTGTTCGTTTGTTCGTTTGTTCGTTTGTTCGTTTGTTCGTTTGTTCGTTTGTTCGTTTGTTCGTTTGTTCGTTTGTTCGTTTGTTCGTTTGTTCGTTTGTTCGTTTGTTCGTTTGTTCGTTTGTTCGTTTGTTCGTTTGTTCGTTTGTTCGTTTGTTCGTTTGTTCGTTTGTTCGTTTGTTCGTTTGTTCGTTTGTTCGTTTGTTCGTTTGTTCGTTTGTTCGTTTGTTCGTTTGTTCGTTTGTTCGTTTGTTCGTTTGTTCGTTTGTTCGTTTGTTCGTTTGTTCGTTTGTTCGTTTGTTCGTTTGTTCGTTTGTTCGTTTGTTCGTTTGTTCGTTTGTTCGTTTGTTCGTTTGTTCGTTTGTTCGTTTGTTCGTTTGTTCGTTTGTTCGTTTGTTCGTTTGTTCGTTTGTTCGTTTGTTCGTTTGTTCGTTTGTTCGTTTGTTCGTTTGTTCGTTTGTTCGTTTGTTCGTTTGTTCGTTTGTTCGTTTGTTCGTTTGTTCGTTTGTTCGTTTGTTCGTTTGTTCGTTTGTTCGTTTGTTCGTTTGTTCGTTTGTTCGTTTGTTCGTTTGTTCGTTTGTTCGTTTGTTCGTTTGTTCGTTTGTTCGTTTGTTCGTTTGTTCGTTTGTTCGTTTGTTCGTTTGTTCGTTTGTTCGTTTGTTCGTTTGTTCGTTTGTTCGTTTGTTCGTTTGTTCGTTTGTTCGTTTGTTCGTTTGTTCGTTTGTTCGTTTGTTCGTTTGTTCGTTTGTTCGTTTGTTCGTTTGTTCGTTTGTTCGTTTGTTCGTTTGTTCGTTTGTTCGTTTGTTCGTTTGTTCGTTTGTTCGTTTGTTCGTTTGTTCGTTTGTTCGTTTGTTCGTTTGTTCGTTTGTTCGTTTGTTCGTTTGTTCGTTTGTTCGTTTGTTCGTTTGTTCGTTTGTTCGTTTGTTCGTTTGTTCGTTTGTTCGTTTGTTCGTTTGTTCGTTTGTTCGTTTGTTCGTTTGTTCGTTTGTTCGTTTGTTCGTTTGTTCGTTTGTTCGTTTGTTCGTTTGTTCGTTTGTTCGTTTGTTCGTTTGTTCGTTTGTTCGTTTGTTCGTTTGTTCGTTTGTTCGTTTGTTCGTTTGTTCGTTTGTTCGTTTGTTCGTTTGTTCGTTTGTTCGTTTGTTCGTTTGTTCGTTTGTTCGTTTGTTCGTTTGTTCGTTTGTTCGTTTGTTCGTTTGTTCGTTTGTTCGTTTGTTCGTTTGTTCGTTTGTTCGTTTGTTCGTTTGTTCGTTTGTTCGTTTGTTCGTTTGTTCGTTTGTTCGTTTGTTCGTTTGTTCGTTTGTTCGTTTGTTCGTTTGTTCGTTTGTTCGTTTGTTCGTTTGTTCGTTTGTTCGTTTGTTCGTTTGTTCGTTTGTTCGTTTGTTCGTTTGTTCGTTTGTTCGTTTGTTCGTTTGTTCGTTTGTTCGTTTGTTCGTTTGTTCGTTTGTTCGTTTGTTCGTTTGTTCGTTTGTTCGTTTGTTCGTTTGTTCGTTTGTTCGTTTGTTCGTTTGTTCGTTTGTTCGTTTGTTCGTTTGTTCGTTTGTTCGTTTGTTCGTTTGTTCGTTTGTTCGTTTGTTCGTTTGTTCGTTTGTTCGTTTGTTCGTTTGTTCGTTTGTTCGTTTGTTCGTTTGTTCGTTTGTTCGTTTGTTCGTTTGTTCGTTTGTTCGTTTGTTCGTTTGTTCGTTTGTTCGTTTGTTCGTTTGTTCGTTTGTTCGTTTGTTCGTTTGTTCGTTTGTTCGTTTGTTCGTTTGTTCGTTTGTTCGTTTGTTCGTTTGTTCGTTTGTTCGTTTGTTCGTTTGTTCGTTTGTTCGTTTGTTCGTTTGTTCGTTTGTTCGTTTGTTCGTTTGTTCGTTTGTTCGTTTGTTCGTTTGTTCGTTTGTTCGTTTGTTCGTTTGTTCGTTTGTTCGTTTGTTCGTTTGTTCGTTTGTTCGTTTGTTCGTTTGTTCGTTTGTTCGTTTGTTCGTTTGTTCGTTTGTTCGTTTGTTCGTTTGTTCGTTTGTTCGTTTGTTCGTTTGTTCGTTTGTTCGTTTGTTCGTTTGTTCGTTTGTTCGTTTGTTCGTTTGTTCGTTTGTTCGTTTGTTCGTTTGTTCGTTTGTTCGTTTGTTCGTTTGTTCGTTTGTTCGTTTGTTCGTTTGTTCGTTTGTTCGTTTGTTCGTTTGTTCGTTTGTTCGTTTGTTCGTTTGTTCGTTTGTTCGTTTGTTCGTTTGTTCGTTTGTTCGTTTGTTCGTTTGTTCGTTTGTTCGTTTGTTCGTTTGTTCGTTTGTTCGTTTGTTCGTTTGTTCGTTTGTTCGTTTGTTCGTTTGTTCGTTTGTTCGTTTGTTCGTTTGTTCGTTTGTTCGTTTGTTCGTTTGTTCGTTTGTTCGTTTGTTCGTTTGTTCGTTTGTTCGTTTGTTCGTTTGTTCGTTTGTTCGTTTGTTCGTTTGTTCGTTTGTTCGTTTGTTCGTTTGTTCGTTTGTTCGTTTGTTCGTTTGTTCGTTTGTTCGTTTGTTCGTTTGTTCGTTTGTTCGTTTGTTCGTTTGTTCGTTTGTTCGTTTGTTCGTTTGTTCGTTTGTTCGTTTGTTCGTTTGTTCGTTTGTTCGTTTGTTCGTTTGTTCGTTTGTTCGTTTGTTCGTTTGTTCGTTTGTTCGTTTGTTCGTTTGTTCGTTTGTTCGTTTGTTCGTTTGTTCGTTTGTTCGTTTGTTCGTTTGTTCGTTTGTTCGTTTGTTCGTTTGTTCGTTTGTTCGTTTGTTCGTTTGTTCGTTTGTTCGTTTGTTCGTTTGTTCGTTTGTTCGTTTGTTCGTTTGTTCGTTTGTTCGTTTGTTCGTTTGTTCGTTTGTTCGTTTGTTCGTTTGTTCGTTTGTTCGTTTGTTCGTTTGTTCGTTTGTTCGTTTGTTCGTTTGTTCGTTTGTTCGTTTGTTCGTTTGTTCGTTTGTTCGTTTGTTCGTTTGTTGGTTTGTTCGTTTGTTCGTTTGTTCGTTTGTTCGTTTGTTCGTTTGTTCGTTTGTTCGTTTGTTCGTTTGTTCGTTTGTTCGTTTGTTCGTTTGTTCGTTTGTTCGTTTGTTCGTTTGTTCGTTTGTTCGTTTGTTCGTTTGTTCGTTTGTTCGTTTGTTCGTTTGTTCGTTTGTTCGTTTGTTCGTTTGTTCGTTTGTTCGTTTGTTCGTTTGTTCGTTTGTTCGTTTGTTCGTTTGTTCGTTTGTTCGTTTGTTCGTTTGTTCGTTTGTTCGTTTGTTCGTTTGTTCGTTTGTTCGTTTGTTCGTTTGTTCGTTTGTTCGTTTGTTCGTTTGTTCGTTTGTTCGTTTGTTCGTTTGTTCGTTTGTTCGTTTGTTCGTTTGTTCGTTTGTTCGTTTGTTCGTTTGTTCGTTTGTTCGTTTGTTCGTTTGTTCGTTTGTTCGTTTGTTCGTTTGTTCGTTTGTTCGTTTGTTCGTTTGTTCGTTTGTTCGTTTGTTCGTTTGTTCGTTTGTTCGTTTGTTCGTTTGTTCGTTTGTTCGTTTGTTCGTTTGTTCGTTTGTTCGTTTGTTCGTTTGTTCGTTTGTTCGTTTGTTCGTTTGTTCGTTTGTTCGTTTGTTCGTTTGTTCGTTTGTTCGTTTGTTCGTTTGTTCGTTTGTTCGTTTGTTCGTTTGTTCGTTTGTTCGTTTGTTCGTTTGTTCGTTTGTTCGTTTGTTCGTTTGTTCGTTTGTTCGTTTGTTCGTTTGTTCGTTTGTTCGTTTGTTCGTTTGTTCGTTTGTTCGTTTGTTCGTTTGTTCGTTTGTTCGTTTGTTCGTTTGTTCGTTTGTTCGTTTGTTCGTTTGTTCGTTTGTTCGTTTGTTCGTTTGTTCGTTTGTTCGTTTGTTCGTTTGTTCGTTTGTTCGTTTGTTCGTTTGTTCGTTTGTTCGTTTGTTCGTTTGTTCGTTTGTTCGTTTGTTCGTTTGTTCGTTTGTTCGTTTGTTCGTTTGTTCGTTTGTTCGTTTGTTCGTTTGTTCGTTTGTTCGTTTGTTCGTTTGTTCGTTTGTTCGTTTGTTCGTTTGTTCGTTTGTTCGTTTGTTCGTTTGTTCGTTTGTTCGTTTGTTCGTTTGTTCGTTTGTTCGTTTGTTCGTTTGTTCGTTTGTTCGTTTGTTCGTTTGTTCGTTTGTTCGTTTGTTCGTTTGTTCGTTTGTTCGTTTGTTCGTTTGTTCGTTTGTTCGTTTGTTCGTTTGTTCGTTTGTTCGTTTGTTCGTTTGTTCGTTTGTTCGTTTGTTCGTTTGTTCGTTTGTTCGTTTGTTCGTTTGTTCGTTTGTTCGTTTGTTCGTTTGTTCGTTTGTTCGTTTGTTCGTTTGTTCGTTTGTTCGTTTGTTCGTTTGTTCGTTTGTTCGTTTGTTCGTTTGTTCGTTTGTTCGTTTGTTCGTTTGTTCGTTTGTTCGTTTGTTCGTTTGTTCGTTTGTTCGTTTGTTCGTTTGTTCGTTTGTTCGTTTGTTCGTTTGTTCGTTTGTTCGTTTGTTCGTTTGTTCGTTTGTTCGTTTGTTCGTTTGTTCGTTTGTTCGTTTGTTCGTTTGTTCGTTTGTTCGTTTGTTCGTTTGTTCGTTTGTTCGTTTGTTCGTTTGTTCGTTTGTTCGTTTGTTCGTTTGTTCGTTTGTTCGTTCGTTTGTTCGTTTGTTCGTTTGTTCGTTTGTTCGTTTGTTCGTTTGTTCGTTTGTTCGTTTGTTCGTTTGTTCGTTTGTTCGTTTGTTCGTTTGTTCGTTTGTTCGTTTGTTCGTTTGTTCGTTTGTTCGTTTGTTCGTTTGTTCGTTTGTTCGTTTGTTCGTTTGTTCGTTTGTTCGTTTGTTCGTTTGTTCGTTTGTTCGTTTGTTCGTTTGTTCGTTTGTTCGTTTGTTCGTTTGTTCGTTTGTTCGTTTGTTCGTTTGTTCGTTTGTTCGTTTGTTCGTTTGTTCGTTTGTTCGTTTGTTCGTTTGTTCGTTTGTTCGTTTGTTCGTTTGTTCGTTTGTTCGTTTGTTCGTTTGTTCGTTTGTTCGTTTGTTCTTTGTTCGTTTGTTCGTTTGTTCGTTTGTTCGTTTGTTCGTTTGTTCGTTTGTTCGTTTGTTCGTTTGTTCGTTTGTTCGTTTGTTCGTTTGTTCGTTTGTTCGTTTGTTCGTTTGTTCGTTTGTTCGTTTGTTCGTTTGTTCGTTTGTTCGTTTGTTCGTTTGTTCGTTTGTTCGTTTGTTCGTTTGTTCGTTTGTTCGTTTGTTCGTTTGTTCGTTTGTTCGTTTGTTCGTTTGTTCGTTTGTTCGTTTGTTCGTTTGTTCGTTTGTTCGTTTGTTCGTTTGTTCGTTTGTTCGTTTGTTCGTTTGTTCGTTTGTTCGTTTGTTCGTTTGTTCGTTTGTTCGTTTGTTCGTTTGTTCGTTTGTTCGTTTGTTCGTTTGTTCGTTTGTTCGTTTGTTCGTTTGTTCGTTTGTTCGTTTGTTCGTTTGTTCGTTTGTTCGTTTGTTCGTTTGTTCGTTTGTTCGTTTGTTCGTTTGTTCGTTTGTTCGTTTGTTCGTTTGTTCGTTTGTTCGTTTGTTCGTTTGTTCGTTTGTTCGTTTGTTCGTTTGTTCGTTTGTTCGTTTGTTCGTTTGTTCGTTTGTTCGTTTGTTCGTTTGTTCGTTTGTTCGTTTGTTCGTTTGTTCGTTTGTTCGTTTGTTCGTTTGTTCGTTTGTTCGTTTGTTCGTTTGTTCGTTTGTTCGTTTGTTCGTTTGTTCGTTTGTTCGTTTGTTCGTTTGTTCGTTTGTTCGTTTGTTCGTTTGTTCGTTTGTTCGTTTGTTCGTTTGTTCGTTTGTTCGTTTGTTCGTTTGTTCGTTTGTTCGTTTGTTCGTTTGTTCGTTTGTTCGTTTGTTCGTTTGTTCGTTTGTTCGTTTGTTCGTTTGTTCGTTTGTTCGTTTGTTCGTTTGTTCGTTTGTTCGTTTGTTCGTTTGTTCGTTTGTTCGTTTGTTCGTTTGTTCGTTTGTTCGTTTGTTCGTTTGTTCGTTTGTTCGTTTGTTCGTTTGTTCGTTTGTTCGTTTGTTCGTTTGTTCGTTTGTTCGTTTGTTCGTTTGTTCGTTTGTTCGTTTGTTCGTTTGTTCGTTTGTTCGTTTGTTCGTTTGTTCGTTTGTTCGTTTGTTCGTTTGTTCGTTTGTTCGTTTGTTCGTTTGTTCGTTTGTTCGTTTGTTCGTTTGTTCGTTTGTTCGTTTGTTCGTTTGTTCGTTTGTTCGTTTGTTCGTTTGTTCGTTTGTTCGTTTGTTCGTTTGTTCGTTTGTTCGTTTGTTCGTTTGTTCGTTTGTTCGTTTGTTCGTTTGTTCGTTTGTTCGTTTGTTCGTTTGTTCGTTTGTTCGTTTGTTCGTTTGTTCGTTTGTTCGTTTGTTCGTTTGTTCGTTTGTTCGTTTGTTCGTTTGTTCGTTTGTTCGTTTGTTCGTTTGTTCGTTTGTTCGTTTGTTCGTTTGTTCGTTTGTTCGTTTGTTCGTTTGTTCGTTTGTTCGTTTGTTCGTTTGTTCGTTTGTTCGTTTGTTCGTTTGTTCGTTTGTTCGTTTGTTCGTTTGTTCGTTTGTTCGTTTGTTCGTTTGTTCGTTTGTTCGTTTGTTCGTTTGTTCGTTTGTTCGTTTGTTCGTTTGTTCGTTTGTTCGTTTGTTCGTTTGTTCGTTTGTTCGTTTGTTCGTTTGTTCGTTTGTTCGTTTGTTCGTTTGTTCGTTTGTTCGTTTGTTCGTTTGTTCGTTTGTTCGTTTGTTCGTTTGTTCGTTTGTTCGTTTGTTCGTTTGTTCGTTTGTTCGTTTGTTCGTTTGTTCGTTTGTTCGTTTGTTCGTTTGTTCGTTTGTTCGTTTGTTCGTTTGTTCGTTTGTTCGTTTGTTCGTTTGTTCGTTTGTTCGTTTGTTCGTTTGTTCGTTTGTTCGTTTGTTCGTTTGTTCGTTTGTTCGTTTGTTCGTTTGTTCGTTTGTTCGTTTGTTCGTTTGTTCGTTTGTTCGTTTGTTCGTTTGTTCGTTTGTTCGTTTGTTCGTTTGTTCGTTTGTTCGTTTGTTCGTTTGTTCGTTTGTTCGTTTGTTCGTTTGTTCGTTTGTTCGTTTGTTCGTTTGTTCGTTTGTTCGTTTGTTCGTTTGTTCGTTTGTTCGTTTGTTCGTTTGTTCGTTTGTTCGTTTGTTCGTTTGTTCGTTTGTTCGTTTGTTCGTTTGTTCGTTTGTTCGTTTGTTCGTTTGTTCGTTTGTTCGTTTGTTCGTTTGTTCGTTTGTTCGTTTGTTCGTTTGTTCGTTTGTTCGTTTGTTCGTTTGTTCGTTTGTTCGTTTGTTCGTTTGTTCGTTTGTTCGTTTGTTCGTTTGTTCGTTTGTTCGTTTGTTCGTTTGTTCGTTTGTTCGTTTGTTCGTTTGTTCGTTTGTTCGTTTGTTCGTTTGTTCGTTTGTTCGTTTGTTCGTTTGTTCGTTTGTTCGTTTGTTCGTTTGTTCGTTTGTTCGTTTGTTCGTTTGTTCGTTTGTTCGTTTGTTCGTTTGTTCGTTTGTTCGTTTGTTCGTTTGTTCGTTTGTTCGTTTGTTCGTTTGTTCGTTTGTTCGTTTGTTCGTTTGTTCGTTTGTTCGTTTGTTCGTTTGTTCGTTTGTTCGTTTGTTCGTTTGTTCGTTTGTTCGTTTGTTCGTTTGTTCGTTTGTTCGTTTGTTCGTTTGTTCGTTTGTTCGTTTGTTCGTTTGTTCGTTTGTTCGTTTGTTCGTTTGTTCGTTTGTTCGTTTGTTCGTTTGTTCGTTTGTTCGTTTGTTCGTTTGTTCGTTTGTTCGTTTGTTCGTTTGTTCGTTTGTTCGTTTGTTCGTTTGTTCGTTTGTTCGTTTGTTCGTTTGTTCGTTTGTTCGTTTGTTCGTTTGTTCGTTTGTTCGTTTGTTCGTTTGTTCGTTTGTTCGTTTGTTCGTTTGTTCGTTTGTTCGTTTGTTCGTTTGTTCGTTTGTTCGTTTGTTCGTTTGTTCGTTTGTTCGTTTGTTCGTTTGTTCGTTTGTTCGTTTGTTCGTTTGTTCGTTTGTTCGTTTGTTCGTTTGTTCGTTTGTTCGTTTGTTCGTTTGTTCGTTTGTTCGTTTGTTCGTTTGTTCGTTTGTTCGTTTGTTCGTTTGTTCGTTTGTTCGTTTGTTCGTTTGTTCGTTTGTTCGTTTGTTCGTTTGTTCGTTTGTTCGTTTGTTCGTTTGTTCGTTTGTTCGTTTGTTCGTTTGTTCGTTTGTTCGTTTGTTCGTTTGTTCGTTTGTTCGTTTGTTCGTTTGTTCGTTTGTTCGTTTGTTCGTTTGTTCGTTTGTTCGTTTGTTCGTTTGTTCGTTTGTTCGTTTGTTCGTTTGTTCGTTTGTTCGTTTGTTCGTTTGTTCGTTTGTTCGTTTGTTCGTTTGTTCGTTTGTTCGTTTGTTCGTTTGTTCGTTTGTTCGTTTGTTCGTTTGTTCGTTTGTTCGTTTGTTCGTTTGTTCGTTTGTTCGTTTGTTCGTTTGTTCGTTTGTTCGTTTGTTCGTTTGTTCGTTTGTTCGTTTGTTCGTTTGTTCGTTTGTTCGTTTGTTCGTTTGTTCGTTTGTTCGTTTGTTCGTTTGTTCGTTTGTTCGTTTGTTCGTTTGTTCGTTTGTTCGTTTGTTCGTTTGTTCGTTTGTTCGTTTGTTCGTTTGTTCGTTTGTTCGTTTGTTCGTTTGTTCGTTTGTTCGTTTGTTCGTTTGTTCGTTTGTTCGTTTGTTCGTTTGTTCGTTTGTTCGTTTGTTCGTTTGTTCGTTTGTTCGTTTGTTCGTTTGTTCGTTTGTTCGTTTGTTCGTTTGTTCGTTTGTTCGTTTGTTCGTTTGTTCGTTTGTTCGTTTGTTCGTTTGTTCGTTTGTTCGTTTGTTCGTTTGTTCGTTTGTTCGTTTGTTCGTTTGTTCGTTTGTTCGTTTGTTCGTTTGTTCGTTTGTTCGTTTGTTCGTTTGTTCGTTTGTTCGTTTGTTCGTTTGTTCGTTTGTTCGTTTGTTCGTTTGTTCGTTTGTTCGTTTGTTCGTTTGTTCGTTTGTTCGTTTGTTCGTTTGTTCGTTTGTTCGTTTGTTCGTTTGTTCGTTTGTTCGTTTGTTCGTTTGTTCGTTTGTTCGTTTGTTCGTTTGTTCGTTTGTTCGTTTGTTCGTTTGTTCGTTTGTTCGTTTGTTCGTTTGTTCGTTTGTTCGTTTGTTCGTTTGTTCGTTTGTTCGTTTGTTCGTTTGTTCGTTTGTTCGTTTGTTCGTTTGTTCGTTTGTTCGTTTGTTCGTTTGTTCGTTTGTTCGTTTGTTCGTTTGTTCGTTTGTTCGTTTGTTCGTTTGTTCGTTTGTTCGTTTGTTCGTTTGTTCGTTTGTTCGTTTGTTCGTTTGTTCGTTTGTTCGTTTGTTCGTTTGTTCGTTTGTTCGTTTGTTCGTTTGTTCGTTTGTTCGTTTGTTCGTTTGTTCGTTTGTTCGTTTGTTCGTTTGTTCGTTTGTTCGTTTGTTCGTTTGTTCGTTTGTTCGTTTGTTCGTTTGTTCGTTTGTTCGTTTGTTCGTTTGTTCGTTTGTTCGTTTGTTCGTTTGTTCGTTTGTTCGTTTGTTCGTTTGTTCGTTTGTTCGTTTGTTCGTTTGTTCGTTTGTTCGTTTGTTCGTTTGTTCGTTTGTTCGTTTGTTCGTTTGTTCGTTTGTTCGTTTGTTCGTTTGTTCGTTTGTTCGTTTGTTCGTTTGTTCGTTTGTTCGTTTGTTCGTTTGTTCGTTTGTTCGTTTGTTCGTTTGTTCGTTTGTTCGTTTGTTCGTTTGTTCGTTTGTTCGTTTGTTCGTTTGTTCGTTTGTTCGTTTGTTCGTTTGTTCGTTTGTTCGTTTGTTCGTTTGTTCGTTTGTTCGTTTGTTCGTTTGTTCGTTTGTTCGTTTGTTCGTTTGTTCGTTTGTTCGTTTGTTCGTTTGTTCGTTTGTTCGTTTGTTCGTTTGTTCGTTTGTTCGTTTGTTCGTTTGTTCGTTTGTTCGTTTGTTCGTTTGTTCGTTTGTTCGTTTGTTCGTTTGTTCGTTTGTTCGTTTGTTCGTTTGTTCGTTTGTTCGTTTGTTCGTTTGTTCGTTTGTTCGTTTGTTCGTTTGTTCGTTTGTTCGTTTGTTCGTTTGTTCGTTTGTTCGTTTGTTCGTTTGTTCGTTTGTTCGTTTGTTCGTTTGTTCGTTTGTTCGTTTGTTCGTTTGTTCGTTTGTTCGTTTGTTCGTTTGTTCGTTTGTTCGTTTGTTCGTTTGTTCGTTTGTTCGTTTGTTCGTTTGTTCGTTTGTTCGTTTGTTCGTTTGTTCGTTTGTTCGTTTGTTCGTTTGTTCGTTTGTTCGTTTGTTCGTTTGTTCGTTTGTTCGTTTGTTCGTTTGTTCGTTTGTTCGTTTGTTCGTTTGTTCGTTTGTTCGTTTGTTCGTTTGTTCGTTTGTTCGTTTGTTCGTTTGTTCGTTTGTTCGTTTGTTCGTTTGTTCGTTTGTTCGTTTGTTCGTTTGTTCGTTTGTTCGTTTGTTCGTTTGTTCGTTTGTTCGTTTGTTCGTTTGTTCGTTTGTTCGTTTGTTCGTTTGTTCGTTTGTTCGTTTGTTCGTTTGTTCGTTTGTTCGTTTGTTCGTTTGTTCGTTTGTTCGTTTGTTCGTTTGTTCGTTTGTTCGTTTGTTCGTTTGTTCGTTTGTTCGTTTGTTCGTTTGTTCGTTTGTTCGTTTGTTCGTTTGTTCGTTTGTTCGTTTGTTCGTTTGTTCGTTTGTTCGTTTGTTCGTTTGTTCGTTTGTTCGTTTGTTCGTTTGTTCGTTTGTTCGTTTGTTCGTTTGTTCGTTTGTTCGTTTGTTCGTTTGTTCGTTTGTTCGTTTGTTCGTTTGTTCGTTTGTTCGTTTGTTCGTTTGTTCGTTTGTTCGTTTGTTCGTTTGTTCGTTTGTTCGTTTGTTCGTTTGTTCGTTTGTTCGTTTGTTCGTTTGTTCGTTTGTTCGTTTGTTCGTTTGTTCGTTTGTTCGTTTGTTCGTTTGTTCGTTTGTTCGTTTGTTCGTTTGTTCGTTTGTTCGTTTGTTCGTTTGTTCGTTTGTTCGTTTGTTCGTTTGTTCGTTTGTTCGTTTGTTCGTTTGTTCGTTTGTTCGTTTGTTCGTTTGTTCGTTTGTTCGTTTGTTCGTTTGTTCGTTTGTTCGTTTGTTCGTTTGTTCGTTTGTTCGTTTGTTCGTTTGTTCGTTTGTTCGTTTGTTCGTTTGTTCGTTTGTTCGTTTGTTCGTTTGTTCGTTTGTTCGTTTGTTCGTTTGTTCGTTTGTTCGTTTGTTCGTTTGTTCGTTTGTTCGTTTGTTCGTTTGTTCGTTTGTTCGTTTGTTCGTTTGTTCGTTTGTTCGTTTGTTCGTTTGTTCGTTTGTTCGTTTGTTCGTTTGTTCGTTTGTTCGTTTGTTCGTTTGTTCGTTTGTTCGTTTGTTCGTTTGTTCGTTTGTTCGTTTGTTCGTTTGTTCGTTTGTTCGTTTGTTCGTTTGTTCGTTTGTTCGTTTGTTCGTTTGTTCGTTTGTTCGTTTGTTCGTTTGTTCGTTTGTTCGTTTGTTCGTTTGTTCGTTTGTTCGTTTGTTCGTTTGTTCGTTTGTTCGTTTGTTCGTTTGTTCGTTTGTTCGTTTGTTCGTTTGTTCGTTTGTTCGTTTGTTCGTTTGTTCGTTTGTTCGTTTGTTCGTTTGTTCGTTTGTTCGTTTGTTCGTTTGTTCGTTTGTTCGTTTGTTCGTTTGTTCGTTTGTTCGTTTGTTCGTTTGTTCGTTTGTTCGTTTGTTCGTTTGTTCGTTTGTTCGTTTGTTCGTTTGTTCGTTTGTTCGTTTGTTCGTTTGTTCGTTTGTTCGTTTGTTCGTTTGTTCGTTTGTTCGTTTGTTCGTTTGTTCGTTTGTTCGTTTGTTCGTTTGTTCGTTTGTTCGTTTGTTCGTTTGTTCGTTTGTTCGTTTGTTCGTTTGTTCGTTTGTTCGTTTGTTCGTTTGTTCGTTTGTTCGTTTGTTCGTTTGTTCGTTTGTTCGTTTGTTCGTTTGTTCGTTTGTTCGTTTGTTCGTTTGTTCGTTTGTTCGTTTGTTCGTTTGTTCGTTTGTTCGTTTGTTCGTTTGTTCGTTTGTTCGTTTGTTCGTTTGTTCGTTTGTTCGTTTGTTCGTTTGTTCGTTTGTTCGTTTGTTCGTTTGTTCGTTTGTTCGTTTGTTCGTTTGTTCGTTTGTTCGTTTGTTCGTTTGTTCGTTTGTTCGTTTGTTCGTTTGTTCGTTTGTTCGTTTGTTCGTTTGTTCGTTTGTTCGTTTGTTCGTTTGTTCGTTTGTTCGTTTGTTCGTTTGTTCGTTTGTTCGTTTGTTCGTTTGTTCGTTTGTTCGTTTGTTCGTTTGTTCGTTTGTTCGTTTGTTCGTTTGTTCGTTTGTTCGTTTGTTCGTTTGTTCGTTTGTTCGTTTGTTCGTTTGTTCGTTTGTTCGTTTGTTCGTTTGTTCGTTTGTTCGTTTGTTCGTTTGTTCGTTTGTTCGTTTGTTCGTTTGTTCGTTTGTTCGTTTGTTCGTTTGTTCGTTTGTTCGTTTGTTCGTTTGTTCGTTTGTTCGTTTGTTCGTTTGTTCGTTTGTTCGTTTGTTCGTTTGTTCGTTTGTTCGTTTGTTCGTTTGTTCGTTTGTTCGTTTGTTCGTTTGTTCGTTTGTTCGTTTGTTCGTTTGTTCGTTTGTTCGTTTGTTCGTTTGTTCGTTTGTTCGTTTGTTCGTTTGTTCGTTTGTTCGTTTGTTCGTTTGTTCGTTTGTTCGTTTGTTCGTTTGTTCGTTTGTTCGTTTGTTCGTTTGTTCGTTTGTTCGTTTGTTCGTTTGTTCGTTTGTTCGTTTGTTCGTTTGTTCGTTTGTTCGTTTGTTCGTTTGTTCGTTTGTTCGTTTGTTCGTTTGTTCGTTTGTTCGTTTGTTCGTTTGTTCGTTTGTTCGTTTGTTCGTTTGTTCGTTTGTTCGTTTGTTCGTTTGTTCGTTTGTTCGTTTGTTCGTTTGTTCGTTTGTTCGTTTGTTCGTTTGTTCGTTTGTTCGTTTGTTCGTTTGTTCGTTTGTTCGTTTGTTCGTTTGTTCGTTTGTTCGTTTGTTCGTTTGTTCGTTTGTTCGTTTGTTCGTTTGTTCGTTTGTTCGTTTGTTCGTTTGTTCGTTTGTTCGTTTGTTCGTTTGTTCGTTTGTTCGTTTGTTCGTTTGTTCGTTTGTTCGTTTGTTCGTTTGTTCGTTTGTTCGTTTGTTCGTTTGTTCGTTTGTTCGTTTGTTCGTTTGTTCGTTTGTTCGTTTGTTCGTTTGTTCGTTTGTTCGTTTGTTCGTTTGTTCGTTTGTTCGTTTGTTCGTTTGTTCGTTTGTTCGTTTGTTCGTTTGTTCGTTTGTTCGTTTGTTCGTTTGTTCGTTTGTTCGTTTGTTCGTTTGTTCGTTTGTTCGTTTGTTCGTTTGTTCGTTTGTTCGTTTGTTCGTTTGTTCGTTTGTTCGTTTGTTCGTTTGTTCGTTTGTTCGTTTGTTCGTTTGTTCGTTTGTTCGTTTGTTCGTTTGTTCGTTTGTTCGTTTGTTCGTTTGTTCGTTTGTTCGTTTGTTCGTTTGTTCGTTTGTTCGTTTGTTCGTTTGTTCGTTTGTTCGTTTGTTCGTTTGTTCGTTTGTTCGTTTGTTCGTTTGTTCGTTTGTTCGTTTGTTCGTTTGTTCGTTTGTTCGTTTGTTCGTTTGTTCGTTTGTTCGTTTGTTCGTTTGTTCGTTTGTTCGTTTGTTCGTTTGTTCGTTTGTTCGTTTGTTCGTTTGTTCGTTTGTTCGTTTGTTCGTTTGTTCGTTTGTTCGTTTGTTCGTTTGTTCGTTTGTTCGTTTGTTCGTTTGTTCGTTTGTTCGTTTGTTCGTTTGTTCGTTTGTTCGTTTGTTCGTTTGTTCGTTTGTTCGTTTGTTCGTTTGTTCGTTTGTTCGTTTGTTCGTTTGTTCGTTTGTTCGTTTGTTCGTTTGTTCGTTTGTTCGTTTGTTCGTTTGTTCGTTTGTTCGTTTGTTCGTTTGTTCGTTTGTTCGTTTGTTCGTTTGTTCGTTTGTTCGTTTGTTCGTTTGTTCGTTTGTTCGTTTGTTCGTTTGTTCGTTTGTTCGTTTGTTCGTTTGTTCGTTTGTTCGTTTGTTCGTTTGTTCGTTTGTTCGTTTGTTCGTTTGTTCGTTTGTTCGTTTGTTCGTTTGTTCGTTTGTTCGTTTGTTCGTTTGTTCGTTTGTTCGTTTGTTCGTTTGTTCGTTTGTTCGTTTGTTCGTTTGTTCGTTTGTTCGTTTGTTCGTTTGTTCGTTTGTTCGTTTGTTCGTTTGTTCGTTTGTTCGTTTGTTCGTTTGTTCGTTTG
Source organism: Sicus ferrugineus (assembly GCA_922984085.1). Classification (NCBI taxonomy): domain Eukaryota; kingdom Metazoa; phylum Arthropoda; class Insecta; order Diptera; family Conopidae; genus Sicus; species Sicus ferrugineus. The sequence continues at coordinate 19,063,292 of OV277348.1, forward strand.
TTCGTTTGTTCGTTTGTTCGTTTGTTCGTTTGTTCGTTTGTTCGTTTGTTCGTTTGTTCGTTTGTTCGTTTGTTCGTTTGTTCGTTTGTTCGTTTGTTCGTTTGTTCGTTTGTTCGTTTGTTCGTTTGTTCGTTTGTTCGTTTGTTCGTTTGTTCGTTTGTTCGTTTGTTCGTTTGTTCGTTTGTTCGTTTGTTCGTTTGTTCGTTTGTTCGTTTGTTCGTTTGTTCGTTTGTTCGTTTGTTCGTTTGTTCGTTTGTTCGTTTGTTCGTTTGTTCGTTTGTTCGTTTGTTCGTTTGTTCGTTTGTTCGTTTGTTCGTTTGTTCGTTTGTTCGTTTGTTCGTTTGTTCGTTTGTTCGTTTGTTCGTTTGTTCGTTTGTTCGTTTGTTCGTTTGTTCGTTTGTTCGTTTGTTCGTTTGTTCGTTTGTTCGTTTGTTCGTTTGTTCGTTTGTTCGTTTGTTCGTTTGTTCGTTTGTTCGTTTGTTCGTTTGTTCGTTTGTTCGTTTGTTCGTTTGTTCGTTTGTTCGTTTGTTCGTTTGTTCGTTTGTTCGTTTGTTCGTTTGTTCGTTTGTTCGTTTGTTCGTTTGTTCGTTTGTTCGTTTGTTCGTTTGTTCGTTTGTTCGTTTGTTCGTTTGTTCGTTTGTTCGTTTGTTCGTTTGTTCGTTTGTTCGTTTGTTCGTTTGTTCGTTTGTTCGTTTGTTCGTTTGTTCGTTTGTTCGTTTGTTCGTTTGTTCGTTTGTTCGTTTGTTCGTTTGTTCGTTTGTTCGTTTGTTCGTTTGTTCGTTTGTTCGTTTGTTCGTTTGTTCGTTTGTTCGTTTGTTCGTTTGTTCGTTTGTTCGTTTGTTCGTTTGTTCGTTTGTTCGTTTGTTCGTTTGTTCGTTTGTTCGTTTGTTCGTTTGTTCGTTTGTTCGTTTGTTCGTTTGTTCGTTTGTTCGTTTGTTCGTTTGTTCGTTTGTTCGTTTGTTCGTTTGTTCGTTTGTTCGTTTGTTCGTTTGTTCGTTTGTTCGTTTGTTCGTTTGTTCGTTTGTTCGTTTGTTCGTTTGTTCGTTTGTTCGTTTGTTCGTTTGTTCGTTTGTTCGTTTGTTCGTTTGTTCGTTTGTTCGTTTGTTCGTTTGTTCGTTTGTTCGTTTGTTCGTTTGTTCGTTTGTTCGTTTGTTCGTTTGTTCGTTTGTTCGTTTGTTCGTTTGTTCGTTTGTTCGTTTGTTCGTTTGTTCGTTTGTTCGTTTGTTCGTTTGTTCGTTTGTTCGTTTGTTCGTTTGTTCGTTTGTTCGTTTGTTCGTTTGTTCGTTTGTTCGTTTGTTCGTTTGTTCGTTTGTTCGTTTGTTCGTTTGTTCGTTTGTTCGTTTGTTCGTTTGTTCGTTTGTTCGTTTGTTCGTTTGTTCGTTTGTTCGTTTGTTCGTTTGTTCGTTTGTTCGTTTGTTCGTTTGTTCGTTTGTTCGTTTGTTCGTTTGTTCGTTTGTTCGTTTGTTCGTTTGTTCGTTTGTTCGTTTGTTCGTTTGTTCGTTTGTTCGTTTGTTCGTTTGTTCGTTTGTTCGTTTGTTCGTTTGTTCGTTTGTTCGTTTGTTCGTTTGTTCGTTTGTTCGTTTGTTCGTTTGTTCGTTTGTTCGTTTGTTCGTTTGTTCGTTTGTTCGTTTGTTCGTTTGTTCGTTTGTTCGTTTGTTCGTTTGTTCGTTTGTTCGTTTGTTCGTTTGTTCGTTTGTTCGTTTGTTCGTTTGTTCGTTTGTTCGTTTGTTCGTTTGTTCGTTTGTTCGTTTGTTCGTTTGTTCGTTTGTTCGTTTGTTCGTTTGTTCGTTTGTTCGTTTGTTCGTTTGTTCGTTTGTTCGTTTGTTCGTTTGTTCGTTTGTTCGTTTGTTCGTTTGTTCGTTTGTTCGTTTGTTCGTTTGTTCGTTTGTTCGTTTGTTCGTTTGTTCGTTTGTTCGTTTGTTCGTTTGTTCGTTTGTTCGTTTGTTCGTTTGTTCGTTTGTTCGTTTGTTCGTTTGTTCGTTTGTTCGTTTGTTCGTTTGTTCGTTTGTTCGTTTGTTCGTTTGTTCGTTTGTTCGTTTGTTCGTTTGTTCGTTTGTTCGTTTGTTCGTTTGTTCGTTTGTTCGTTTGTTCGTTTGTTCGTTTGTTCGTTTGTTCGTTTGTTCGTTTGTTCGTTTGTTCGTTTGTTCGTTTGTTCGTTTGTTCGTTTGTTCGTTTGTTCGTTTGTTCGTTTGTTCGTTTGTTCGTTTGTTCGTTTGTTCGTTTGTTCGTTTGTTCGTTTGTTCGTTTGTTCGTTTGTTCGTTTGTTCGTTTGTTCGTTTGTTCGTTTGTTCGTTTGTTCGTTTGTTCGTTTGTTCGTTTGTTCGTTTGTTCGTTTGTTCGTTTGTTCGTTTGTTCGTTTGTTCGTTTGTTCGTTTGTTCGTTTGTTCGTTTGTTCGTTTGTTCGTTTGTTCGTTTGTTCGTTTGTTCGTTTGTTCGTTTGTTCGTTTGTTCGTTTGTTCGTTTGTTCGTTTGTTCGTTTGTTCGTTTGTTCGTTTGTTCGTTTGTTCGTTTGTTCGTTTGTTCGTTTGTTCGTTTGTTCGTTTGTTCGTTTGTTCGTTTGTTCGTTTGTTCGTTTGTTCGTTTGTTCGTTTGTTCGTTTGTTCGTTTGTTCGTTTGTTCGTTTGTTCGTTTGTTCGTTTGTTCGTTTGTTCGTTTGTTCGTTTGTTCGTTTGTTCGTTTGTTCGTTTGTTCGTTTGTTCGTTTGTTCGTTTGTTCGTTTGTTCGTTTGTTCGTTTGTTCGTTTGTTCGTTTGTTCGTTTGTTCGTTTGTTCGTTTGTTCGTTTGTTCGTTTGTTCGTTTGTTCGTTTGTTCGTTTGTTCGTTTGTTCGTTTGTTCGTTTGTTCGTTTGTTCGTTTGTTCGTTTGTTCGTTTGTTCGTTTGTTCGTTTGTTCGTTTGTTCGTTTGTTCGTTTGTTCGTTTGTTCGTTTGTTCGTTTGTTCGTTTGTTCGTTTGTTCGTTTGTTCGTTTGTTCGTTTGTTCGTTTGTTCGTTTGTTCGTTTGTTCGTTTGTTCGTTTGTTCGTTTGTTCGTTTGTTCGTTTGTTCGTTTGTTCGTTTGTTCGTTTGTTCGTTTGTTCGTTTGTTCGTTTGTTCGTTTGTTCGTTTGTTCGTTTGTTCGTTTGTTCGTTTGTTCGTTTGTTCGTTTGTTCGTTTGTTCGTTTGTTCGTTTGTTCGTTTGTTCGTTTGTTCGTTTGTTCGTTTGTTCGTTTGTTCGTTTGTTCGTTTGTTCGTTTGTTCGTTTGTTCGTTTGTTCGTTTGTTCGTTTGTTCGTTTGTTCGTTTGTTCGTTTGTTCGTTTGTTCGTTTGTTCGTTTGTTCGTTTGTTCGTTTGTTCGTTTGTTCGTTTGTTCGTTTGTTCGTTTGTTCGTTTGTTCGTTTGTTCGTTTGTTCGTTTGTTCGTTTGTTCGTTTGTTCGTTTGTTCGTTTGTTCGTTTGTTCGTTTGTTCGTTTGTTCGTTTGTTCGTTTGTTCGTTTGTTCGTTTGTTCGTTTGTTCGTTTGTTCGTTTGTTCGTTTGTTCGTTTGTTCGTTTGTTCGTTTGTTCGTTTGTTCGTTTGTTCGTTTGTTCGTTTGTTCGTTTGTTCGTTTGTTCGTTTGTTCGTTTGTTCGTTTGTTCGTTTGTTCGTTTGTTCGTTTGTTCGTTTGTTCGTTTGTTCGTTTGTTCGTTTGTTCGTTTGTTCGTTTGTTCGTTTGTTCGTTTGTTCGTTTGTTCGTTTGTTCGTTTGTTCGTTTGTTCGTTTGTTCGTTTGTTCGTTTGTTCGTTTGTTCGTTTGTTCGTTTGTTCGTTTGTTCGTTTGTTCGTTTGTTCGTTTGTTCGTTTGTTCGTTTGTTCGTTTGTTCGTTTGTTCGTTTGTTCGTTTGTTCGTTTGTTCGTTTGTTCGTTTGTTCGTTTGTTCGTTTGTTCGTTTGTTCGTTTGTTCGTTTGTTCGTTTGTTCGTTTGTTCGTTTGTTCGTTTGTTCGTTTGTTCGTTTGTTCGTTTGTTCGTTTGTTCGTTTGTTCGTTTGTTCGTTTGTTCGTTTGTTCGTTTGTTCGTTTGTTCGTTTGTTCGTTTGTTCGTTTGTTCGTTTGTTCGTTTGTTCGTTTGTTCGTTTGTTCGTTTGTTCGTTTGTTCGTTTGTTCGTTTGTTCGTTTGTTCGTTTGTTCGTTTGTTCGTTTGTTCGTTTGTTCGTTTGTTCGTTTGTTCGTTTGTTCGTTTGTTCGTTTGTTCGTTTGTTCGTTTGTTCGTTTGTTCGTTTGTTCGTTTGTTCGTTTGTTCGTTTGTTCGTTTGTTCGTTTGTTCGTTTGTTCGTTTGTTCGTTTGTTCGTTTGTTCGTTTGTTCGTTTGTTCGTTTGTTCGTTTGTTCGTTTGTTCGTTTGTTCGTTTGTTCGTTTGTTCGTTTGTTCGTTTGTTCGTTTGTTCGTTTGTTCGTTTGTTCGTTTGTTCGTTTGTTCGTTTGTTCGTTTGTTCGTTTGTTCGTTTGTTCGTTTGTTCGTTTGTTCGTTTGTTCGTTTGTTCGTTTGTTCGTTTGTTCGTTTGTTCGTTTGTTCGTTTGTTCGTTTGTTCGTTTGTTCGTTTGTTCGTTTGTTCGTTTGTTCGTTTGTTCGTTTGTTCGTTTGTTCGTTTGTTCGTTTGTTCGTTTGTTCGTTTGTTCGTTTGTTCGTTTGTTCGTTTGTTCGTTTGTTCGTTTGTTCGTTTGTTCGTTTGTTCGTTTGTTCGTTTGTTCGTTTGTTCGTTTGTTCGTTTGTTCGTTTGTTCGTTTGTTCGTTTGTTCGTTTGTTCGTTTGTTCGTTTGTTCGTTTGTTCGTTTGTTCGTTTGTTCGTTTGTTCGTTTGTTCGTTTGTTCGTTTGTTCGTTTGTTCGTTTGTTCGTTTGTTCGTTTGTTCGTTTGTTCGTTTGTTCGTTTGTTCGTTTGTTCGTTTGTTCGTTTGTTCGTTTGTTCGTTTGTTCGTTTGTTCGTTTGTTCGTTTGTTCGTTTGTTCGTTTGTTCGTTTGTTCGTTTGTTCGTTTGTTCGTTTGTTCGTTTGTTCGTTTGTTCGTTTGTTCGTTTGTTCGTTTGTTCGTTTGTTCGTTTGTTCGTTTGTTCGTTTGTTCGTTTGTTCGTTTGTTCGTTTGTTCGTTTGTTCGTTTGTTCGTTTGTTCGTTTGTTCGTTTGTTCGTTTGTTCGTTTGTTCGTTTGTTCGTTTGTTCGTTTGTTCGTTTGTTCGTTTGTTCGTTTGTTCGTTTGTTCGTTTGTTCGTTTGTTCGTTTGTTCGTTTGTTCGTTTGTTCGTTTGTTCGTTTGTTCGTTTGTTCGTTTGTTCGTTTGTTCGTTTGTTCGTTTGTTCGTTTGTTCGTTTGTTCGTTTGTTCGTTTGTTCGTTTGTTCGTTTGTTCGTTTGTTCGTTTGTTCGTTTGTTCGTTTGTTCGTTTGTTCGTTTGTTCGTTTGTTCGTTTGTTCGTTTGTTCGTTTGTTCGTTTGTTCGTTTGTTCGTTTGTTCGTTTGTTCGTTTGTTCGTTTGTTCGTTTGTTCGTTTGTTCGTTTGTTCGTTTGTTCGTTTGTTCGTTTGTTCGTTTGTTCGTTTGTTCGTTTGTTCGTTTGTTCGTTTGTTCGTTTGTTCGTTTGTTCGTTTGTTCGTTTGTTCGTTTGTTCGTTTGTTCGTTTGTTCGTTTGTTCGTTTGTTCGTTTGTTCGTTTGTTCGTTTGTTCGTTTGTTCGTTTGTTCGTTTGTTCGTTTGTTCGTTTGTTCGTTTGTTCGTTTGTTCGTTTGTTCGTTTGTTCGTTTGTTCGTTTGTTCGTTTGTTCGTTTGTTCGTTTGTTCGTTTGTTCGTTTGTTCGTTTGTTCGTTTGTTCGTTTGTTCGTTTGTTCGTTTGTTCGTTTGTTCGTTTGTTCGTTTGTTCGTTTGTTCGTTTGTTCGTTTGTTCGTTTGTTCGTTTGTTCGTTTGTTCGTTTGTTCGTTTGTTCGTTTGTTCGTTTGTTCGTTTGTTCGTTTGTTCGTTTGTTCGTTTGTTCGTTTGTTCGTTTGTTCGTTTGTTCGTTTGTTCGTTTGTTCGTTTGTTCGTTTGTTCGTTTGTTCGTTTGTTCGTTTGTTCGTTTGTTCGTTTGTTCGTTTGTTCGTTTGTTCGTTTGTTCGTTTGTTCGTTTGTTCGTTTGTTCGTTTGTTCGTTTGTTCGTTTGTTCGTTTGTTCGTTTGTTCGTTTGTTCGTTTGTTCGTTTGTTCGTTTGTTCGTTTGTTCGTTTGTTCGTTTGTTCGTTTGTTCGTTTGTTCGTTTGTTCGTTTGTTCGTTTGTTCGTTTGTTCGTTTGTTCGTTTGTTCGTTTGTTCGTTTGTTCGTTTGTTCGTTTGTTCGTTTGTTCGTTTGTTCGTTTGTTCGTTTGTTCGTTTGTTCGTTTGTTCGTTTGTTCGTTTGTTCGTTTGTTCGTTTGTTCGTTTGTTCGTTTGTTCGTTTGTTCGTTTGTTCGTTTGTTCGTTTGTTCGTTTGTTCGTTTGTTCGTTTGTTCGTTTGTTCGTTTGTTCGTTTGTTCGTTTGTTCGTTTGTTCGTTTGTTCGTTTGTTCGTTTGTTCGTTTGTTCGTTTGTTCGTTTGTTCGTTTGTTCGTTTGTTCGTTTGTTCGTTTGTTCGTTTGTTCGTTTGTTCGTTTGTTCGTTTGTTCGTTTGTTCGTTTGTTCGTTTGTTCGTTTGTTCGTTTGTTCGTTTGTTTGTTCGTTTGTTCGTTCGTTTGTTCGTTTGTTTGTTCGTTTGTTTGTTCGTTTGTTCGTTTTTGTTCGTTTTTGTTCGTTTTTATTCGTTTTTGTTCGTTTTTGTTCGTTTTTGTTCGTTTTTGTTCGTTTTTGTTCGTTTTTGTTCGTTTTTGTTCGTTTTTGTTCGTTTTTGTTCGTTTTTGTTCGTTTGTCCGTTTGTTCGTTTGTGGCAGCGAAGGTGGGAAACTGAGCCTAGAGGAAGGTGGACTTCGAGGCTGATACCACACTTGACGAAATGGATTGAGAGAGATCATGGTGAGGTCAACTTTTTTCTGACGTAGTTTTTGACTGGACATGGGTACTTTAGAAAGTACCTGAATACAATGGGGAAAGTGTCAAGCTCAAAATGTTTATACTGCGAGAATGATGATGACGTTGAGCACACTTTTTTCGAGTGCGCGCGTTGGATCTCGTACAGAAGGGCCTTAGAAGTAAAAGTTGGCCCTATAGAACCGGAAGATATAGTTTCGAAAATGCTATCAAATCAGCAGTCATGGAATGCGGTTGCAGTGTTTGTAGAAAGAATTCTTCGGAGGAAAAAAATTGACGGAGATTCACTTGATCGATCTCTTTGAATTGCTGCATTGGAAAAGCAGGGCCTGGACGCAGGCACAACGAGGGAGGTCCGGTAGGATCTAATGGGAACCCCACACTGAAGTAATGCGAAAGCGGTTCCAGGGTGGAGTCGGGTTCCGTCAAGAGGGGGATGTTTTAGTGCTTGAAAGCGGCACATACAGGGGTTTGTGACGACAGCCCTGAGATGCGGTACGCATTTTTATCTCCTCTCCCGCAAAAAAAAAAAAAAAAATTATTATTATTTAGCGCAGGTATCCATTCTTGGACCAGATCTGTGGAATAGCCAATATGACAGCCTGCTTAAAATTAATATGCCCGACGGAGCGACTCTTATTTGTTATGCCGACGATGTTGCAGCTGTGATAGTTGCACGCGATGCGAAGACCATGCAATGGAAACTGAATCAGGTCATGAGGCGCGTTAGGACATGGATTGAGAACCATGGGCTAACTCTGGCGGATCAGAAAACGGAGATGGTAATAATAACAGGGAAAAGAGTCCAACACATCCCGAATATGCAGGTTGGTTCCACGGAGATTCCGGTGTCAAATAATATAAGATACTTGGGAGTAGAAATCGATAGCAAGCTCACTCTCTGGGCCCACATCCAGCAGACTGTAAATAAGGCTTCCACTAGAGCGTCTATGCTAAGCAAGCTCATGGCGAACACAAAAGGACCAAAACCAAGCAAAAGGCGATTAATAATGTCGGTTGTGCAGTCCACTCTACTGTATGGAGCGGAAATATGGAGCAAATCATTGCAGATTGGGAAATATCGCAAACGCATGGCCAGCGTACAAAGAAGATGCGTGTTGAGAATAGCCTGCGCATACCTAACAGTGTCAGAACCTGCTGTGCTCGTACTGGCCTCCACTCCACCTATCGACTTGCTTGCTCTGGAACGCCAAAAGGTCTGGCAAAGCAAAGAGAGACTAGGCAGAATACATGCTAGGGAAGAAGCCAGAAATCAGTTGATAATGGAATGGCAGCAGAGATGGGGAGCCGATCCCAGGGGAAGATGGACTGCGAAACTAATACCGCAGCTAAACGCATGGATAACGAGAGCCCACGGCGAAGTGGACTACTATCTTACGCAGTTCCTAACTGGGCATGGCTATTTCAGAAAATACCTGCATTCCATGGGCAAAGTGAGCAGTCCACAATGCCTCTACTGCTCGGAGATGGACGACGCAGAACATACCTTTTTCTCGTGCGCACACTGGTACTCGTGCAGAAGTGCACTAGAGGAGACAATAGGCCATATAGCGCCGGAGACAATTGTCGGCAAGATGATCGCAGACCAGTCCACATGGCACGCGGTAGCGTTCCATTTACAGGATATCCTTCGCAGGAAAAAGGCGTACGGAGACCTCCTAGACGCACAAGGAAGAAGAGCGGTAACAGAAAGTATGTCGCATGAAAGCGGGGGCCTGGACGCAGGCACAACGAGGGAGGTCCGGTAAGTCCCAACGGGAACACCACCCCGAAGTAATGCGAAAGCGGTCCCAGGGTGGAGTCATGTTCCGATAAGAGGGGGATGTTTTAGTGAATGAAAGCGGCACATACAGGGGTTTGTGACGACAGCCCTGAGATGCGGTACGCATTTTTACCTCCTCTCCCAAAAAAAAAAAAAAAAAATTATTATTATTATTATTATCATCTTTATTTAGATTTCTCCTTTTTGGGTACATTAATACATTTTGAGAGCCTTAGCTTAAAACAAAATATATCACATTCTATTTAATTACTATGTACAGGTTTAATTCAAAAATTTTCTAGTGATGTGACAGGTATCGATGATCACAGACTTCTGCACAGTGTCAATAAGATTTGTCCGGAGTTCAAGTATGTCAATATTTCTACAGAGATTCTTTTCGGCCACACCCTCAGCGCTCATTACTATTGGGATGATCTTGATTTCCTTTAGGTTCCAGTTTCGCTTGGTTTCCACTGCTAGCTCACTGTATCTGCTAATTTTTTCAATATATGTACGGCTTATATTCTTTGTAGCCGGGATTGCGACGTCAATGAAGATACCTTTACGTTCTCTTTTATCAAGGATCGTGATGTCGGGGCGGTTATGGAGTCTCGTGTGTTCCGAGTATATTGTTCTATCGTAGTAGATTTTTACGTTTTCGTTTTCAACAACTGATTGCGGATTATACCTATAGTAAGGTCGTTCATCACATTGAAGTTTATATTTTGCAAGAAGGTTCTTGTGTATAATTTTTACAACGTTGTTGTGTCTTCGTGTATACTCAGTAGGGGCTAGATTCGTGCATCCTGATATTATATGCTAAATTGTTTCGGTTTGCTTCATACATCTTCTACAAGTGTCGTTTGTAACATTTATATCTTTTACAACGTTTCTCATGTAGTTTTTCGTTGGGATTACTTGATCTTGTATAGCAATCATAAAGGCCTCGGTCTCAGCAAACAGATTGCCATTCAGTAGCCATTTGTTTGACGTACATTTATCAACATTCTCAGCATTGATGGCTCTATAGTGGCGACCGTGAATAGGTTTTATTGACCAGTTCTGTTCCCTTGTAGTCTTGTCTACTGCTTGTCGGCTGTAGCTTCCATTCAGATTGAGCGGTGTTAAGTTTCTATCAGCTTCACTTATTATTTTTATAAGTCGAGATCTATTTGACTTTTGTTGGAAGTAGCCACGGAGGGACTCTATTTGATTATTATGTAGCGTTTGGAGATCAATCAGCCCTCTTCCACCATCTTTCCTTGATGCTACCATTCTCTCACAACATGATTTGGGATGATGTAATTTATAATGTGTCAGTATAGTTCTGATTGTTCGTTGTAGTGATTGAACTTCAGTTTCTGTCCATTTTATAATGCCGAAACTGTATGAGAGGACGGGCACTGCGTATGTATTTATGGCTTTGATTAAATTTTTTCCATAAAGGCTCGCCTTAGCTATTTTGTGCATACGTGACTTAAGTTCTCTGGTTAGGTTGTTCTTTACTGTTCTCGTTTCTATGCGGTTATTCTGGACCATGCCTAAGTATTTATACACGTAATTTTCTTCCATTTTTTCAATACTCTGTACGGCTCTCTCGTGATCTTCAGTTCTTGATATTTTCCCTTTATAGATGGATATTCGTTTGCACTTCTCCAGTCCAAATTTCATAGCAATATCTTCACTGAATACTGCAACGATCTCTATTAGGTGGTCTAAGCTCTGACGCGTCGATGCGTATATTTTTAAGTCATCCATGTACAATAAATGACTCAATACTTCTTGGTTAGACACTCCTTTAATTTTGTATCCATACTTTGTGTTCTTTAGGAGATTGCTAAGAGGGTTGAGTGCCATACAGAACCACAGTGCGGACAGACAGTCACCTTGGAAAATCCCACATCTTATGTCTATATCTGAGGTTTTTATCACACCCGTTTCTGTATGTATTTGGATGCTAGTTCGCCATTGTCTGATATTGTATTTCAGGAATTCAATTATATTTGGGTTTATTTTATAGGTCCCAAGAACCTCTATTAACCAGCTATGTGGTACACTATCAAATGCTTTTTGGTAGTCTATGTAGCATGCATTTAAATTCCTAGATTGCTTGACCGTCTGCTCTAATATGATTTGGTCAATGGTCAATTGTTCTTTACACCCTTTAGCATATTTGCTGCATCCTTTTTGTTCTTCACAGATGATATTATTTTGCGTTAGATGATTGTTTATTATGAGCTTTAAACACGCTGTCATAATTTCATAAATAGTGGGTAGGCAGGTAATCGGTCGCCCGTTCGCAGGGTTCCCGTTGAATCCTTTTGCTTTTGGCAATAGATATGTAACACCTTTCATGAGGGTTTCCGGAAATTTTCTTGGGTCTTGGATACAACCATTCAATAGTTCTGTGAGTCTTTGATGCATTGCAGGGAACCTTTTAAACCAGAAGTTCTGCACTTTGTCTGGCCCTGGTGCTTTCCAGTTGTGGGACTTCGATATAATTTCTTTAACTTGTTCACATGCGAAGTGGTTTGCTGACATTTCTGGGATCTGCTGGAATTTGTTTTTCTCCTCGATGATCCACTGCGCTTCAGAGTTATGGCTCACTTGGCTTGACCATATTGACGACCAGTACGCTTCGGTTTCCTCTTTATTAGGGTAATTATCTTTTCGGGTATTTAATGATTTGCCCTTCTTGAGACTTCTGTAGAAGTGTTTCTCATTTGTTTTAAATTGACTGTTATTTTCACGTCTTTTATTAGATAATTTGTACTTTCTCTGTCTTGCTATTTGTACATTTAATTTCTGTTTAATTGTGTCTTTTATTAATATTGCATTGGAGCTATTAACCTCATATTTTGTGTGTTTATTGTGCTTTTTGCATAATTTTTGTATTTTATTTTTTAGCCGTTTGCTATTATTGCCCTCTATATAGCTATTCATTTTTCCTAAGTCACTTCTTAGGTTTTTAATTTTCAGTTAAATTCTTTGAATCGTTCTGTTTCTATATTCTCTATTAGTTCTGCTATTGCACATGTATTTTATTTTATATCCCATCTTTATTGAGACTGTTACAGCTGCTGAGTAGATCAGCGTGTGAAAGTCTTCCAATTTCTCAATTTGAGTGACTTTTCTGGCTAACTAGCGTCCCATCTTTGTTGCCAAGAAATAAGTGCGCCCTCACGCGCTTGCTCCGCGGCGGCCACCCGTCCCATTGCAGAGCTTTGCAGATAGATTTCTTTCCGCTCCTGAGCAAGCAGCTCTATTGGAATACAGCCGGCCACAACAAGTGCTGCATCTGCGGACACAGTAGGGTACGCCGAGCTAACCCGCAATGCCCCGCTACGCTGGACGGCGGCCATCCTTGTCTTATATTTTTTAACTCGAAGGGCGTCCGCCCATATTTCCGCACCATAGAGTAGGGCTGACTGTACGGAGACGAGCAGGAGCCTCCTCGTATGCTGCCTCGCCCCACCTACATTCGCCATTAACCGGCTCAGCGCCGCCGTCTTCTGGGCAACCCCGTCACAGACCCCGCGAATATGGTCCCAGTATGTGAGTCGGTTGTCCAACTTTACTCCTAAATATCTCGCGAACCTGCTTGTTTTCACCGGTTGGGCTCCAACCATCATAGTCAACGAAGTGGGGACTCGCCTCTTCGTAAGAATCACGATCTCCGTTTTGGCTACAGCCAACTGGAGACCGTGGTCGCCCATCCACCCGCTAACCCTGCGCATCACTTTATTAAGCACAAGTTGAGCCAGTTCAGGACTGCGTGCTGTTATGACGGCGGCGACATCATCGGCAAACGCAACAAGGAAAGCGTCAGCCGGCATTTCCAGGCGCAGCAGGCCATCGTACGTGACATTCCACAGCTCAGGCCCAAGCACCGATCCCTGTGCCACTCCAGCAGTCACCCGCAACGTTGACCCGTTCCCTGTGTCGTCACGTAGAGAAGCCAGCGGTCGTTCAGATAGTCCCTCAGTATAGCCGAGAGATATGCTGGTACTCTGAAGGTCTGCTCGAGCGCGTGAAACATGTCACTCCACCCTGCCGAGTTAAACGCGTTCCTCACATCGAGGGTCACGAGGAGCACTATCGGCCTTGTCTGGTGGCATGCAGTTTCGGCCCGTTTCACAGCTTGGGTCACTTCGCTGATTGCATCAATCGCAGAGTGCCCCTTTCTAAAGCCATGCTGCCGGTTGGAGAGACCACCAGCCTGCTCAATGGCAGCCCCCAGCCGCATTTTAAGCAAGGCCTCCATCATCTTTCCCGCCGTGTTTAACATGCACAGTGGTCGATACGATGATGGAGAATTGGCATCACCTTTGCCCTTTGGGATCAAAGCCAAACGCGCCTTTTTCCAGCAAGCTGGAAATACACCCGCCCTAAGACACACGTTGTACATGTTAAGCAAGAGATCCGGACGGTTACGGGCAACGGCTTTGATGGCCTCCGCCGGCACACCGTCGGGGCCTGGAGCCTTACCAGACTTCATGCTGCGCTCTGCCGTAATTAGCTCATCCACCCCAAACAATGGAATGTCCTCCTCCCCAGCAAACGCACGAGCGTCAGATACATCGGGATGGGTCGGGAACAGGGCATCTATGATGCTCAGAACTTTTCTCTGTTCCAAGTCTGGTGCGGGCGAGCAGAGCTTACCCATCACCAGCTTATAGCCCTTACCCCATGGGTCCTGCTCTACCCCGTCGCAAAGCTCCTTCCAGCAGCGCACCTTGCTTTCTCGGATAGCCTTGCCCAATGCCTTTTTAGCGGCTTTATAAGCTGCGACCTTCTCCGTCATCTGCGTTCGGCCAGCGGCACGTTGCGCCAGTCGGCGCATTTTGTGGCAAAATCTCCGGAGTTCGTCTATTTTGTCATTCCACCAGTACACCTGTGTCTTACCTCTCCACGGCCTCTTTCGGGGCATGGACGCATTGCAGGCGCCTCGAATCACATTCATGGTAGACTCCACGAAGGAGTCCACTACGCCCGCTTCGCAGGCATTTCTAGGGAGCGTTGGGATGTGCCGAGCCCCCTCAATCAGGCCTGCAACAAATTTGGCCTCATCCATTCTGGTGGCGTTGCAGCCGAGTGGTCGATGTACTCGTACAGGTACCTGTTTTTGCCCTGCGTCCATAAGCCGGAAGGTTATGTACTGGTGGTCGCTTCCTGTAAGGTCCTCCAACACCCTCCAGTTCACCGTCCTTCGGGCTAGAGTCTCCGACACCAAGGTAAGGTCTGGAATCGAGTACCCAAAGCCGGGCCGGCGGTATGTCGGGGTTGTACCTTCATTAAGGACAACTAGTCCCAGCCGGGCTGCCATCTCCAATAAAAACCGGCCTCTTGCGTTGGTTTGTGGCATACCCCACTCTATGGCTCGCGCATTAAAGTCCCCAGCAATCACGAGGCCGCCAGTAATGCAGCGCAGGTCGTCCTCCAGGGCTTCAATTTTAGACCTGTACACACCCATGGCGTCGTTGGGAGAGAAGTAACAGCTCACGAAAGTGGCCGACTCTGTTTTTGCCCAGACATAACTACCTCCAGCCCCGCTGCTCGTGATATGTATACTGGGATCCGCAACCCAGAGAGCCGCCGCGCCAGAGTCATCCACCAGCCAGTGCTTCCTGATTCGGTAAGGCTCGCTGATGACCGCCATGCCCACCCCGTATTCATGGATGAATTGAGATAGCAGTTCATCAGCGACCCGACTACCGTTCAGATTACGCTGTAGGACGGTAATCATTGTCTCCGTCCTTTCGCGTTGTCCAGGGCCACCCGAAACGCTTTGCAGGCTCCAGAGCCAGGGACATGTTCCAAAGACTTTGGACCCTCGTTGTCAGCAGTACACAGGTAACATTGCGGTTTTGAGGAGCATGACGCGGCCTTGTGTCCTTTCTGCCCGCATCGCCAACAGAGGCCACTTCTATCCGGTCCCGTGCATTTTTGCCTCCGGTGACCGTAATCCAGACACCTGAAGCACCGCTGTACATCAATGCGTTGCCTGATGCGACATCTTATCCAGCCCACTCGTATCCTCCCTAAATTGAGGAGTTTGCCCGCATGTTTGTGCTCTAACTCAACGACTGCCATGCGCTGTTCTCGGGCATTTGCGGCAGAAACCACTACTTTAAGCTCTCCGCTATAGTCGTTTGAGAGCTCACGGCGTACTGCGTCCTCTACCTCTGAAGCTGTTGTGAGACAGTCCATACCCAGGACCTCCAGCCGGGTCCTACTGTCCTATCCCCAGCGGAGATAGCGGCTTCAAGCGGGGACCCATACAGAATGTACAATCCAAACAAAAATACAAAACGATGTGAGAAAGATAGAAAAGGCAGCTTGACAGCTCCGCAAACAGCGAGTACAAAAAGCGCAGAGATGGCGCGTAGTCAAGAATGTAGGAGCGGGGGGGAATTGTCGGGAGTTGGGGTCTCCACAAGCGTTTTGTCTGACGCGGACGCACTAGCTTTCCGACGAGGCTCGCTGATCCGGCGCTCACCACAGCGGAGTGCTGGCGCAGTAAGCGTGATCACTCGTACACCGATGACACCCGACGCTGGCAGCGAGCAACAAAAACGGCAGTCGTCGCAATCACAGGGGTTGCTAGAGGCAGAAAAGGAGAATGAAGGATATGCTTATACCCTCAAGAAAAGCAGCAAGGCCACGCATCCTCCTGAGTTCACTGCCCTTAAAGATTTTCAGCAACGGAGAGAGGAAACAGCTACACATGAAGCGACTGACGAGATTAGGAAGCACGATGTCGGCGCGGGGGATATGGAGACACAGATCGGAATAATCCAGGATACCTTGGTTACTATGCGTAAGGCTGCTGCAAAACAACGGAATGTAAGCATGGAGATAAAAAATGGTCTCAGCGTGTTGGAGGCGGCCATCGACGCCATACAGCATCATAGGCGCAGTGACCAAAAAATAAAAGGGACCAGGTCCTCGACGACAGAAAATGAGAAGGTTGCCGGGGCCGCTGTTGCCACTTCTCGGAAGAGGGACATGGGCGCTTTAACTATCCCAAGCAGCAAAAACCCAGAGCAGACGCTGCGGGAACGGCTGAAGAATCAAGAAGGCTCTACACCCTGGAGCGTGGTCGTGCGCAAAAAATCCTCTTCGCGCAAGGATCCGCCCAACGAAGGGGGAATCCCTTCGGGAGAAGGGGACTTAACCCCAATTCGTAAGGCGACACAGGAAATCCAGGCACAGGGAAAAAGAGCGAAGAGGGAAAGGACTCAACGCGCGAGACGGAGTGCCGTCGTCGTAAAGCCGAAAGAAGGCACCACATATGCCGAAATCCTCCGAGCGATTCGTGCAAATGTGCGCCTGGAGGACACGGACACAGTGGTACGCGCGGCTCGAAAGACCAAAGGTGGCGCTGTTCTCCTTGAGCTAGATCAGTGTGGCGACCGAGTAGCGCTGCAAAACTCTATAAAAGAGACTGTGGGGCAGACTGCTGAGACCAGAATCCTTGCCAGTAGGACCCGGCTGGAGGTCCTGGGTATGGACTGTCTCACAACAGCTTCAGAGGTAGAGGACGCAGTACGCCGTGAGCTCTCAAACGACTATAGCGGAGAGCTTAAAGTAGTGGTTTCTGCCGCAAATGCCCGAGAACAGCGCATGGCAGTCGTTGTACAGGCGCCCTTTTAATGTCCCCGTGGTTATCTATGCAAGCAGGGAGGCCACGCGAGGATTGACACTGATCCTTATGGGAGTCAGTGTTCAGAGCCAGGACAGGCGCTAAACAGGAGCGATGCTCAACTGGACCTGTACGACCAACTTAATGGTGACGAACCTCGAACGTACTTCAAGCCCCGCCACGGTTTTAACGGGACGGAGGCGGCTGCAGCATTCGCCTGAAAGCCATTTCCGCAAGATGTCACTCTTACGTACTCAGGTAACAGAATACTGCAACCGTCAGCCCAAAAAACAACTAAATCAATATAATTTCCCGATCCTGTCCGACGAAGTCCATGTTCATATAAAGGCCACTCATCACATTGAGCGCAGATGCCCACCTACATGCTGTCTGGCTGCCAGTGTAGGATGTAGGATTTTTGATGATGTTGTTTGGTCCGCGGGTGGTAATTTATTTCCCACCTACCCGATATATCTATCGAGCGTTCTCCTATCCGCCACCTGGGGACGCGCCCTCTAGGGATACAACACCCCCCGAGGGATTATTATTATTATTATTTTTTTTTTTTTTTCGCAGGAGAGGAGGTAAAAATGCGTACCGATTATTATTATTATTATTATTATTATTATTATTATTATTATTATTATTATTATTATTATTATTATTATTATTATTATTATTATTATTATTATTATTATTATTATTATTATTATTATTATTATTATTATTATTATTATTATTATTATTATTATTATTATTATTATTATTATTATTATTATTATTATTATTATTATTATTATTATTATTATTATTATTATTATTATTATTATTATTATTATTATTATTATTATTATTATTATTATTATTATTATTATTATTATTATTATTATTATTATTATTATTATTATTATTATTATTATTATTATTATTTCAGTAAGGATTTATATACCTTTTAATTGCTTCTTGCGATACGAGAAATATCTGGTTAGAGTTATTTTATTTAATTTTAAGGTAATAACAAAGAAATACTAGCTGTAAATATTAATTCCTTGTACACTGAATCTTCACCAGACGTTGGCTCATAATGAAGTCAGCCTTGTCAAGTTATCATCTCAATCGACCTCAAATGAACACAATATAATGAAGGGGAGTGGTAGCTTGGGTATTCATAAAATGTTATACTGTGAAAAACTTTGTAGATTATTTAAGGGTTTAACCCTCATTCACTTTGTTTCGTGGCGGAACTGATTAGCTGACAATATGCTCAGCGGGTGCGTAAACACATTCACCATATGTTCTCTGGAGGATAAGATAATAACCCTTGATAGTATTCCAGCTGTTTGACTACACAAAATAAAACTTTGAGAGTAAAAAATGTCAGAGGAATAAACGAATACATGTGCAGGCAATAATTGCGATAAAATCTCTCCTGATTTTCTTATGATTTCTAAGTAAGGGCTTCTTGTTCTTCAAAAAATGAAAACGGACACCATTCGAAAGATAAGTTAACATCGCCTTCGAATATGGTGTTGCGGACTGAAACAACCCCCGAGCGGTTGTCACTTGACTCTTGTCAACAAAATTGTGCGCGGAACCGTACGTAGGAAATTTGCTAGGGGTAGATTTCTATCGAAAAAGCAGCGCAGTGAAAACCATGGGTTCAAATTAAATAAATGTCATTCCACTGAACCGTTAAATTTTCGGTAAAAATTACTGAGGTCGATAGAAGCCGTTTAATTGTTACTTATTTATTTATTTAATGACTTATGCTTAACCTAAGACTCTACAGTTTTATGTTTATATTAATTATATAGATTAATATAAAAATGAAAGATTGTTTGTTTTTTCCGATTGCGATGAAACTTTGGTGAGTTGTTATGTGTGAGATATTGAAGCATAATTCTATTCCGGAAAACATAGCGCCATTACTAACATTTTGCAAAAAATTTGCGTCCGCCCGTTCATACAAAAGATGTCAATATCTCATAAACGGTACAAGATATTAAGATATAATACCTTTCACGAGGTATCTGGAGGCATTACCAATTTGTTTGTCCAAAATGGCCGTGGCCCGCCTTCTCATACAGAAGTCCTCAATATCGCATAAACGGTGCAAAATATTATTACGTGATTCCTATTACTTTCCTCCTATTACTATTACGTGATGATAAATTTGTCAACTGTCGCAATTATTATTTTTTTAGCTACTCGGATCTAAGGTATTCCGACTTCGGCTGGACCGAAGAAAACACTTTTACTTGTTCGAATTGCATTTGTAATAGTCGTCACAAAGCATTACTTTAGCTGTCAAATAAATTATAATTTTGTAAGTTAATTTTTTAATAGTCGCGAATAAATATTAGTTTCGCTTTGAAATAAATAATGCCACTTAAACTAAAAGTGATCGGTCGAGCTATACCTAAAGCAAAAAAAACAAAAGGCATCACGACCTTCAGAATCAGACGAGCAACGGGAAACAAGACTGGAAACCGCTTGATTACGCAATGCTAAAGCCGAGTAAGCATTGCTCAAGCCGTTTATCTGGGACATATGAGCAACGAGAAACAAGACTGGAAACCATTTCAGTATGCTCTGCTCAAGCCCGTTCGTCTGAAACAGACGAGCAACGGGAATCAAGATTGGAAAGGAAAGCAAGAAAAACCAGACTGATCAAAAATTATGAGAAATAATTGCTACTTTTTGCACATATGCACATATATGTCAATTTCTTATATCAAGCGGAACTAATTATCTAGCCATAATTAGAACGACTGGCAATGGGTTTTCTTTGCCGCAGAATGTACGCTGAACCGAAATAAATGCGTGACAACAAATGCAAACTAAACCACGCAGAAATTTAGCAGAATGTTGTAAACTTTAAACTTTTAGACCACATAAAAATATTCAATTCCGTCACCTTGTAAATTTATGATTTTTTTTAGTGTCTCTGGGAAATCTAAGAAGTGTGTGTATGGGGTTTCTAATTCACACGCGCAGCGCATGTAAATGGACGGTGCCCAGGCGAATGTCTTAAGAACAATAGACTACGCTAAAAGTTGCAGTGCCAGAGCTGTAAATTAGCTCACCTGATTCTATATGATACAACTCAGTTTGTTGTAAATTTATGGTTGTTGCTAATAGTATGAATATGTACCTTCTGGAGCATAGGCCCTTCCGTGTATTTCGGGGGAATAATCCTTAATAATTTTTTTTGCGCAAGAAACCACTACTTTCAGCTCTCCGCTATAGTCTCTTGAGAGCTCACGGCGTACTGCGTCCTCTACCTCTGAAGCTGTTGTGAGGCAGTCCATACCCAGGACCTCCAGCCGGGTCCTACTGGCAAAGATTCTGGTCTCAGCAGTCTGCCCCACAGTCTCTTTTATAGAGTTTTGCAGCGCTACTCGGTCGCCACACTGATCTAGCTCAAAGAGAACAGCGCCACCTTTGGTCTTTCGAGCCGCGCGTACCACTGTGTCCGTGTCCTCCAGGCGCACATTTGCACGAATCGCTCGGAGGATATGTGGTGCCTTTCGGCATATGTGGTGCCCTCTTTCGGCTTTACGACGACGGCACTCCGTCTCGCGCGTTGAGTCCTTTCCCTCTTCGCTCTTTTTCCCTGTGCCTGGATTTCCTGTGTCGCCTTACGAATTGGGGTTGGGACCCCTTCTCCCGAAGGGATTCCTCCTTCGTTGGGCGGATCCTTGCGCGAAGAGGATTTTTTGCGCACGACCACGCTCCAGGGTGCAGAGCCTTCTTGATTCTTCAGCCGTTCCCGCGGCGTCTGCTCTGGGTTTTTGCTGCTTGGGATAGTCAAAGCGCCCATGTCCCTCCTCTGAGAAGTGGCAGTAGCGGCCCCGGCTTCCCTCGCATTTTCTGTTGTCGAGGACCCGGTCCCTTTTATTTTTTGGTGACTGCGCCTATGATGCTGTATGGCGTCGATGGCCGCCTCCAACACGCTGAGATCATTTTTTATCTCCATGCTTACATTCCGTTGTTTTGCAGCAGCCTTGCGCATAGCAACCAAGGTATCCTGGATTATTCCGATCTGTGTCTCCATATCCCCCGCGCCGACATCGTGCTTCCTAATCTCGTCAGTCGCTTCATGTGTTGAGGTAATAATTGCCCATTGTAATATGGGCAAAACCGATGAACCCGAATGTATATATGGCGACTGCGAAGTTGACGACGCAGATCACACCTTCTTCAGAAGCGCTCGTTGGCCCCCTCACTGCAGAGAATGTAATCAACGCTATGTTAAGCAGCGAGGATAATTGGCAACACATAGCCAAATATATTGAGCTAGTGTTACGATCAAAAAAGCGGGACCTGGACGCAGGTGCAACGATGGACGTCCTGTAAGGAACCCCAATTGTAGGAACCCCACCCTGACGTAATACGAAAGTGGGGGTGGAAACAAGGTTCCAGAGTTATGAGGAGGATGTTTTTTAGTGCGCGCAAGCCGCACATACCGGTGTCTGTGACGACAGCGCCGAGATGCGTTAAGCATTTTTGATCTCCTCACCCGCAAAAAAAAAATTATTAGTATTATTATTATTATTATTATTATTATTATTATTATTATTATTATTATTATTATTATTATTATTATTATTATTATTATTATTATTATTATTATTATTATTATTATTATTATTATTATTATTATTATTATTATTATTATTATTATTATTATTATTATTATTATTATTATTATTATTATTATTATTATTATTATTATTATTATTATTATTATTATTATTATTATTATTATTATTATTATTATTATTAATATTATTACAGGCAATGCTAAAAGGTTAGCAAATAGTCCCCCCGAAAGAAATACAGAAGAAATAAAAAAGAAGCGAGAAATAAGAGGCGATGAACCTGGTGAATGGTACCAGGTTAGTAGAAAGAAAAAGCGCATACGAACGCGCGCACGAGAAGAAAGCCACGCGGTAAACTCCATCGTTGGGACGACGCCCAAGAAGAAACGTGAAGTATCAAAGTCAGAAACAGTCAGGGAGCTAAAACGACAGGCAGCTTACAAGGGAGAAAACAAAGGGGCAACCTAAGGCCACTACGGACGCTATAATTATTAAGCCGGCTAGTGGGAAATCATTTGCGGATATTGTAAAAGATATCTGTAGCAAGGTCAACCCAGAAGACAGCGGAGCGGATGTTCGCACCATACGGCAGACCAGGACAGGGTCTGTGTTGGTCGAATTGCGTAAACCGCTAGACAGTGACAAGAAAGTAGCATTCAGCAACACTCTTAGGGAAGCTGTCGGACCTGCAGGACAAGTCAAAACACTGACTCCAAGATTGAGCTTAGAGATTTGTGGATTAGATTGCGTTACCACTGCGAGAGATGTAGAAGATGTATTAAGGAAGCACCTAAACGGTGCTGAAGCAGATTTCAAGGTAGTGGTCACAAACTTGAACAAAAGAGGAAAAGGCTTAGCTATTCTTGATATAGAGGAGAAGTGGGCTCTCTCTCTCTCTCTCTCTCTTCTAAAAGCTGGTCGGATAAAGATCGGTTGGGTTAGCTGCCTGGTCAGACGAAGAGCTATGGTGACACGATGCTTTCGATGCCTTGGCTACGGACACCAATCTTTCGAATGTAAAGGCATTGATCGGACCAAGATATGTTATAGATGCGGACGGAAGGGCCACAAAGCAAGAACATGCACGGAAACCCCCAAATGCATACTATGCGCGGAAAACAACATCGAAGAATTTAGAAGAAATCATATACCAGGATCAGGCGAATGTGCAGCTTTTCGTTTTGCACTTACGAAAGCTAAGGCTAAGCTGAAAATATGAAAGTATTGCAATGCAATATAAATAGAAGCAAGACCGCAGATGCCCTCCTGAGCCAAATATTATACGAGAAATCGGCAGATATTACACTCGTAAGTGAGCAATACCGCAATAGAGATCAAGGAGGCTGGTTTTCGGACAACTTAAGTACAGCAGCGATTTGGATCCCGCACGCCAGTAAGTACCCAATTGACAAGCATGGTAAAGGAAACGGGTATGTCTGGATAAGAAGCGCAGGGATAGTGTATGTAAGTTGCTATTTCACTCCAAATGCGCCCATAGGGGAATTTCAAAGAAAACTCGATGATATGGAGGATGAGTTACGAGACACGGATGCAGATCTGGTGGTCGGTGGTGACTTCAATGCCAAGGCGATGGAGTGGGACATGCAGTTTCCGGACTCACGAGGTAGACGCATTTTGGAAATGTCTGCTAGACTGGGATTGGTCGTCCAAAATATAGGAAACATACCTACATTTCGACGGCCAGGATACCGACAAACGATTCCTGATATTACCATTACCAGTGAAAGATTAACAGCACATATTAGGGACTGGCAAGTACTGGAGGATTTTACGGGGAGCGATCACCAGTACATAACTTTTGAGGTGCATTTAGATACTGGGCATCAGGCTCCCGAAAGCCGATGGATGCCGCGATGGAATGGCTCCAGTATGGATACAGAAAAGTTTGCAGACGTGATGAAGAGGGGCGAACAACAAGTAAATAATGAGTGTGAAGGTCTTGAAGGTGAGGGAGCCGCAAACTCGAGAGTTGACCTGACCATGAAACTCATAAGGCAAGCATGCAATGCATCTATGCTTCGCAAGACCCACCGCTGTTATAGGAAACCAGCCTACTGGTGGACGGCTGAAATTGCCGATCTCAGGAGGAAATGTCTACGAAGCAGACGACGGGCTCAACGCGCCGTGGAAAGGCCTGAGGTCATGATTCTATCGGGCGAGTACAAGAGAGCAAAAAAACAGTTACGTGATGCTATTAAAAAAAGCAAAGCTGAAAAGTTTCGAGTACTTATCCAGGAGGTGGATGCAGATCCATGGGGCTTGGGATACAAAATTGTTATGAAAAAACTTTGTAAGTCTACGAACGTGATACTGGACGCAAGCACTATGGACGACATAGTAAACGAGCTGTTCCCTGACCACCCAGGAAGAAATGAAAACGAAGGAATTATTCTCGGAGATGTTCCACTGTTTACAGAAATGGAATTGTTAAATGCGGTTGACTCTATGAAAAATAGGAGGGCACCAGGTCCTGACGGTATCCCAACAGAAGCATTAAAAGCGGCAGTAAGGGCTACTCCGCAGCTGATGTTAGGCATGTATAATGCTTGTCTAGCGTCAGGAATCTTTAATACTACGTGGAAAAGAGCCCGTTTAGTGCTGATTAACAAAGGTAAAATAGGAGGAAGCTTAGCATCTTCGTATAGACCTTTGTGTATGTTGGATACTGCTGGGAAGGTCTTAGAGAAATTATTACAACCCCTGATTATAAATGCGATAAAAAACGCAGGGGACCTCTCTGATCGACAGCATGGATTTAGGAAAGGACATTCGACCATAAATGCTATTGAAGATGTAATAAAAATTGCAAAAAAAGCGCAGAGAGGGAATCATCTCTCGAGAAAAATCACTCTTCTTATGACCCTGGACGTTAAAAATGCGTTCAACTCAGCAAGATGGTGCGACATGCTAGAAGCGCTCAGGTGCAGGTTTGAACTTCCTGACTATCTCATGCAAATGATGAAAAGCTATTTGAGGGATCGTGTTCTTCTATATAATACAAACGAAGGCTTAAGGAAGAAGAAAGTGACCGCCGGTGCTGCGCAAGGATCTATCCTTGGCCCGAGCCTCTGGAACGTACAGTATGATAGTATGCTACAGATGGAAATGCCGGATGATACCTCCTTAATTTGCTACGCTGACGACGCCGCGTTGATTGTAGTAGCACGTGACCTTAGGACGGCTCAACTAAAATTAAACCAGGCCATGAGACGCATCAAATTGTGGATGAGAGAACACGGATTAACTTTAGCTGACAATAAGACTGAAATTGTGCTATTGACGCGCAAACGGATGGACTATAATATAAGCTGGCAAGTAGGGAATGCGGAAATAAAATCATCAAAAAGCCTGAAATACCTCGGAGTGACGCTGGATAATAAGTTAACTTTCTGGAATCATATCCAAAAAGCCGCGGATAAGGCAGCGAAGATATCGGCCGCGCTGAGTAGGATGATGGCAAATACGAGCGGACCGAAGCCTAGTAGGAGGAGACTGCTTATGTCAGTGGTACAGGCAACATTGCTGTATGGAGCCGAAATATGGGCATATTCTCTAAATACGGAGAAATATCGTAAGCGCATAGCTGATGTCCAACGAAGAGGTTCACTCAGAATTGCGTGCGCGTACCGCACAGTGTCCGAACCCGCAGTGCTTGTGGTTGCCTCTACAGCGCCAATAGACTTGCTGGCTGCTGAGTGACAGGAACAATGGCTTACGATAAACCTGCTTGGCAAATCCCGGGCTAGAGAAGAGGCAAGGCGCAACATGATAGGCAGATGGCAGCGAAGGTGGGAAACTGAGCCTAGAGGAAGGTGGACTGCGAGGCTGATACCACACTTGACGAAATGGATTGAGAGATATCATTGTGAGGTAAACTTTTTTCTGACGCAGTTTTTTGAGTGGACATGGGTACTTTAGTACCTGTAAGTACCTGAATACAATGGGGAAAGTGTCAAGCTCAAAATGTTTATACTGCGAGAATGATGATGACGTTGACACACTTTTTTCGAGTGCGCGCGTTGGATCTCGTACAGAAGGGCCTTAGAAGTAGAAGTTGGCCGGAAGAACCGGAAGATATAGTTTCGAAAATGCTATCAAATCAGCAGTCATGGAATGCGGTTGCAGTGTTTGTAGAAAGAATTCTTCGGAGGAAAAAAATGGACGGAGATTCACTTGATCGATCTCTTTGAATTGCTGCATTGGAAAAGCGGGGCCTGGACTCAGGCACAACGAGGGAGGTCCGGTAGGATCTAATGGGAACCCCACCCTGAAGTAATGCGAAAGCGGTTCCAGGGTGGAGTCGGGTTCACTCCACTCCCTGTAGCGGCACATACAGGGGTTTGTGACGACAGCCCTGAGATGCGGTACGCATTTTTACCTCCTCTCCCGCAAAAAAAAAAAAACAATAATATTATTACTATTATTATTTTTTATATTATGATTATTATTATTATTATTATTATTATTATTATTATTATTATTATTATTATTATTATTATTATTATTATTATTATTATTATTATTATTATTATTATTATTATTATTATTATTATTATTATTATTATTATTATTATTATTATTATTTTATTATTATTATTATTATTATTATTATTATCATTTCTCCTCTATTGCTCTCTTTTATAAGGTACATAATACATAGTATATATTTTACGGCCTTAGCCTATTACAATTATATAACCTATTACAGTAACTCCTATTGTATGTTTAGAAAATTCCTAGTAATATGACAATAATCTATTGTTTTGGCTTTCAACCCAAGGATATCAATATCATTCACCGACACTATTCCAATAAACTGATGCAAGTGTTGTCTTGTCGACGCATATATTTTCAGGTCATCCATATATAATAAATGGTTGATAATTTTCTGGGCAGATCCGTCCTTAATCTTAAAGCCATAGTCAGTCTCATTCAAAACATTACTTAATGGGTTAAGTGCTAAACAGAACCAGAGACCTGAGAGACAATCTCCCAATCTGCCCCAGTTATGCGGCACGCTGTCATTACAATAAAGTTTAATTACAATAAAAGAAAATGTAAATTTGTTGATGTTGTTTCTTTCGTAACTTGGGCTGTTGACCTGGTGTTTATGCAAATAATTATATTACTACATTAATTGCCCAACGTTTCGTGGATTTTCGCCAACTTCTTCACGAGTAACTTTATTCAGCATTTTTATATAATACTTATATACATATATAATAATTATTTTTATTGCATAATTTGTCAATTTTTATACCCTACACCCGAAGGGTGTAATAAAAATTCAATATAAATTAAACTCTCACTGGGTAAAACGTATAGATCTTGGTTTTGAACTACAATCCTTATCTCATCATTGCTTTTATACGATTGTACATATGACGAGTAGCTATGGTATTCCTTTTTAATGATGCTTTCATCATATAGTGGTTTTTGTACAAAATCAAGTATTTGACTCATTATACCCTACAGCCGAAGGGAGTAGGGTATATTCACTTTGTTCTTCCGTTTGTAACGCAGAGAAGGACGCGAGATAGATATAGAAAAGTATATATATTCTTGCTCAGCGTCACCTCCTAAATCGATTTAGCCCTGTCCGTCCGTCTGTCTGTATGTATGTCTGTCTGTCTGTCTGTTTAAATCACGATTACGGGAGAACGAAAAGAGATACCGCGCTGAAATTTGGCAAAAATATTCTTTGTTATGTAGGGCTGTTTGGGATTGAAAATGGGCGAGATCGGTAAACAACCACGCCTACTTTACATACGGAATGTAAAGGCACCTCGTTTAAAAAAATTTGAAAATCTGAATATTTCATAAACCGTGTGAGATATTAAGGTATAATTTTATTCCGGAACATACAGCGTCATTACTAAAATGTTTGAAAAAAATGGGCGTGTCACGCCCACTGATAACAAAGTTGGCAATATCTAACGAATGGTATAAAATATTGACACGTAATTTTATCAGGATATATAGGGAAGCATTACCAATAAGCTCGCCAAAAACGGGCGAAATAGAAAAAATAAATAAAAATAACAGAAAATATCACATAAAAGGGTAACAACAATGGGCAACTACCAGGAAGATATCAGAGCCAGAAAGTAAATAACGATGCGAGAACAATAGATGCCAGCAATGGGACATAAAGTGTCAACTATAAAACAGGAGTAATAACAGATAAGGTAGGAAACAAATTAAAATTAGAGAAATTGAATTTCAATAATGGGATGTTATAACCTTTATATCTTATACAAAAATTTGTATATTATTAATTTTGTTAATTTTGTTTTTTTTACTGAATTTGTATTTCATTGAGTTTGTATTTCATGAAACAGATTAAATTTATATTCTATGAAACAGATTAAATTTATATTCTGTGGAACAAAATGAATCTAATTATTGCCGGAACCGATATTTTCATTGAATTTTTGTAAAATCCTATTAAATCTGGATTTTTGTTGAATTTACTTTTGAATTTTTGTTAAACTCTATAAAATCTGGATTTTATTTTATTTTGTTTACATTTTCTGAGTGATAGCCTTATGCCCGTTTTTGGCGAGCTTATTGGTAATGCTTCCCTATATAATTCATACAAAAGTTGTCAATATCTTGTCAACGGTATAAGATATTAATACGAAATTGAAAAATCACGACGTATCTACGCGTATTACCAATTTGTATACAAAAAAGGGCGTGGTCCGCCCACTTATACAAAAGTCGTCAATATCCCATAAACGGATGAAAATATTAATACCTTCGTAATTCTATCTAGCAGTACCTAGAGACATTACAAAAACATTTTCCCGAAATGGGCGTGGTCCGCCTACTTATACAAAAGTTGTTTTTTTTTATTGAATATTAGCTTATAATTAAAATCATAAACTAACAGAAAGAAATAAAGCAAGAGCAACTGAGGCCTTCAGCTAAATATTAATATTATCTAGTGATATAGAAATAAATATTTAATAATAATTGGTTTCAACTATAACAAAGAAAAAAAGTGGCTAATTACGATGGATGAAAATCATAATGTATATAATAATAGTAGTCTATGAGAACAAATTTCAAGATTTAACCTTAGTGGTAATATTACAGATTGTAGACTTAGATTAAATTGTAGATTTCGGAACATTTGAGGAAGTCAATAATTTTTTTTTAATTTTCTTTGTTTGGATTAGAGAGAAGAGAGGTAGGGACAATACTGCCGAATATTGTAGATCTGATGTTACTAAAGTGGGAGCAAAAATTGAGGATATGGTTAATGGTTATTATAGTGTTCGTGTCGCAGTAGGAACAATAACGAGAAAACTGATTGTCTAATAAATGTCGGTGGGTTAATAAAGAGTGGCCGAGTCTCAGTCGCTCGAATTTAATGAAGTCTCTTCTAGTAATGTTGTCGATCTGTATAGATTTGAAGATATTGCAAAGCTGAAGTTTGTCATGATTAATTTGTTGGTACCAATTAGATGTAAGGTTAAAAGAAAGTTTATGTTTTGAGGAGAAATACCTTTTCATGTAGCTTATAATGTTGTATTTGTTATAATTGTCAGTAAATAGAAGTGGTGAGGAGACGGCGTTTTAGAGATTACAGTATCTTCTGATGTGATGCTGTAACTACAGTAAGTGTCTGATTTAGAGCCATCGGTGTATATAAAATTGTATGAATTTAGCGCTTCTTTAATATCTTTGAATTTTGAGTAAAAAACATGAGATGGTGTTGACGTTTTGTTGAAAGTATTTAAGTCAGTATTTATACAGGAATATAAAAAATCCCATGGAGTAATTTTTGAGATAGGATTACTAAGAGGCTTAAAAGGAGAATTTAATTTGTGACAAGATTGTATTATTTTATAAACAAGAGAGGGTAATTTAGGTATACCATGGCGCTTTAATACAGTTTTAGTGACTTTATTAAGTGGAGAGTCGTAACTAAACAGAAGTGTTTTAAATTGTTTTGAAAGTAGGAAGTTAGCTCTGTCGACTATTGGCATCGTATTGGACTCATATAATATATTTTTTATAGGTGTGGTACGAAATGCTCCAGTAACCAAGCGCAATGCTGAGTTAATTATTCATTGTATTTTTGATAAAAATGATTTTTGAACTTGACTATAAAGATATAAACCGTGGTCAATTTTTCAAATTAGAAGAGAATTGACGAGCGTAAGTAGGGAATAAGCGTGACAATTAAATTTACTGCTGGAGAGACATTTAATAACGTTAAGAGATTTAGACAAAGATGGAAGTAGATGCTCAATATGTGAATTCCACCTGTAATTTTTATCGAATAGAACTCCTAGTATTTTTAGGGTATAGTGTTATTTTTTTTTCTAGCATTTACAATCATGTTTTCGACAGATATGGAGGTGTTTACATTTCGGAAGAGAAAGTTGTGCCCCGGAGTAATCACACCAAGAAAAAATATTATCAATGACATGATCGAAATTTATTGATAGGTTTTTTCTTTTGTCCAGCAAAAGCAACAGAAATGAATGTCTTTAATCAATGAAATGGTGATGGATAGTTTGTTGTAACCTATAAGAAAAAGGATGACTGAAAGGGGAGATCCTTGTGGAATACCATTTACTAGAGGAAGAACTTGAGAATAGCTGTTGGAGACGCGAACTATTATTTTGCGATTTGACATAAAATTTTTTACATAATTGATAATTTTGGGGCCAAGTTTCCATTCGATCAATTGATCTATAACCGTGTGAATGCCGATCTTGTCGAAAACCTTAGAAAAGTCTAATGAGACTACTGACAGATGGTTTTTTGCCAAAGAGATTTTGTGATCAGATAGTCTAGGTAAACTAGGGCATCAGATACTGACTTACCTCTTTTAAAACAATATTGGTTGTCATGAATTAGTTTGTTATTAGTAACAAACCACAATACTCTATTTGCAGTGATCTTGTTCAATACCTTAGAGCAGTATGGGTTAAGTGAAATTGGTCGGTAAGAATTTTTTATGATTTTGTCTGTGTGTGGTTTGATAATAGGAATAACTAAACTGATTTTGTAAGTTTGTGGAATAAAGGTATTGAAAATTTTATTATAATTTTGTAAAAGGCGTTGTTTAACCGGATGCGGAAGATTTTTTATCATCGGGTAGGATATTCGATCTAAACCCGGCGTATGACCTTTAAGCTTGCTTAAAGCTATTGCTAGTTCTATATATTTAATATTATGCTCTAGTTGAACAGCTTTATCGCAAGTGTTTTGGCAGGAATAAGAAGTCAAAACGGAAGATTTGTTTAGATTAAATTTCCGGGTGAAATTAGAATCAGAGTATCACCAAAATTTGCAAAATTCTATGGCAATTTTTTTACTATCTATAAAAAAATAGGTTGGCGTGTAGGGTTTACTTCATGTATGCAGTGAATATTCTGTTGGCGTTGTAGACCACAAAAAGAACGTATACTGGACCATATTTTTGAAGATGGGGTGGAGGGGTTGATAGCTGATGTAAATTCTTTAATTGACTGCTTTTTAGCAATTTTTAGCTCGCGCTTAACTTAGAATTTGCCTTTTTGTAGTTTAATAATGACTGAGTTGAAATATTGTTTTTTAGGGCTTTCCACAATTTATCTTTATCTGCTTTTAAGATCTGTAAGGTTGAATTCCACCATGGGAGCTGATATTTCTTTAGATTAGTAGAATTGGTGGGAATGGAAGAGTTTGCAGATTGTAAGATGATTCTGTGCAAATTTGCAGATTCCTTGTTCAGGTTATCACTAATTGGGCGAGCATTATGATATTCTGTAGCTAATTTTTGATAGTCTTCCCAATTGGCCTTGTTTAGAAGAAAACGAGGCCTAATTTTATGATTTGAATAAGTTGTAGAAGGGAAAAGGGATACAATAATAGGGAAATGATCACTATTGAGAGCATCATCTTCGATTTTCCATTCACATTGTAAGGCTAACGATGGTGACGCAAATGTTAAATCGATATGGGTAAAAGTATTATGTGTGCTAAAATGAGTAGGCGAACCATCGTTTAACAGAATAAAATTAGATCTGTCAATAAATTTTGATATAATGTTACCCTTTCTATTGTTATGAGGAGAGCCCCACTTGTGATGCCAACTATTGAAGTCTCCCATGATTATACAAGGAGTATGGAAGTTATTAAGAACTCTTTCCAAATTATTGAGAGAGAATGTTTTATTAGGAGATATATAAGCGGATAGAACGGTAAATTTAATTTTTGAGGTAATCATGACTGCAATTGCATCAAAATCATTATTGAGAGTAACCGTCTGATGTTGAAGAGAGTTATGTATTAAGAGAGAAGCAACACCGAATGAGTGGGAACTTGAATTAGTGGAATAAATGCAAAAATTAACCGGGAGTGGAATGTTAGAGTAGTTTTTTAGTTTCATTGATTCTTCTTGGCTATTGCCTTCTTGGCTATTGGCCTTGTTGTTTGCTGAACTATTATTTCTGAATGTTGAACTATTGGAGAGTTGTTTCGCCTTATTTTTCATCAATGTTATAGTTCTCTTCGGAGTATTTCGAGGAAGGATTTTAGTTTGTGATTGCTTCACTGTTGATTTTGAGTCATTGTCAGTGTCTGACAGTAAATCCGAGTATGATGTGATGATGGCTTCGCGTGTATGGAATACCAGTAGTTTCAGCAAGTTTAACAGTTTTGTTGTCTAGAGTAGTCAAAGCGGGACGGACCGTAGGACTTGTGTTTGTTCGGGTTTGTGGTTGTATAGGTAGTTGAGGCAGAGTAGATTGAGAAACTTCTGAATATAAATATTTATCGTGCTGATGGCGAGGGCTGTATATAACAGTTTTGTTGTTGACTTTCTCGATAGTTTTAATGTTTTGTAGTTCTTTTTGTTTTATGAAAATAGGGCACGATTTGTCAAGAGCAGAGTGTTGAAAAGAGAGGAGATTATTTGATTTACAGTTAATGCAGCTTTTCCTGAGTAAGCATTCTTCTGTTGTTTTGTCAATAATATGGTTTGGGTTTGAGCAATCTGGGCAGATGTTAATATTTTTACAATATTTGAGTAAATGACCGTATTGGGAACAATGATTACATCCCATTGGCATCGGGATGTATGGTGGTATGTTTATTTTTTCGTAACCGATGTTAGTACTGTCTGGTAGCTTAATAGCATCAAAGGATAGAATTATTAGACCAGTTTCCACAAGAGAAGCTTCTGATTTTTTTAGGATTTTTTTGACTTCATTCACATTTTGCGATTTTAATTCGGCTAGGATTTCAAGTTCTGATATGCCTCTTAGATCATTAGAGTAAATAACTCCTTTGGAGCAGTTTAGGGTCGTGTGTTCTGCCATGTCAACCTTTATTAAATTACTCAAAGCTGGTAGTTTAATTAGTTTCGAGGCTTGCAGATGGTCTTTAGTTTTTATTAATATATTACCATTCCGGGTTTTTTTGCACAACTCCACTTCACTACCACAAGTATAGTCGATAACTTTTTTTTTTAGAAATGGAGAGATTTTTGACAGGTCGTCGGAACTGTCAATTCTCGACATCACTAAAAATTTTGGCCCGTTTGTATTAGATTTTAATGATTTAGTTTTGTTTAATTCTATCTGCGGCAGATTAGTCATTGTGGTATTTTTGTCGGGAGGTTTATTCATTGCAATGATTGGTACTGTTATAATATAACCGGTTGTTTTGTTACGTATATGGATAAATAAACTCGCGATCGAAAAAACCGAAAGCAGAGAAAAAGAGAGAGAGAGAGTTATCCTATGTACACAGATCGATGTTCACAGTCTATGACAGGTCTCCGAAACACGTGTGTTCTCGTCAAGATTTGACGATGTACTGTTATACAAAAGTTGTTAAGTGGCGAAATTATAATTTTTTCAGTTACTCGGGTGTAGGGTATTTAGATTTCGGCCAGGCCGAAGACAACACTCTTACTTGTTATATAAATCCAATATTATTGTGTTTTTATATCCTGACTTGATTTTTCAATAGCTATTGAATTATTGACTTGAAGATATAAGAAGACAATAATATTGGACTTATATAAAAAATTGACAAATTATGCAATAAAAATAACTATTATATAAAATTGTTGAATAAAGTTACCCGTGAAGAAGTGAGCTTAAACCCACGAAACGTTGAGGAATTTACGGAGTAAAAGAATTATTTGCATAACCACCAGGTCAATAGGCCAAGTTACGAAAGTAACAATAACAACATTTTGCCACGATGTATCCGGAAGCATTACCAAAAAGCTCGCTAAAAATGTGCGTACCACGCCCACTCATAAAAAAATTGTCAATATCTTGTAAACGGTACAAGATATTAACACGTAGTTTTATCACGAGGTATCTGCAGGTATTACCAATTTGTATACAAATTTTATTACCAATTTGTATACAAATTGGGCGTGGTCCGCCCACTTATATAAAAGTTGTCAATATTCCATATACGGTTCAATATATTAATACGTAATTCTATCAAGCAGTATCTAGAGACATTACAAAAACATTTGTCCGAAATGGGCGTGATCCGCCTACATATACAAAAGTTGTTAAGTGGCGAAATTATAATTTTTTTAGTTACTCGGGTGTAGGGTATTTAGATTTCGGCCAGGCCGAAGACAACACTTTTACTGGTTTTTCTATTCAATATATTAAAAATATAAGTAAATATGTTGTGTTTTTTATTTGTGTATTTAAATATAATTAAATATGTTGTGTGTTTTTTTACCGTCTGTCCGTCCGTCCGCCAGCTTCCAGGGTTGCCACCTGCCAAAATCCATCGAAAAATTTCCATTAGAAAAATATCACATGAAAAATCCCTAAAAAATACCCAAAAAATCCCCAAATCCAAAACAAATCCCATGACAAAATTCCCAATTCCCCACAAAAATCCCATGAAAAATCTTTCGATATGGCAACTCTCAACCCATATCTCTGCCTCACATATAAAGCGCCGCCTTGAAGGAGTCTTCTACGAAATACACGGGAGGAGCCATTGTGCCAGAATCACCTTATACACACTACTGTGAATTTTACAAAAAATCATTTACACACCATACATCAACCATATCTAATACAAGAGCTAACTTTAAAATAATTTTGACATATTTCTGTTTAGCGTCATCGAATTCGTAGAAAATTATTACAGTTATTTAAAGGAACACAACATTTTATTTTATTAGATTTCGTCGAGTTCTTTAGTCCAATGTTTTCAAAAAATATTTTAAAACAAAACAAATCTTCTTCATTAATATGGAGAATATGTCATGATTTTCTATAATTTTATTGAGAAACTGAAAGTAAGTCTTTGTGTGGAAATCTTGACGTAAAAATCATAAAACATCTTTGTCAATTTAGAAATTTTCGGTTCT